>VZTY01029009.1:1129-208497 GCA_013400935.1 Turnix velox
GGCCACGAAGATGGTCAAAGGGCTGGAGCAACTGAGCTACAAAAACAGGTTGAAGGAGTTGGGGTTGTTCAGCCTGGAGAAGAGAAGGCTCAGGGGGGACCTTATAGTAACTTATCAGTACCTGAGAGAGTCCTACAGAAAAGCAGGGGAAGGACTTTTTAATATGATATCTGATGGGAGGACCAGAAGCATTGGATATAAATTGGAAGGGGATAGATTTAGACTTGACATAAGAAATAAATTCTTTACAGTGAGGGTGGTGAAACACTGGAACAGATTACCCAGGAAGGTTGTGGATGCCCCCTCTCTGGAGGTGTTCAAGACCAGGCTGGACAAGGCACTGAGCAGCCTGATGTAGTGGGAGGTGTCCCTGCCTTTGGCAGGGGGGTTGGAACTCAATGATCTTTAAGGTCCCTTCCAACCCAAAATATTCTATGATTCTATGATTCTATATCCACCGGATCACTTTCCACGCATTACAGACCAGCTCTTAGCAAAGCTCCTGCAGAGATTGGGAAAGAGACCCTATGAAATGTCCTTCTAAACTTCTGTGCCAAACTGACCAAACTGTACTGCCAGTGCAGGCATATGTATGCCTCTCCATTAACATGTGCCTTGTTTGGCACAATCCTCCTGTGCTTGACTTACATCCAAGTTGCTGCTGTCTTCATCTTCCTCTTCTTGACCTCCAGACAAATTCTACACAGGGACTCCTTGTTTCCTGTTAGGATAGTGCTGCTGTAGTTTCTGTAGTCTGTTTCCAAAATGAGGCTGTGCAATGCAAAAGGTAACCAATGAACAGATGTCAAAATTAAAATAAACTGAGAAAGGAACAGTCTGTGCCTCGGTTAACCCCACAAAATATTACCCAGATTGAGAGTGAATGAGTCCTGGACCTGCTAACTGGAAGCTGAGGATTGAACTTTAAGATAAAGCTATTAAAAAACATTGGATTTAAACTGAACACAAGATCTAACCCAACTCTTAAATCAAAAGCAGCTACTTGACTGGTTCAGCAACTACATGCACAGGAAGAAAAGCAGTACCTTTAATTATAATTATACCAGCTCAGATAACACTAACTAATTTTGAGTCCTAGCGGGAATCACAAAATACTTCCTTAGAGGGATTGTGTAGTGCAACCTAAGTACTTTCATGGCCTTATCAGAGAACTGTTTGGGTTTCAGAGACTAGGACTATAAAACATTACCTGTGTGTTCTGCATACTACATTTGGAAAAAATTGTACAAAGTGCCTTTTTTTTCTCACTGGTAAGATATCATTGTAGCACACAGGCTGGCCTGTTCCCAGGATTCTTGTTGTGACCTGTGTCAACAAATTTCAATTATCCTACTAAGATTGGCATCAATGATTATTTTAAAATCATCATATTCACATTTGATGTGTTCTTAAGAACTTGAGTATGAAACATTCTGGAATAGCAAATTAGAAACCTTGCAGATGTTATATTTATATTTGAAAAAATAAGATTTTTCTAAAAAAAACAAGAAATAAATTTTGAACATTAACTCATACAGTCCAAAGAAGCTCTTCAGTTTCATACTAACTTATAAATTAATTTTATGTCTTCTCCATACATTTTCATATTGAGCTATTGGCAGTTACAGCATTGGCATAGAAAAAGCTAGAAATACTGGAAACTAGACAAAAAATTGAAGGGGCTTTTCACAGCTGTAGTGGCAGGGAAGGCAGCCTGGGCTGGTGGGATGAATACAGCTAGAAAACAGAGAGAATTACTTTGCAGTGATTCGGTTCATTGTGTCTTTTGTAAGTGTTTTTCCTTTCCAAATTCACCTTCTATCCCTGCCAGATGACAAAGACTTCATTCTTCTCACAGCAAACATTAAAAACATAGTTCAGTGTGCTGACAATCACTGTCTGGCATTGTCAAAGTATTTTGACACTCATGTAGACCAGAAACCTACCTACTTTACATCTTCCTCCCCACACCTTTTTCCCCCCTTCTCTTAATCATGGCTATTGCAACTGCTATTGTAATTTACACCTTTTGTTGCGGAGTACCTGGTTCTGTGACCTGCCCTCATTTAGGGACAGGACTGTCATTTATGAGATGTCTGCAAAAAGGCCACCACAGAGAGTTCCCTGAGGACTTCCAAAATCTTTCTCATTCCCTTTCATATAGCAACTTATAATAAGCAAAAGTCAAGACAACAATTCTTCAGCAAATTCCATTGCTATGGAATCATGATATGCATAAAACCCTGATAATATCTGCGTATTTTGTACATATTTTTTTCTCTACATAACTGCACACAGGGTCATGTGCCTTGGGAGTTTAGATCATTTTGTTTCCTATGCATTATCTAAGTGAGGAATTGCATGCAGGCACAGAGTGCCTCCCATTTTATCAGGATGCATCTGGAAATTTGGCCTGTTTTTGAGACTAAAGTTCTCTGGACAGAATTTCATACATAAAAGTCTTCTTGCTTACAGTATGTCTCACTAGACTTTGTTATTTTATCTACTTTTTAATGTCTTTCAAGATGCTATTTTATCTTTTTATTTTACACACTTTTACATAGATGTAGTCATCACTCTTGAAACCTGTTTAGCTCTCTGAGTCATTGTTCTGGAAAAATAAAAATCACTAAATTCTTCTCTTTGTTTACACCAGACCTGACAGTGGCTTCAAAGAAAGACTTGATATATATATATATAACACAGGCCTGATTCTGATTTCATATAAATCAGCAAAAGTCTACTGAAGTTGTTGGGAGATTCATAGAATTTCAGACCTGCCCTTTATGCCCCTTTGCCTGGAAGAGTCTGTAACAGCATTAAAACAGGGCAGCATTGCTGTAGCTACAATAGCCTAAGGCTTTGAGGCAAGGAGGTAATGCCTCTCCAGATCAGCTGATGTAGCTAGCAAAATTCAGACTTGACTGCATATTACAAACCTGTTCTCCAAAGGACAGACTAATGAAAGTCATCACTTTATAAAATGTGTGCCTGGTACTTCAAAGTAGCTTCCGAGCAACGGTTCACCTTAGGAATAGCCAACACTGTTTCTTTAATGATTTACTAAGCATTTCTAGACTGATGAGAAGGGATTCTTGTCTCTCACTTGAATACATGCTGCATTTAGTCAAACATTCCCAATTCATGCTTCTCCCTCTTTATTAACTTGTCTTCATATTCTGCTTTCCAGAAGCAAGTGCTATGTTGTACTGTCTGGCCACCCTCATCTCAACATTCACTGCAAAATTAGTGATTATTTCCCCAGTACTAAGGGGAATCCTGAAAAAAGCCGTCAGAGTTTTTTGTACTTCTGGATGTACTTCACACTAAACCCCTGAGTGAGATCCTGTGGAGTCCACAACACGTGGTGTGCTTCTAGAGAGAGTGTGACTAGCTCTGCATGTGATTTCCCTGTATCTTATGCATTCTTTAAAGACATCTAGCTTAGCAATTAATCGATCAAAACATTCACCTTTAAATCATTAGAAAATATTTGTTTCTGAGAAAGCAGTTTGTGCCCTGTGTTTATCGGGAGCAGTCTTGTGGAATGTGCATTGCTGGAATTCCCCGGAATGAAAAGCTGAATCCTCCTTCAAAAGCCTGCTTGCATGCTTTCCTTTTGCTTTTCTACTCAAGGAGGATATTGACAGCGTTTGCTCAGTGCTTTGCAGAACTGCTGAGCCCTGCACTACTGTGAAAAAAATCCTTCATTGCAGAAAAACAAGTCCCTTCAGTTAGAAGGTGGCAGTAACAGGACCACACACTTCAAATATCACATTATAAACAGGTTATTACAACATTTGAATCTGTAATTTGGAGAAAATAGTTTCTTCTTGTTCAGGGAAAGATCAAAAAGAAAGATTCATAGGACTGCAAGAACAAGACCAGACAATTAGCATATTTGCATTTGTGGAAACAACTACCCTATGTAGTAAGTCAAATAATTTTCCTCAACTAATCCATAATAGGAATTATCAGTCTTAAGGAGATCCTGCAGTGTTTGTTCCAAACAATTGGGTCCCTTGCAGAAAAGACGACTTCTTAAAAATTCATCAGTTTGCTTCAGATCGTTTCCAATCTAGGATTAATCTTCCTGGTGCTTTTCAGTCTGAGATTGTAACCTTGCTGAAAAATTATCAGGAAGCCACAGAAACAAAATCTTTGGGAGGAAAGATGTAGCCTGGAGTGGATGGTAAGAAAACTTTAATTCCCCATGGCTGCTCCACCTATTTCAGGAGTTGATTCAAATATTTCTCCTGTTTCACAACTTGACTTTCTGCGGGGCTGTTGGCTACGGGCCAGCATTCCAATTAGGCACAAACTACAGGTCAGTGCCTTTCCCTGGACACCAAAGCTGCTATTAAGATAAAACCTTAACTGTATTCTGGCCAAAATCAGACTGCAACCATCATTCACTCATTCCTCGTCTCTCTCACTGTTGCAGCTGTATCTCTACATCTGAAATTTGTGAGATAATAATGCGTGAAGTCTTAACAAACTTTTTCATAAGGGAAACCAGAGGGAAGAAGCTCTGTGAGCAGCAGCAGCAAATCTGACAGTGAAAGGACTCTTCTGCCAAAGATACCTCAGCAGATGGGGTTCATGTGATAGAAGTAATTTCCTGCTTTACAGCACATTTCTTTGTCTAAGGACTAGGAAGCATTGCAAACAAGTTATCCACACAACTGACACTGGAACTAAGAAAGCAGCATTATTCTTCTATTATAGATGGCAATGCTGCGAGAATTTCGAGTCACAGAAAACAGTGTTAGGGCTGAGACTGCATACTCTGAATGAACCCTCATCTGCAGCTTAAAGCTGCTTTTTCTTTGACCTGGGTCATGCAGGTACTCACATAATCTTCATGAACTCACCACCTCTGTAAAACAATAAAACAGCATGATTCCAGCCTAGTAGATAGGGAATTGAAGTGCAAATACATTTTGTCACACAGGAAGTTTATGGAAAAGGCAGGAACTGAACCAGATGTTTGAAGATCTGGCCCAGTGCCTTCAGTACAAAATAATGCTTTTAACTCATAAAAGTGCTCTAGACAAAACTGCTCTTTCTCACCTTTTATGATCTGGTTTGGTGAAGAGACTAAAGATCAAGAAGTATGCTGGTAACCCAAAGCCAACTCTGTGATAAGCACTCCATGTTTTGATGACTGTGGAATGTTATTACACTTTTACTTAAATCAGGAAAGAGAAAAGCATCTGCTTTGTGGAGACAATTTACAGACTTGGATCTGCTTTTCTCCATTCCCTCTGTAAACTCCTTTTTTCTCCGATACATCTTTTCTAAAAGTACTCAAGACCAACCCATATGGATGATACTGGATAACTTGCAGAAGCTGCTTTTCATACACTGCAAATTTTTAGGAAAACTTGATAGGACAACTACATGGCTCCTTTGTCCGCTCTTCCCAGCCTGCAATGGGAAGAAATAATTTAAAAAAGTATTCTTTCTCCAGAACATGAAAATAAATTTGGCTAGAGCAGCTGTGCTGAGCAACATTGTTGTGCTGTCATCTTCTGACTCCTCTGGATGGTCCTGGAAATTTCCTTGGCTGCCATGGGAACAGAAATGTGCTGCCTAAATGATTGCTTCTGTTATCTGTGTGTCCTACTGTGCTGGGAGTTCTTTGCTTTAATTTCATTAATTGTCTTAAACCTCAGCCATGTGCTAAATGCCATCTTTTTTTTTTACCAACAAAATCTGCATTAAGGTAAATGCAGCTTTTTAATATCCAAGTTGCTGGGGTAAAGTGAACAAAGAGCTGCAAGACAGGTTCTTCATGTGAGTGAGTGCCAACTTAAATCAATTTCACTACTGTAAATTGATTTGAAGGCAGCACCAGATGTGCCACTAGATTTCCCTTTATTCCTCACAGAAAGTCGATGAAATGCATGTCGTCTGGAAATCATCACAGGGAAGCAGATGTGATGTGTTTGTTTATTGAGGCTTTGACTAAAGACCAATCCTGGAAGCTTTAGATAGGAATTAAGGGTGCTCAGCATCTCCCAGGAGACTTCCAGCACAATGGTAGGCTGCAGGGCAAGTGGAATCTGCTTTGTGTAATACAATGTAGATTCAAAATATCTTTTAAGTAATTCTGTGAATGGAAGACTAACTTCAAATTAGATATTTAAAACATATTAAGCCTTTCCTACTGAACCAGGATGAGACTACTTTTCTTCAGTGATCAACATTGTCACTCTCCAGTTCAGTGTTTTCTTTTGAAAGGTTCATTTCCTGTGGTCATTTTCTAAGATATCAATGCTTACAGGAAACATAACTCTTTAACACATCTCACTTGGACACACTTTCCACTGCTCGAAGAAAGGTACTGAAAGGTACAAAAGTTCAAACATACTCAGCTGCAGATGAGCTCACCCTCACCAGTTCTCTGCAGCTGATTATAATAAAAACATCACCTCCCATGTGACCAGCTCTTGCCATTGGAAAGCAATAATGTAATCTCCGGTGGGATCCTGGATGACATACAGCTAGTATTAAAACACAGATATTTCTCCAGATTTCCCTGCAGCCTGCAATTTCCTTTAGTGGAAGGACTATGCGATTGAGCAGAGTTTGAAGAGGGTAAAGGAATAAACACTCCATCAATGTTAAAGGGAAAGTAATAACAGTTAATTTTTATTCTTATTCCTTACATAAGAAAATATATGGCTTGAAATAATTAAAAAGAATGCTATTGGCTTTTATTCCTTCAAGCTAAAAAAGTTATTATCAGATCTGACCAAATAGTTCATGGACATATTAGCTGTATTGGGCACTTGATCAAGCCACTAGAACATTTAGATGAGTGCCTGTAATACAAGAAATTTGCCTTTCCATGCAAGAATGAAATTTCCAAGAAATATCACAGCCAGTTTCTAAATTCTGCTGGTGGCCTAAAGGTAGAGCAGAGGCATTCTTATGAAAAGAATTAAGGGGAAAATACTTGCTGAGTACATGTCCTTGCTTATTTCAGATAGGTGATTACTTGCCTGGCATTTAGTAGTTTCTTTTTTTTTCTTTATGGAAAAAAAGTGACCATTATATTATGCATAACTGTTCTGAAAGAGGAGATGAAGGACTGTTACTCACAAACAAAAGAATTCAGATATCCTAAGGAACATCAGATAAGGATAACAATATACCCCAGAGTTTGAGACAGCCAGAGCCACAGGGAGGCTATGCAACTTCCAGCCACTCCTCTCAGCTAGATTCCATCACCAGGCAGGGAGATGCATTGTAATAAGAATGTAACATCATCTCTCATAGTTTCAAAAACCTGTCTCTGTTCTCTCTGTATAGGCAGTATTTACCTAAAGCAAAGAAAGGAATCTCTTCAGAAATATTCCACTCAACATAGAAAGTCTGAATACAATAAACGCTGTCAATAAATATTCACAGAGTCAGGGTTTTGGGGTTTTTTTTTTGTGCACAGACAACAGATTTTCAAAATAAAGGATACTATTATTTTAAAAGAGCCAGAGGAATTGCTAGCATTGCAGTCTAATCAGTGCATTGGAAATTGCTGAGTAGGTATTGCTTTATCTTCACAAAAGACAAACAGACCTTAGAATGTGTATTAGCTGCTGACAGTTTCAATAACTTCCCTGAAGGCATTTATAGCTCTTCCCAGCTCTTTATGATTTCTCTGAAGAGAGATCACTGGAATAAGTGGGCGTGAGAAGACGCATCACTTACAGTGTACCATCTATCATGATTTGTCAGGATTACTTTTAAGAGGCTACAGAAAATGCAGAGTGGGCCTATAGTTGACACACATCTCAAAACATGAGTAGAGATGGGGCCTTTTGAAAGAAGTCTTCAAGGTACATGTGTTACTGCTTCCCATATCATCAAAGCTGAGGCAACACTTACCGGGATGCTTTAAAGATATGTATGGCTCTGAGAATTAGCCACCTCTGGTAACAGCTTGAAAAACAAAACTAAGAAATTGAGAATTGACAGTACTCAGAAAGGTTAGGCTAAACCCTCTGTGCTAATTCCCTATAAGGTCCCCTCAGTAATGTGCATCTACTATAAAATAATGTCTATTTTACGTCTCCATAGGAAAAGTATTCTTATCTAACATATTCCAATATACACAAATAATACCATACTCTGTTTTAAAATTAGAGTTACTGGTCATGCTACAAACTGTGACAATGTCCTGCTGGAACACTGCTGTGTGTGCTAAATATTTGCCTTCAATTGCTGTCATATATGGTGGATTGACTTATGCTATTGTTTGTACTGGATTGCTTTGAATACCAATAACTCACTATATGGCAAGAAGTTTATCTTGTTTATATGTTTTTTTATTTTCTAAGAGTGTTATGAGCCAACTATAACTGAAACATTATTTGTACTTAATGTAACTAATTCCCTAAACTGTTTTGCAACAAATAATTGAGATTTCTTTTTCATTCTGTGTAGTTCTTAATTTGCCATCTGGCATCTTTAAAAATAGCTGGTTCTTATGTATACAATCACTTTGGTATAGTTTCCAAAAACCTTTAGCTTTAGTCTAGCTTAATGTTAATGAAAATTCCACTTTCCATGAATTATTTTTACTCTCTCCTGGTTGTAGAAGAAAAGAGGAACATAGGCTGTGGAGGAGCTAGCTAAAAATATCTGAAGATACAATGATGTTGACTGGAGAAAAAAAGCAAACAAATTACCAGGTAAGAATGCACCAAACCTGAACCTTGAAAGGCCTTAAAGTCTTAGGACAGGAAATCCATGCACATGTCTCAGGAAACAGAAAGTACTTTGAGAACAAAACTTCATTTAAAAAAGTCGTAAGGAAAGTAACTCGTGGTTCAGAAGAGAAGTATCACAATGTAGGAAGAATGATGATAACTCAAGAGTTACAAATCTATCTGGTATATGAAATAGATTATAATCTTTATTTATAATCTCTTGCTTTGTTGACCAGATCTGGACTTCCTATAAGGCTTAGGAAAGTTCTATCTTGCTGCTAAAATAGTGATATTACAGCTCCTAAGCTAGGAAATCTAGCTTATCTATAACTACTACTTGCCTAGAATTTGTTGACAGCAGTTTTGAATCTCTGGGTATAGAAGTGTGTTAGTAGACTTCTTTTCAGGTCACAGAACAGTCCATTTGAGAGAGTGATTTTTTTTTTTTTTTTTAAATCTTTTCACTAAAGCTGCCTGGCTTTGAAAAATTCTTGTCATCACTTAAAAAAAAAACAACTCCAAACTGAAATAAATAGGAGGGAGCAAGAGTACTGCTTGGGCTACATACAATGGAAAACTTAAATGTTATTGTGAATAATTCTGAGCCAGTGTGAGGTGAGTGGGTGACAGGAAGGCCCTCTGTTCCCTAAAGGCTGGGGAGCTGGGAGCTGAGCTTGATAACAAGGACAGTAGGGCAGGTACCTTATCAACCATACGCTACCAGAGAAAGTCAAGCAGGGCCAGTCTGCACATGGCAGCCAAGGAGAACACAGAGGCCAGCTTGCTTATGGGGATAAGGTAGGTCTTAAGGAGTGGAAGCCAGAATTAATGCAAAACTAATTAGAAGTGTAGAGCAATTCACTGCATCCTTTGAATTAGGCAGTAAGTAAGCTCCGCTGGTCAATTGCTATGTAAAAAGGAAGCACCAGACACCTTCTTTATTATCCTCTGTGATCTTCAATGCAGAATCTGCACCTTATCCCCTTGCCATGATTCTCTCTACCTGCCTGCATTGGTCATATGTGTTTACAGTAGAAAAAATATGTTTTAGGATGATGACCATGTTTCCCTGCGTGCTTTCTTAGGCTGGTGCAGTTCTGTGATTCTTGTCTTGCTCAGCCCATGGAAAATCAATATTAAACAAAAACCGAACTGCAGACAACACAGCATATCTGTTTCCTTGCTTGGCTTACATTTAGTTTATGTCTTGTCAGTTCCTGTGAGAAATATTAGAGAGTCTCCCAGGTGAAGTGTACTCTGGAAGGAGGAAGACACAACAGCAGTTCCATGAGTTGGATGATCTTTATATCTGACAGTGATAAAGCATACACTTAAATTTTGCTTCGCTGCCAAACATTCGGTAATAAGGTCAGATAATCCCCTTGAAAAAGATGAGGAGGAAACTTCCAGTGGATTTGGTTGTTGGATGAAAGGAGGGAAAATTTAAGGGTAACTTTTGCATTGAGGTAATAGTTAGGCTAGTGCTGCTCTCTACTGGTGCAGAACACATATTGCTCTATAAGTGCCTGGGTACTTGAGCAAGTGATGTTTGAATGGTATGCAAGCTATTTTAAGAAACTTAAAATTTAAAAAAAGCTGTAATAGCTATGAAAATTAGTATATTTTCACCATTAAAATTAAATATTTTTTGTGTGTGTCTCTAAAAACTTAACTTCATCTTCAGACTTCAGATGTTTCAGGTAAAGAAAGAAGATTAATATAAACATTCTGCCATTATTGTATATGCAGGAAATTTTTTTCTCATTGATAATAATTCTCTCAGTGCATTCCTTTCTTTTTTTAAAGAAGAAAAATTACATGAATTTTCCTTTAAATGGGAATATGAATAGTTTGAATTGTAGCTGAAAATTTAAAGGCTATGTTGCAGAGTGTTTGAAAATGGGCTTCCAGAGAAAATCCAGCTAAAATCATTCCCATTTGCTCTATAGAACAAACAAGAAAAAACTGTTTCTCTGTTTATTGTATGACACAGGTACTTTCAACTACTTAAAGATGGATAGTCATGGAATCATAGAATAGATTGGGTCAGAAGGGACTTCTAAAGGTCTTCTAGTCCAATCACCCCGCAGTGAGCAGGGACATCTTCAGTTAGATCAGCTTACTCAGAGCTCTGTTCAGCATGATCTTGAATGTTTACAGGAATGGGGCATCTGCCACCCCTCTGGCCATTGTTTCACCACCCTCTGCATAGAAGAAACTTCATCCTTATATTTATTCTAAATCTTCCCTCTCAGTAGTTTTGGATCAGTGTGATTCAATCTTACTTAAGGTGAGGACAAAAAAATACATATAACATTCAGAATTTAATCTTCAGTAAAATAATAACTGAGTTTGTGTCTCACAGGGCCATAGCTGAAATATGTGACAGACAAGAATAATAGAATTAGCACTTTCAATTTTTGTTGAAAAGTGGCCAGTAATTTCTTACAATTTTTTTTCTGTAAATCTGGAAACATGTAAATGCCTGGAAATGCCCATGTTTGCTTCTGTCTACCCCCTTCCCTATGTCTCCATGAGTGGGAGGTACACAGGGAAGAAGTGTCTAAGAAGAGGGGCACAGGAAGAGACTTCAGCCTATGTAATAACCTTGATCACAATTGTGAAAAGACTTTCTAACCTTGTCCACCTCTTCATCCCAGGTATTTCTATCAGAATCACAGCTCAAAAGAAAGTTCAGGCACACCTGGATTGAGAAACCTTGTGATATTTGCTTGTAGCCCTGGGAGGAGAACAGCTATCCTACCAGACTGTGATGTTTCTGCTATGTAGGCACACCTGATTGCATCAGTACTGCATCCAGGCACAAGGACTTTCCTGGGCCTGTTCACACTTGTCATGTCTCTCTTGAAGCAAAAAGTTCAACACATATGGAGACATTCTTGCCAAAAATGCCATGGGGATGCAAGTCCTCACCATTCTGGTTCTCTTGTCCCCTTCCACTGTGCCCACAAAACATAAAAATGCCACAAGAGTGTGGGGTCAGCACAGGGACTCTCACAAAGTTGTGTCTCAAACAAGAAGGTTTCTGGGAGGGCAGGAAGAGGTGGACTAGTATACAGGGGTGCTCCAGGCCCTGGGACCTCAAAATACTGAGCATGAAGTAAGCACGGATGGCTATGAGCTCTGAGGGAACTTCATTCTTCCCAGAACTTGCCCAGCTGATAAGGGTGAAGCTTCTGCAAAAAGCTGTGGAGGTGGCACCTGTCCCTTCTTCTCTTGGAAAAAAGTACTTTAGACTTTCACTTCTTCATGAAGTCTGTCACAGCCCCTGTGAAGCTACTCTGCTTCCTGTGTCCCAGCTCCCCAGGCTCTTGCCTACAGCATGTAACAGCTTTGTATCTTTACTATTTTGTCTGCAGCCACCACAGAGCTGCAAGGACCCATCTCACCATCCAGTTCACGCTGGTCTAATTTCTGCCCTGTGATCCTGCTCACTTCCCGCGGACCATGTGAAGTTCCATCATCTCAAAGTGCTGCATTTACCCATCACGCATCCTTTGGTCCCCTCTCTTTCTAGAGTCTTCCCATGCACTTTTCCATATGGACAATAATGAGAATTCAGAATGGAATCTGTTTGCCAAGAGAGCACAGCACTCTTTTTCACTGCTGGAGGGCACAGTTTTGGCTGCAATTGCTCAAGGTTTTATGATCTGGTTCTCCTCTTGTACTTAGAAGCTTAATGCAACATCTCTCCTGTCTCACAATCCCCACACATTATATTCTTATGGTAGTTCTCCCAAGTGTCTTTAGCATACTTCTCCACAGCCTTTTCTCAGGGTTATATCTGCAGTAATCTGGATGCCCATGTAATCACTATTTTAATTTTTAAATTAAAATATCTATGAGATACCACCCACCTAAGTAAAACAGGAGAATAAAGTGCAGTGCCTATACAGGCAGGCATCTCTTTCAGCTTCTGTCTTATCAGACAACCTGATAGGCAGCATTTGTTTAGACAGAGATGCTTGCAAAGGTCTTCTAAGAAAAGCTGACAATGCTTTATGGTAGGCTTGAGTTGTGTTTGTGTGGTCCTCTCCCTCACTCCACTCATGTAACTAAGAGAACAGAGAGGCACTAATTCAAATGGTGTTTACCAAGCCCAGCATGGTCACTCGACTAAGTGCCTCCATGGACTAAGGTAACAGTAGCACTATATATTCATGCAGAACAACAAACCAGTCTCCAAAAGACATTAGAAACTGTCCTGTGGTGCGTTGTTTAAATGCAAGAGTAAACTGCAGATGAGACAGAAGGGCATGGCACACAGGGACCATTCATTGCAAACAGATTGCTCATTGTTTTACCTCAAGTGAGATCTGGAAAGTTTAAATGTCCCACTCTCTCCTGGAAAGCTTAGGTCACAAAGTCTGTTGTGTAACTTGACATAGAGCTGAAGAATTTACAGCTAGAGAACCTCAAGCACAGTGGCGTTGGTGGTCCTATTGATGAATTTATGTAGTAATTTTAATCTTTTTTTTGGCTATTGGTGTGTGGTTTATATACAAGCTTAGTATTTTGTTCTGCCTGTCTCTACAGAAACCTTTTTTCTTGCCATTCGGAAGGATTCACGGTGATTATGTGCAGATTTACAGCCTCTTCTGTGGTAATCATGGCAGCATGCCAGGACAGATGAGAAATCACTAGAGTCCAAGAAAGACTTGCCTCTACTATGATGCAGTACAATGTTATCAAACTTTTTTTCCCTACTTACATGAAGGCTCCTGAGCTATACTACTGCCAAGAAGTAGCTTTAAACTACTACCAGAAAGGAACAATTTAGCCTTATGGCAACCTAGAGGGTGCACATGAAGATAGAAAGGGCCTTCACATTTCCCTAAAATGTGCTTTCACTGAGCACCATTACACCATGAGGACTAAATTGGAACTGATGAAAATATCATCTTTGTTGTGTTGGCTTTCTGAGAAAAAAAATCCACAAGAGGTTATCAGAGGAACAATTTTATTTTTAGAATACTCTTGTTCCCATGAAACTCAAGAGAATTTTAATGTTTGACTTGAATGGGAACAAAACATCACCCCTGGGGAATGACTTCTTACATTACAAAAAAAGAAATATTATTAGGAAAACCTGTGGAGTCTATTTTCTCTAGTGAATTGCTCTTGAAGTAATGTATCTATAGAGGGAAGTGTTTATGTTAATTCTGAAACATTATTTTGTCATGCTGTTAGTTTTATAGGGTATAGATTTGCAGTTTCTTCCAGTGCCTATTAAAATTAATGGAAATCAGAAGTTTTTAGCCAGCACTGGAATAGAACAGTGAATGCTCTTAGCAAAATTTTGCAGATTAAGAGAGAGATTATGGTATCATGAATTGATTAATGCTTTTGGAATAAATTAAAGTATCTTCCAACACACACAAATTTAAGGAAAGATAAGAATCTCTCAACAAAGTGTTATACAGCATAGATGTTGAAAAGAATTTTCTCATTTACTGACTGTATATTTGCCTTTGCATAGCATTCCTTATATTGGAGAAGCTTTCACATTTTTTTCCTTTCTCTATTAAGCCACAAAATAAAGGTTGTCTGTTAGCTTAAAGCACCAATAAGCTAAAATATCTCATTGCTCCATATAGAAACACAGCTAAAATAGGCAATAGATTCCTTTAAAAATGTGTTTTCAAGCAACAATTGAAAAAAAACCCCACTGAATGATTATTTTCCTATCTTGTAATTTTTCTTCTTGTGAACCTAATTTGGAGGCTGTCCTTCTAGCAGAGGAGAGATGATGAATCTCTGCCACATGAGTCATGTGGCAGAAAGAAGTGAAAGGGTACAGTTCAGGTTACAATTATGGCTGGGATTAGGGTTGATGCTCTGGAGTGGTGAGGATGAGCTGTCTGGCTACAGAAAAAGTTAGGGTTCATGACAGGAAGAGCTGAAGAAATACATTTACTTTAGGATCTTGTCAGTGTGATGGGTCTAGGATGAGGGCCAGTGATGGCAAGGACTTATGCCTTCTGGCTAGTTGTGATGGGAACTGGTTTCAAGAGTGGGGCAGCATAAAGGCTGAAATGTATGTATCACTGCGTTACAGCATTCCTTATTTCTGATGGGGTTTTTAGGAATGACAGTCAGATAATGCAGGACTAACTATAATGAAGGTGACTGTTGTGATTAGGATTCTGGGTGGCCAAGGAGGGAGATCTGCTGGGTCTGCTGGGAGATGTGGGATCCTGGAGAGGTGTAATGATGTCTCAAAGGATGATTGACACTGATCTGGGAATTGATAAATTTGTAATGAAGTATAAGTTTTGAGTAAAGGGGTAAGAAAGAAGAGAACAGAGAACTAAGAGTATTAATGAATCCTGCCCAACAGAGAGAAGGTGTGAGGTTGGCAAGAAAGAGTGCAACCTGTATGCTATGCTGCTGAAAAGAGGATGAGTAGACACGACAGGATTATTATTATTATTATAAGATATTATTAAAATTGGAGTTTGGTAAAGGATGAGGTTTTAAGAAAGCAGAGGTAGTAAACAAACATTTGTTGCTGGATTCCTACCAGTCTTCTAATCATCATCTGGAGTTGATTTTGCAGCAATTATTTCAATTGCTAAGGTGTGACAGGATTATAGATAAACCATTAGGCAGTTATGCAGATGGAGTTCAGGGCAGAAGAGGACAAAGACCAGAAGAATTTACTGGTAGGTTCTAACGAACTTAGAGACTCAGTCAGGACTTATGCCAGAAATCTACTTAGCTTAGCAGTAATGAAAAACTGTGTGGCTGTTGTTAGTCTGTACAGAAGCCTATCCTAAGGGTAGCACTCCGTTTTCCTGGAAAGAAAGCATTGAGAGCTAAGCTTAGTCTTTGGTCTCTGAGAAGGGATGACCGTGGAGAGGGCTGGTGCTTGCAGAGGTCAATAACATTGATATATTATTGTCTTAGAACAGGGTGAGTAAGGTTATGTGCATGTGAAGGCCATATCTGGATATTTGAAATGCCTATGTTTTAAAATGTCAAAGAAATTTTTAAAACAAACACTAAATGGAATACTGATAGTTGGGACAAATCAAATGCTTACATCTGCTCTCAATTTTTATTCATTTTCCTGTGTCAGGTTTTCCAAAACAACTTTTTCACCCCTACTTTTCCATTTGGCCATCAAGGCTAAAACCTTCTTTTGCTAAATTCCTTTGCCATATCAGATTTAACTTCATGCATAGAGGCTTATACAGATACAAAAACTGAAGACAAAAGTAGCATGATCCATACTAATAGTGAAAAAATAAATACTTCAGCTGTTTTCTGTATGACTACAAAACAAAACATAGGGAGCTCCGGATAAGCTTTCACTGTTCACCTCTGTTGGTTTCCTTGTTTTTCAGATGAATACAAAGTTTCAACAGTCAGAGTCATCTTTCTGGCAAATGTTATGAATATTAACTACTCAGGTATGAAAACTGTTCAGATCCAGCCTTGGAATCGTTTTGCATTTGTTGACAACCAATTAAAATGCCATTTAAATTTCAGATTCTGCCATGTGAATTTGGAGAATGAAGGACAATATCCTGTACTCCTAATTTAATTTTCCCATCAGTGTTTGTTTGAACTCTGTCTGTGGGTCAAGACAATGGATGTCTGTGCAAATATTTTCTGCTTACGCCAGCCAGGACTGTGTGCATAACTCTAGCAACAGTTTACAATTAGTTAAACTGACTTTTCCCACACATAAAATAACACTTCCAGATTGAGGACTTAATTAATGAGCTATATGTGTCACTCACCCATGGCAGAGCTTTGATTTTCTGCAGACTTAGCACCCCTTTGGTTCCAAATCTTGACTGGAGTTTGAGGAATCTTATAACCCTCAGAAAATGAAATTTTATTGAACTTGGAACAATCCCACAAGCATCAGAGATTTTCTGTGCACACAGTAAAAACAGAAGATAAGTAAATGGCAGAAAAACATAGTGAGTCATTTAACCTGAAGAAAGAAGGGAAAACACATGGAGGAATACATTAGCAGGTAGAGAATGTAGTTCCCCTTTGTGTCAGCTGGTTGTGTTTTTCCATTCACTTCTGTATTTTCTCACTGAGTCCAGGTATCATCAGCTGAGAACTTTTGAGTGACAGGGCAGTGGAAAGAATTGGAAAGCGTACTTCCATGCTTCTCAGCCTGGAAAAACAAAGGGGGAATGCCTGCCAAAGAAATCTAGACACTTCAGATTTTCTTGAAAGATCCAAATGCTGTTATTTCCTCTGATTTTCTATGTGGTATCTGAAAGAGATTGACCTGTCAGTGTTTCCATGGTCTTTGTGGAACGAGACACTTTCAATGACATCTATTTCAGACTGATGTAAGAAACAAAGTTCAAGGCAGCTTCCAAGAGGGCGTTTCCTCAGCTTGACCTTGAACACAGTTTGAGAGCTCTGGCTGCTCCCTCTGAGTGCAGGCACAGCTTCTGGAAACTGAAAAAGTGCCTACTATGACCAGTAGATAGACATGGCTGCCTGCCTCAGTGGGCAAGATCATGCACCAAAATTTAGATATTAACATGAAAATGTCCTCCAAACAGAGGCAGCTGTAGTCAAGATTGTGGTCTGGATCACTGAAAGACCCATTGAAGGGTCAGCGTAATCATAGAATCACAGAATGGTTTGAGTTGGAAGGGAACATAAAGATCATCTAGTTCCAACCCCCTGCCATAGGCAGGGACACCTCCCACTAGACCAGGCTGCTCAGTGCCTCCTCCAGCCTGGCCTTAAACACTTCTAGGGAGGGGGCATCCACAACCTCTCTGGGCAACATGTTCCAGTGTTTCACCACCCTCACAGTAAAGAACTTCTTTCTTATATCCAGCCTAAATCTACCTCTTCCAGTTTACATCCTTTACTCCTAGTTCTGCCATCACATATTGTATTAAAAAGTCCTACCCAGCCTTTCTGTAGGCCCCCTTCATGTATTGATAAGTCACTATGAGGTCCCCCCTGAGCTGGATGCATAGTCAGATTTCAGGCAACTTGAATACTCAAAAGATAAGCAGAAATCAGAAGTGGCTCAGGTGAAATGCAGCAACAAGTGTTTTTATATTTTTACTGTCTGTATTGCATATAGAATAAATGTTAAATGGACTCAGATAACTCCCACTCTGAAACAGAAAATTAATTCCTTTTCCAGACTGTCTTTTACCAAGACCACTTAGCGTACCCATCACCTCAAAATTCTGCCTGAGTTGCAATCATTTGCAAACTGTTTCAGGCTCTGTCTGCTTGGTCTGTTTTTGATGTCTCTTCAGGTTTCTTGCAGGACAGGAAGTACTCTTTTAGTACTGTACACCACCCAGTCCCCTTCTAAAACTTTGTAACTCTTCTGGTTGCCTTATAAATTAGACAGAAACCAACAGAAATTTAATTAACATGTAGATCTTTGCTTATTGAAACAGTAACATCCTGAGCAACTGGCAGACTTATATAATCCTTCAGATGTGGGCTTGGTATGAAGATCATGGAAGTTTAAATTTCATACTTTACAGAGCGGAACATGAAGAAAATGTGTCATACTTAAGAGAAAACCAAACCTAGCTTGCTTCTTCTTCCAATATGATGTTTTTTTCATGTCTAAGATTTATTCCCAGGTAATCCAGATTCTTCTAGCCCATTTCCACAATATCAGTTTACTGGACCTTTTATGACAGTTACACTCTTTCCATGCTGCTGAACTTTCCATAATAATGATTTTTCTTAGGATGGCAATTGGAGATTGATGGAACAAAGAGGAGAAAGGAAATAACATCATGTCATGAGGAAAAATAGGAAATGTGAAGTTGATTTTGGAAGAGAAAGTATAAAATCCCAAACAATCTAAATGTTACATTTTGGAAGTGTCAAAGCAATATTATCTTGACTGCAGACTTGGATGATTTCACTTTATTTGCCTTCTTAAACTTCTACATGTATTTGAAGTCTAGTAATATTGCATCCTGGAAGACCAAGTTTTCAAACTGTAAGAGGCAGTTTTCAAGCTGTCTGGATTTTGGGCTTAATTTTAGGAAACAAAATTGTTCAAGACCTTACTCACTGGCGCCAATAACATTCTTGTCCCCAGAGCTATTCAGGTAGTGAATGTTCTCCAGAGCTTTTACTCAGGAAATGAATACTCTAATGTGAGTTCTCATTGAGTAAATCCAGACAAAATCAAGGTTTAGAATCAGAGCAGGCTTCTATTGGAAACAGGTTAATGTAATGATGGATCCCTCTGAGATACATCAGGATTGCAGCCACGATGACATTAGCCCTCCCCATTCAATTTTTCTCTGCCTCCATCCAGTGACCTTTAGATAAACAACATGAAAGCTAACAACCACTTTCTATTAAGAAACACTTTGGTGACTTCAGCTACAAAAATTTCCTCCTGTTTTTTTCATTGTTGTTATCATTTCATGACTTCAATAGCTGTAAATAATCATTGTCACAATTGTTTGAACTTTTATGTTTTATACCAGCCAACCTATCTGCTTCTAATTTCTTTTTGCTTTCAAAACAAGTTTATGTAACAGGCTAAGATGGACTTTTGTAATTTCCAAAAACTCTAGATAATCAATCCAGACTTCTGTGGATCTCAATCACTTGTAGATGCCCATGGGATAGTATCTCTAAATGAAACTTCATCATGACAGCAGAATGACAGGACAGACTGCATAACTGAAGAGGTTGCAGAGCAATATTTGTCAGAAAAAAACGCAGTTTATTGAAGAATTTTAAATGTTCAGCTCAGTATACCAAGACAGAAGTACAAATGGAAAAGAACTGGCATTAATGATTTGGAACTGGAGAGGGATGTCTGATTTCAGCTCATTTTACTTATCAGCATTTCTGATTCTTTGGCTGCAAGCTGTGCAGATGTGGGTTTACAATGCATTAAACCTATTAAAATGCAGCTGGATGGCTGAATGTTTAAGAGCAATATTTCTGCCAAGAGAAGGTTTGCGAAGCAGCAGCACCCACCATGTTATTTATAGCAATTGTCACCTTTCAAAAGCTACAAGTCTCTTTCCACCTACAAAAGTAAATCTGTTTTCTTCTCACCCTTCCAAGCATTTGAAATATCAAGCAACACAGCATTTCCGGTGCTATTTCCCCCATGACTGAAAGCAGGAGTTTAGAAGAAATTCTTAAAACAATTTTCATGGGTAAACTGAATTCCAGATTAAAAAAAATCAAAACAAATCAAAACCAAGCCAAACAAAAATAGTATCTGAAGAGTTCTTTGTTCAGAAATGCTTCTGAAGATTGTAGAGATAATGTCCAAAATAGGCAATGCAATTAAGATACTGTGTACTGCAAATGGTGCAGTTGAGACTAATCCTCTTCAATGCTCTAAATCGATGATAACTATTTCCAATGGCTACGTTTATTCCCTATATCACACAATCCCTCTCACACAGTTTAAAGTATTGGATTGCCCTTCAAGCAATCAAAGAATTACTCCTTTTCATTGTAGAAAACTAACTACCCAAGCAACGGGTAAGTATAAGGTTCTCAGCTACTTCATAGATATATTTTACATTTTATCAATGAGAAAATGGAGACAAAAAAGCTGTTTGCTTGTTCTTTTTTTTTCTGAAACAAAGGCATGAAAAGTCTTTTTGCTCTTGTTCTGAAACAAAAAGGCATAAAAAACGCACAACTATAGGAACAAGAGCTTGTAGGCATTTGGATATTTTAATTTACTCCATCATTGTTCCGCAAGTAAAATTTTTGATAGTTTACGTGACTTCATTTCAAAAATAAATTAAATACACTAGCCAAGGTAAATACAATGTAGCATTTCTTTTCCTGAAATAAACTAAGCTTATTTTTCTCATTTTAAAAATTAATTTTTGCATGTGATCCTATACCTGTAAGAAATTAGATTATGAATGGAAACCTCTCCAGGGTATTCAGCTGCATTGAGTGCAGCATCAGCCATTTGGTAATGAAAGAAGGAAAAGTTTTTTCTTTCTTTCCAAGCCAGATGCAAAAGTATTTGACATTGAAACCTCATATAGAGTAGGGAGAAACGGTGATTTTTTTTTAGAGGTAACAATTTGCACTTTGATGTAAGAGGAAATTTTATTTAATTTTGAAATTTAGACTGAACATAAAAGTCTCTAGAGTACAGCCACCAATATCAAGGCTGTCATTAAATATATCTTGTTATAGTTAAGGAGAGATTCCTTTAATGAAAGTACTTCAAATAACATTTTACCACTTCAGTCTGTAGCATAGACCTGTTTACATAAGTGGGTAGATCACAGGCAGTTTCAGGCCAAACAAATGTTCAAGAAGATTAATGATGAACACATGTTGTATTTTGTTATCTAAAACAACACCCAAATTCTCAACTGAAATCTAGGCTATGTGATGACATAGACTTTTGGTTAGGAGTATTTGGAGTGTTAACCTGGGTGTCCTGCTGGACAAGCTGAATACGAGGCAGCAATGTACTTCAGCAGCAAAGGTGGCCAATGGTGTCTGTGGCTATATAAGGAAGGACATGACCAGTAGGTCAAAGGAGATCATTGTTCCCTTCTGAAATTCTGGGTCCACTGCTGAGCTCTGAAATATGAAAGAGGTATGAATATACAGACTGAAGCCAGTCCAGTTAAGGTTCACAGAAACGCCAAATAGATTGGAGAACCTGAAATAGTAGGAGAGGCTGGGGACTGGGATTGTTTACCCTTGGGAAGAGACATACGAAAGGAAATTCTTAATAATAGGTATGAATACCTGATAGAGTGGGTATAAAGAAAATAGATTATTCTCAGTGGTATCATGTTGAAGGACAAGAGGCAATGGGCACAAATTGAAATAAAAGAAATTTTATTCAGACTTTGGACTTATTTTTTTTTAATTCCTTTCTTTTGAGACTGGAGCAGGTTGCCTAGAGATGTTATGAGTCTCCATCCTTGCAGATACTGACACCCAGATGAACATGGTCCTGAGAAATCAGTTCTAGTTGAGCCTGCTAACATTGTAAGATGATCTCCAGATGGTCCTCCTCACCTTAACCTGTGTGTGATTGACTGCAGGCTTAGCCATGCAAGTGAGTCTGGTAAACTGGGGGTTCAGTCTGTATCACCTCTGTACTCAATACAGAGACAAGCTTAAAAACCACATCCTAGCTGAGTATTCCAAGTTGTACATGAGTTAGTATTTCCTACATATTTACTCCTCAGTGCAGTCTTTTACAGGTACTCTATGCCTCACAACTCTTTTTGTGTCCCATCTGTCAGCAGTGGTGGATTCTAGTGCAATACAGACTGCAGCAGACAGCCCTGCATGGCATGGGAATGATCAAACACATCATTGTTGCTGGACCTACAGCCTAAAGTCATGTCTTATATTAGGCACAGCCGTGCTAAGTACCATGCAACTTCCTTTTGCTTATAAACCAGATATGCTATTTCTCCTGGAGGGAGGGTGAAAGGAGAAAGATTTGCTTGTGTTTGTGACTGTTTTGGGGATGCTTAGAGTTCATAGGAACAATGCCAAGTACAAAATGGAACAAGTGGGACCCAAGGATCTAGCAGGACCTAAGTTTCTGCTCTGCCAAATGTTGCACTTGTTTTATCCAGGACTACATTACATATTTCAAGTTATAGGACTGTCAGCATCAGTATTGCTTTTAATTTTGTATTATTTGCGTTCAGAAACAGCAGTGGCATCACTGCCAGTGAAGGCTGAAATAGTACTAGCCCTTGGCCTATAATAGGGACCTCAAAAAAATTCACCATGTATCAGATGGTGGCCAGGCTGCATTTTATAGAGGGAAGAAGCAAAGGCAAAGGATAAACTAGTATGTCTATGGTCTGCAACTCACAACTGCAAATGTCTCTACAACACTTAACTTCTGTCCCATAGCTTTCAGCCTAGTGTAAAAAATTCAGTGCTGGGATCTGTGATGGCTGGGACTAGTAACTGCCCACAATACTCCAGTTAGGCCTGCCTATGTCAGAGCAGTATGGGAAATGTATGGCACAGTAGAAAGAGACCCAGGGCTCTCAATTGCTGGATCTGATCTCCACTAGATGTTTTCTCCAACAATATATTCATTCCTTGCCAGCTAGTTCTAAATGATTCATTTTGTTACTGGATAGTTGTATTTTGTGGGTAGCCACTAGTCAGTTTGAGTTATTCACTTCTACAAAATACTTCCTCTAAAAGGTACTGTAAACAGAATTAATTTTTAAATAGTTTGAGTTGTTTGAAAGCCATGAGCAATGGTTATTAATATTGGCACAGAATAGGTCATATGCTGATGATTCAAGGGATGGAAACTGGAACGTTTTGGACAGAACCAATATTTTTATATTCACTTGTCTTATGTTCAGAAACTCTGGTGGTAGAAGTGTTAATTATACCCAAGACAGCAAACCAGGGAAGTTACAGGTACTAATATGTGTAGACATGTGGTAAAATAAATCTTTATATGAAGAAAATAATGTACATTCAAGTAATCTAGTTTCCATTCCTTGGTTACAACATGTAATTTTATCATGCATCTCTTCTAAAAGACAGAGGAGGAGGAAGTTTGTCTCATTGAAGGGTATGGAAAGTATGCTTGATATAGCATGCACAAATATGGACATGAAACTGGAAGGCTGCACTGTTAACAGCTCTTAGGAAGAAGCATGCACCCAGATTCCCAAACAACATACAGTGATGTTTTGACTTGAAATTTCTTGTACTGAAGTTCATTCTTATGATAAAAAATGGCAGGTCCCGAGCCAGTGAACTTGACAAGCCAAGAAAGCTTGCCACTTGGTGATTGCAGCCTAGTTACCACCAGCATAACTCAACACTGTTCTGCTTCCCTAAAAAAACAAAACCCAAAAACATCTCTAAGGCTTGCCACTGTTTGGAAAGAACCTATAAGTTTTTTGTACATGTCTAGACTGGTTTACAGCTTTTCAGTGGGACTCCTTGTCATGGTATCGCAGCCAGGATGTACTTTTTGACTGCTGCTGACCAAGGCAGACTGAGTAGTCTTCAAAAGCAAAAGAATTTGCCAGCAACTGAGTCAGTTTAAACTGCCTGCCAGGAATTTGCTGCATGCCATACAATACGTTTTTGAGTCACCTTCTAAAAACAGCCTTGATGAATAAGTGCTCGACAAGAAAAAAAAAAAAGTATGAAATTCCTGCTTGGTCTTATGCCAGGATTCTGCCATGCTCCCTCTTCTCTCCAAAGTCAAAGCACTTAATCTGATCTCCCTATAAATGGCTATTCAAACTGTCATGTTCAATAAGGAGCATGATCAGGGGCTGCACACTGGGCCTTGATGAATGGTGCCTTCTCCGCCACCAGATGCAACAAGACACATGCATACATATAGCACGGGTCTGTGAAAGAAATGAGGTTCTGCCTGCTATCTAGAGCCATGAGGGTAATGCCCACACCTCTCATGAGAATCATGTGCCCATATAAAACAAGTGTGGATTCTCTCGGAAATAGAAGTTACCTCCGTTTAACTCACCGCTAGGTGTCACAACTTCTTCATTTTTAAGCGGACTGCTGAGTTTTCCTATGCCTAAGGGAAAAAAAAAAAACAAGGGGAAGGCAGGAAGCCAGTGTTATCAGCCAAGTATCCGCGCCGCTTGGTAGGTAGCACTTTCAGGGAAAAATAAGAAATCATTTCCATCCCTTTTACTGCCGTTTCAGACACTGAAAATGTCAGGAGCGCAGGTAGCTGTGAAGTCCAGCGTGCTCAGTACACCGCGGAGTCCTTGTATTTGCTTCCTTTACCCTGTCAGAAATCAGCTGCAGATGCAGTAGAGCTACACGTACGTGACAGAGAAAAAAGATTTCCCCACATCTATGAAACGACTCCTCAGTGTGGCCCAGAACAGCTGATTTTGCTTAAGTCTATTCCTGTTGCTCCTGACAAATGCCGTACTTTTGGTAGCTTTGGAGACTGATAAATACATAGACACAGATCTATGTAAATATTTTAAATATCTGCTCACAAGAACACAGCCCTTCCTATCCCATGCACTTTTCATATGCGGCCATACTCTCTCCGTGGAGGTTTCATCACCTCCTGCTTTGCTGGCTTTTCTATTGAAACTGAATACAGTGGACTTGGACAGTTTTTATCATCTTCACTGAACTGAGAACCTTATCTCCATTCTTATAAGCAGACAAATTGCCATCAGGTGAGGCTGGAACATACTTGATTTTAAGCCTGTGGCCTGGATGCAAGCCAGCAAAGGAGCAACGAGCTTGCTTGCTCTCTCAAGGTTTCCACAATCCCCTTCAAGATGAGATAAAAAACTTAGCATAACAGGAGCAGCCTGGTCAGGAGAAAGACAAGCAAAGGCTTCATGAATGCGCTTCCACTTATTTCTGCATATTTCGTGTCACGTTTAATGCACGGGGGTCTAGGATTGACAAGAATCCACAAGCCCAGGAAGAGGCAGCCGACCTGATACATCAGACTAGGTGCTTTGGGGCACTTTTTAGGAACTTGGCAACATGAGGGAACTGAAGTGGTTGCCCAGTACGGGCAGCTGTTTTTTCCTCTGACCCCTTGTAGAGTACACATTTTCTGGGTGATTTACAGCTTGTTCTCTGAGCCAAAGGAAAAAACCAAACGTTGCTGGCTGCAGTCAGATTTTGTTTGACCTCGTAAGTAGTTTAACATGGTACTGGCCCTCATTCCCATTTTTGGTCTTTCCCTTCCAGAACAGCAGATCAGATTCAATGATTCAGCTTCTCAAGCACCTACCTACATAATGCCCTGAGCTGGAAGTATCGTATGTATGACAATCACCTTTAAGATAAGCACTCTTTTTGTCCCTTTTGGGTACATTCCAGAGAAGCACAAGGAAATCAAGAAGGGAACCTCACAAGTCACTTTTTCTCTTCTAAGTGGAGAGGGTGTTTTTGTTGTAATGTGTAATTATTTTCCATCTTCTTATTCTGTAAGTTAGGAATTTAAGAATCAGCATTTGCATGAGAATTTAAGACTACACCATTTCCTCAATCCTTCAAAGTAAAGCCATGTCACCGGGTGGTCTTGGCTCCAGGCTCTTGTATGGGGCCAATAAAGGTGATTTTTGTAAGTTCAGAACCTGAGAGATCTGATTCACGTTAAAAATGTGTAATTAATCTACCGCATAAATTAAGATTGATTCATATTCCATATTCTGTGTGGAAGGAACACCTATTAGGATTCAGAGGACATTTTGGACATTTGTTTTAAAAGGACACTGTTCAACTTTTTACCTTCCTTGTCAGAATAATTTCTTAATTTAATATTGATCACTTAATATTCCCTTTGCTATTACAGAAAATTACATATAATTTTCTTCATATTTTTCCATTTTATTTATCTTGGGCATTTAACAATAGCTTATGTCCAGTCTCCTTCACTTCTTTTAAAATTGGAAAATGTAATAGTAAAACCACAGAAAAGGAGGGGAATTCAACAACAGGTGCTGGGACTAAGAATATTTTCCACTCATGCTTTAAATAAATGGAGCGAATTTCAAACTGCCAGAGTCTTTGATCTATAGCTGTAGTTTACTGATGGCTACACTTAACCAATAAAGAGTAACCTGAGTATCAGATATTACTCATTTATCACCTCTTACAGGGAGCTGGAATACAATGTCCCCATTTCTTTTCTGACCCCTCATTTCCCTCTTCTGAAGCATTGATGCAAAGACCCATGCCTCCTAGATCTCAAGCCCTGCTGTTTCTACAACTGTATGGTAATTTTCTTCCAAATGTACTCTACCTTTGTCTTCCCTGGTGCAGATGGAGGAGTTTCTGGTTCCCAGAAAATACTTGTTGCCTTTCTTAAGGATAACTTCATCAGTAGTATTTTTGCCCTATGGGAAGTAATGCTTGTCTGGTGAGAAGATATTGGAAACGTCATCAAGAGATCCAGATGTTTTGCTTTAGCCAAAATCGTGTCTGAACAACAACTATCAGTAGAAAAAAAAAGATGTATTTTTCAAGAATTTGAAGCAGATTAGATGAACTCCTCAGGAGTGAGCCCAAGAGCTAATGCTCTGCACAAGTATTAGTAACACTACAAATTGGTTTGACCTGCCGCACAAAGATCCCAGAAAAACCAGTTTATAAATGATACCTGAAACAGATTGTAGCAGAAGGCACAGATGCATTAGATTAAACTCCTGAACAGCAGATTGAGAGGTGAATGAGCCTTGCCAAATCAGAAGCTGTCCTTTCCATGTACAGAAACATAGATTTAGTGCTTCTGAGACCCTTTCTTATTGAAGCTAGAGGATGTGAGTTCTTAACAAAGTCACATTTCATGCCTGGATTTGACACATGAACTCTATTGGAATCTCACTTTAGAGCTAAAAAGAACATTATGTACTTATTCTGTAATCTTTTATTGATTTTGAAAACCAGGGAAACCAGTTTTTAGGTTTTATCTATGGCTACTGCCAAAAAGCACATCGTAAGAGGCAGGAATATTACCTGTGAAAGGGGTACTAGCTGCTACCTACTTCAAAACAGTGAAGTAATGGTAGCTGTCGTGAAGCATTGTACACTATGACAAAAAGGACAATGATAAAGACCTCAGGACTACATGCTCTTATTTTATTCTCATACAACACAATCTGAAAGATGAACTTGAAGAGGAAGAGACAAATACTGAGAGAGCAAATAGTAAAGTTGCCTTGAAGCCTTGAAGAGACATAACTACTGATCCTGAAGAACACTTTTGACTCCTCAGGAGCAAGTCTGCTTAAAAGTAAGTAAGACATAAGCATAGACAGACCCGTTTTTAGACATGAGTAAAATTATGATACTTCCTACTATATTTTTAGAGTGCCTCTGAGTTCTTGAAAAGCTACAACTTAAAATTACAGATTAGAAGATGCAGGAGGCTGTAGTATTCTCATACAGAGGGCAATCTGAAGCACTGAGAGATCAAATGACAAAGCAAGAAACATAAGAATATGGCTTTAATCAGCCATTAGTTGAACACTAATTGCTGGAGACTCTGTCTAGGCAGCTGGATGGCTCTTGTCTTGCAGACTTTCTTAAGTGCTGAATGGAAATACATGTATCTCTTCATGAGAGTTGGCCACAGACTAGGAGACCACTCCAGCTTCTAAAAATTTGGCCAACAATTTGTATGTGTAGTGGTTTTTGGCAGGGGGACCAACATGTGATCCATGGATATGGTTAATTATAATATATTTAATTATAACTAGTCAGGACACCCTTGTTAGAACACTGTCCTCTGCAAATATGACAAAGACAGGAAAAGTCTCTTAGAAAGAAAAATAATGAGGCTGAAGGCAAAAATCATCAGAAGGGGTGTCATTTAGGGAGATAAAATAAAACCACTGAGGAAGCTTAGTGACCCCAGCAGCAAGCAGCCAGAGCCATCTATATCTTGGAGGGTCCACTTAACCCTGGAACATGTAACTCTAACAACACAAGCATCTGTTTCAAAAATGCATGCCATCAAAGAAGCCGCTAAGATGAAATTGCAACTATTAGCCAAACACATGCTTCATAAAAAATGCACTTAAAGCACAGAACCCAAACTGGAAAAAAAGAAGTTCTTGCTGTTGTTCCATAATATTTTTTAACAGCAGATGGGAAAAATAGTTGCATGCAAATCTTAATGAATGAAATCCAAACTGCTATCTCCAAGCTTTTGACTGAGTGCCACTGGCAGGTCAGTCACCAGTGATACTGTTCAGTTTATTGGCCTTTTCTTTCCCAGACTTTTGTGCCTAAAGCATTCATTTATGACAATGGCCTGATTTTCATGGCAACTGTTCCCATATGTTCCTGCTGGAATTGTAGTTTGCGGAGTTTCTAAAGCAGGTCTGCTCTTTTGAGTGGTTAAAGATGGCTTTTTGTTGTGTAACTTTCAGGCATCCCGTATCAGGGAGTTTAGGCCAAGTGGAGAAAGTTAGAGCAGATTTCAGGCAGTTGGTAAGCCCTGCCAAATCCCAAGGGACAGCTTATTCATCAGATTTTATAAACTGAAAATTGTGTCCTTGCTGTCTAGGAGTTTCACAGTCAGTTGATACCTTGTCAGGTGTGAACAGTGCAAGGAGTATTGAAAGAATTTTTAAATTTATTTTTTAAAATGGCACGTCTCAAGCCATCAGGACTAAACATGCTGGACAGCCTGAATATGGACTGGCCCCCCTGATGCCACAGAAGTTGCTGATACCAAAGCAGAGCACATTTCGGCCATCATAGAGAAATCATCTTCTGAATGGTACTCTGCTGACCAATATATGCACTGAGCAACTTGGTTTTAATTGGCATTTTGCCAGTTGGTGTGGATCAAACTTGGATTCTGCTTCACTTTGGGCATGCTCCCTTTCGTTTTATTTGATCTCTTGGCTTTGTAAATCTGTCTTGGAATGTTAATAAAATTAATTCAAGACATTCAGGTGGTATTCACATTATGTGGGCTTTTTATGATAAGTAGGAATAAATTTCAACCTGCTTGTCTTGTTCCTTTACAAAGGGTCCGGGAATTTTTCATGTACTTTATTTTCCTTCTTTTGTCAAGTAAGGCAAGACAGATGTGCTGGTATCTGCTTTTTAAAAAAAGCTAGATGCATCTGATTAGCTTTGCTAGGGTCAAGCTGTCAAGGTCATGGAGTGCCTGACGGAGATTCATTCAGGAATAAGTACTGAAGATAGGACCCAGTTTGTTTCCACACTTTACTGGGGAGCATGTGTTTGCCAACCTGTGACAGTTCGTGCATGCTGAGGGAAATGACATTTCAAATAATACTATCTCTAATTTATCAGGCCATCTAAGATACCTTCAGAGATACCACTTTGGTGCTGGTGTCACAGTTCTGGGATAGTGTCACAGTTACAAGGAAGAACACGTGATCAGTGTAGACATTCATTAAAATGCAACAGTGTCATTCGTACATTGTCTAGCTACCAAAAGGTTGATTAGCCTTGTTTGTTAATTACAAAAGATGGCTTTGCATCCTCTTCTGGCCTTTTCCCCTTAGAGGAATATTTTTACACATGCACACTTTGCCAGAGCAGCAAATTAAGCCATTTTCTTGCACAGGTACATATGGCTTTGAAGAGACACAAAGATCCCCCTCATGAGTCTGTGGAATTTAAATCACTTTCAGGACACGGCAAGCCAAAAAGAACATGTCTCGCAGAAGCAAAGGGAAATAAAATTTTCTTTTTTCACAGGAATACAGGGACTTTACAGTTTCATTCCCTTATGTAAACAATGACAGAGAGATACACTGTCAGTGAAGAAGAGCAGAAGCTCTCTTGAATCCATTGGGCTAGCACCCACTGCCAACAAAGAGTCAAACAGCAAATATTTCACAATTTTAAGCAGACTGAGGTTCCTATAAGTCCCTGATAGCACTGTTATGCGTAAACGCCAAGTGTTAAAATTCAGAGAGCAACAGAATACAAGAAATGGGGTGTATGGGAAGTTCTACATGCTTTTCTTTTAATTTACCTGCACTACCTTTCCAATGATTAGGCATCCTTACTCTAAGTGCCAACTGGGTCATATGAGGTAAACCATCTACTGAGCAGATTTTTTTCGCCAGACATTGGCAGCAAGAATTGACTCTGACATCTTTTACTAGACATTAGTTTCTGGTTCTCTGGCTCTGGCTTATAGATGTAGTCGCCAGGAAGCTTTGGCATTCTTTTATAACTAGTATTATTCAGAGTTATAATTTATTTGAGCTCCTGTGCTCTTTTTTTCTTGACTGGAATAAAATAAATTCCAAAGATGTCACACTTCTGTTTATGACCAAGAAAAATAATTTCAGTGAAAAGAGGTAGAGGGGACAGAAAGTCCAGAAATAAGAAAAAGAAGTTTTAGGAAAATTATGTATATAGCTAACGGAGTAGTCTTTGAAAAGGTCACTTTGAAGAAAGGTATCTTATTCTTTTGAAAAGGCAGGACAAATGTGATGTTAATATAACAAAACCACTGAACAAAACAACTTTGCTTTTAAAATCTGTCTTGAACTTATTCTATGAGCAATCGATTCCCTTTGGGGATTGTGTACACACACTGAAACGTAAGAGTTTAGTGGAAATGTATTTCTGCAAAAATTAGTTTGATATTGATTAGAATCCCTCAGGAATTTTTCATTAACCTAGTCTCTCAGGGGAAATAGATATAAGATCTAGAAACTTGTCTTGTAACTAGTTTGGCCATTATTGTGTGCCATGATTATTTTCCCCGTGGTAGTGTCATTCCATAAAATTTGATATACCCTAAGTAATCAACATTCTTAGTTGCAGGACTACTTTTGAGATATTTTCCAATACTAGTTTCGCACATTGCTGACCATGTGATCCTGATATAGCTATCTTTAAAAAAACTCCTCCTTCTAGGCAACTGAGAGTTGGTAACTTCTCCAAATCATGCAGAAGGCTGATAGATGGCACAGAAAAGCACTTCTAGGTCTTTACAAGCATCTCCAGATACAAGCACCAGAATGCAGTTCTTTGAATCTAGGTTGTTCTGCATTTCTATCAAATTGCCATGATTATCAAAATCTTTTTGTCTGCTTATTCCAAAATATTTTGAAGGCACAGTCTCAAGAAAGTGAGTTGTTGCAAGGATGAGATGTGTATACTGTTTTCCACAGTACAATATAGAAAGAAAAAAGATGGGGATTCAGGGAAGATATTTGGAAAACTTCCTAAGCTTCAAGTTATTTCAACCAGGAACACACAGCATGGGAAAGCAACAGAGTTTTCACAGAAGATTTTTAGTGTTAAGCTGGATTTTTTATCCATCAGGAATAGCTAAAACAATAGGACAGGATAGGATTAGTATGGCACAGTGTAGTTTGTCCTTCCCTTGGTGAAGTGTAGAAAGAACAGATCAAACAATTTTCTACAGTCCCTCTTTTTCTATAAGTGCAGAATTGCAAGGACAAAGTCCATATACATATACAAATTTGATCTTTTGACTTTAGTACCAGGTTTGAATATACTATCACATAGGAAGTATGAATTTCTCAGTTTCATAGACATTGTTATCTGTACTCAGTGATTCCATAACGAAGTACTACAAGTTGAACAGAATTCAGTTATCTTGGACAAAGTAACTGTCATTGACCAGACACTGTTATTGTTCCAAGGATTTAGGGACAGATAATTGACAAATACTCAGAAGCAGAAGTTGTCTATGTGGCATTGTAATTACAATAGACTTTTGTACAGTAACAACATACCCGGTGTGCTATTAAAGACAAAGTTTTGATAGGCTTAATCATGGAAAATTAGAGAAACATCAGTGAAGTTGCATATCAAGATGGGAATTGTGCTCAACTGCACAGAAAGACCTATAAATCTCCACCTAACATCCTTAGTTTTAAAACAGATATGGGAAAAAAGAAAACATACCATTCTTCAGCAATGCTATTGATAAAACTATTAGCAGGTACCATGGCTTATACGTGTCCGAATTGTTTTACAGCTTCTGTGGTAGAGATAAACAACAAGCAAGTTTGTGTCATGCCTCAATTCAAATCCAGAGAAATCCTGAGGAAGTTAGTTTTGTGTGACAGGATTAAATTTGGTGCAAAACCAAATTTTGGCCCAGTGTCTGTACTAAAAATACAGCTGTAGAGAGAAAAATAGGAATGCTCATAAGAACTTCAAATTTATTGGATAAGGAGAGGTCTGAAGAGCACAGAATGGAAAATGGCAAACATCTTTCACAAAAATAAGAGTTGTCCCTCCTTCACAGGCCTGGATAGTTTGCATGTGTGCTACAAAAATGTGTAATGGAAACCTGTAAAACAAAGAAGGCTTTTCAGGCTGAGGATTGCAGCTGTTTGCAGACATTGTGGTGGAGAAAACAGACTTTATTCAATGTCTGCAGATGTTTCCAAACTTTCATAGTTATAAAATTTAAATTCAGTTACCTAATCAATATTAAATATCTGAGGGAAAATATATTGCCCATTGGATACAGTTTAGATGGTGAGGAAAACAAAGGATTCTAACATTTTCAGGCAGAAAGAGCTGGTGGCTCAGAGGCAGCAGATGAAAACAATGACTGGAGACAGCCCATGCTGGAATGATAAATTAATATTAATTTCTCAGCTACACTGATGCAGTTCCACTGGCTTTACTGGAGTGTGGTGTAACTCAAATGTAGTTAATCTATTAGGCCTGATCACCTGAAAATAAGGACAATTTTTTTCATGTTTACATAGTTACACTCATCTAGAACAATGCTAAGTTGAAGAAGAATGAATTTCAGAACTCCTTGCCTAACACCCTTCAAGCACAGTTCCTGTAAGTGGAAGTGCAGAAAGACATACAAGTGGGGATTGTGTAAGGTTGTACTGCAGGAGACACTGAATGAGGAGCAATGGTAGGACAGAACTGTATTTCTGTTGTGAGCACTACTTTTATATGATCTCAAAACCCCATGTGAATCATGAGTTGCTGGTGCTACTGCCCATTCTATAAGTAAATAATAAAAACCCTCAAATTCTCACTTCAATGTAATCCTATATCTACAGGATTCGCAGATGACAAAACACCAGCTGTTTTATGAATTTGGTAACAAATCTATATGCAGCCTCAGACTGAAAAACATGGATTTTCTGGTGGTCCTCTTAAACGGGCATTAACTTTGACTTTTCATAGGCAATAACTTCACCTGCTCATATATCATGAAGAGTATCAACTATTCTTTTACCGATAAAGCACAAACAGAAAGAGGAAGGCCTCTTTTCATCTGATAATTAGATGTATTTTGGGCTGGTGTGTACACCATCCATTTGCCACACATCTGACTTGCAGGCTGTGATGGCTGTGCTAAAGGTTGGTATCTCCGTTTCCCCCTAAAGAATTTGATCCTTGAACAATTCCATTTCATTTGAAACAAGTCAAGCAGATCTCCCTTTACTGAATAATTCCCAAGGGCAGGTGAAGCTCCAATGTTAAAAAGGATTTAAATGTGTCTCATCTTAACCCTACCCTACTGTGCTAGGCTGTGTTATGGGACAGAAAAAATGCTTTCCTTGCTACCATCTCATGTGATGACTGCAGCCCAGAGATGCTGAAAACCATATGCAAAGTGTGGCAGAGCCCTTTCTGAACTGATTAAAGACAGAGAGCAGCTGGGGCCCTATGGATTGGTGAGATTTTTGTCTGGTATGGAAACTAAGCAAACTTGATATTCATATACTCTTAATGATTTCTGAAAAGGGTGAAGCTCTCTGCATAACGGTGATGCTCAGGTAAGTAACTGTTCTCCGGAAAAATAAATTAATTTGAGAATGAATCTAGAAGTTTGAGCATTGTCTACATGAGGCTTACTGGCTCTATTGATACGTACAGTTCAAATTTTTCTAAGGTTCTTCACTCGTGAGTTGAATTTACCCATTTGTGCACCCAGGATTCAAATAAATACTTTACTGACAAAGACCAGACTTTCATGACTGCATTTGTTAGAAAATAATAGAGGAAAAAATGACAATGCTGAAGAATGCTGCTGGAAATTCAGGAGAGGTTAGATGAGGAGAGAAAGCAGGCATATTGTTTTGTGTACATCAACAAGCAAATAGTTTTATGTTCCTAGTTTTTTATGATGGTGAGAAGCATCTTTCTACCTCATCACTGTATAAGAGGGAAGCGAAGTAGGGTAAAGGCCCTTTTAGGAAACTAAGTTTGTGGGTAACAGGCTTTACTTTGTCCAACTTCAAATGTGTTTAAAAAACAAAAGATTTAATGTTTTTTGGAGAAAGAATAATTTTACAGCTCTGTGTTTGTACCAAACCAAATGTGACCATAAGTGGGGCATCTATTACCACTTCTATTTCTCCCATGAAAAAGCATAACCAGTCTTGTTCCCCACATCCTGAGTTACACCACATTAGTCTAAGACCTCTTCATACAATGTGAATATGTGCATCTATATGTCACTCTCTAAATAAAAGTTACATTAAATTTTATAAATTATTTCTTAAAGCAATCAGTAAGAAAACTCCAGTGACAGAATCCTTTTCCTGATGATGTTATAAATGGCTTTGTACTACACATGACCCACAGGTTCCTATGACTGAAGAAACTCTATCCAGGTGCCAAAATTACCTGATGTGAAATTTTCTTTTATTGTAGTGATGAAGGTAGGAAGAGATTGAAAAACCTGCTGTAGTTAAAACAGTAACAGACTCTGCTCATTGCACCCTTACAGATCTTGGAAACATGTTAATTTGTTTCTCACCTCAAATGGCCTTCTTACATCTCATTTTCTGACACAATCTCCAATTTTTATGCATTTTTTGGTTATTGTTTAGTATCTTTTTATAGAGTGACTAACTCAAAACCCTCCCTTCCTCACAAATCTAAATTTTCTTATTGCTTCACTGTCCAGAGTTGGCACAATTATTTCAAATGATCTACTTTTCAGATGATTCCCAGATCATTCCCAGACTGTGAGACAGCCTGTTTATGTGATGGAAAGTACAGAGGTAACCTTATACCAATATGTTAATTGCTTGCATGACTGAAAAAAATCAGAGTAATTATGAGTTCATACTCTGCATATACCCAGGCTTCCGTCTTCAACTTTGATTTCCTTTATTCTTTACATCATGCCATTGGCATCACTCTGCCAAGTTTAATTTTTCCTCTTTACCTCTTCACTGTAAAGTATATTCCCCATAGAGGCCACATTTCTTTCCTGGAGACCCCTTGCTTTCTAAGAAAGAAGCTAAGCAGATTGCATACTCAATATCTCAATATACTTGTGGACAAGACAGCATAAGGAAGCAGCACAGTGAAGACACTGGAAGAAGAGTGAACTGATGCAGGCAAAAAAGATGAAACTAGATCACAGTAGGAAGCTAAAGGATAAAGAATGAGTGTATCTAGAAGAAAAAAGTCATTAGCCAGCTAGTCAAAAAGCCTATGCCCAGTCCCTTCATGTGATATCACAGATTGCTCTTTCACCCTTTGTTTTTAAGACTGTTCATACCTGTGAGAGGGGAACTTGTGTCTACTTGTAAAAGGCAATTTTTTACACTGTTGTCAACTTTTGTGCAGAAAATTGGACCATCACACTATCGTTGTTTAAGAGAACTGGGAATCTCATACTGCTGTTGACTGAAGCTTTTGTTACTGTGTGTCTGGAGAAAACAGATTCACAATTTTCCTTTGTGGTCTTGGCATGCACATTTCACTCCTCACTTGGAATTGTTCTGCTCTTCTTTGTTTATTTCTATTATTCTCACAGCTAAATTTAGTGGTTCCTGCTATTCCTTTTCTAAGACCAGAACAGCTACTAATCTATCTCTACTTGGTCTGTCACTCATTGTTTATGGAGTTAGTAAGGAGCACCTAGGAAGCAAGGTACTACATAAGAGGATGAGAAAGTTAAAACTAGATAATGGAAATAATAGCAGGGAAATCTTTTCCACAGTGGAGCAAAATGAACATCAGTGGAAGCCCTTTATTAAATCTTTCTGGGAACTTTTAGAAACAAAAAGAGAATTGACAGTACCTGGACTCTTCTGTAAAACAAATTAGGACATTTTGAGGAGCTTGCCCCTGAAACACTGTTGACATTCACTCAGATGTTTTTCTTTGTAGAAAAATACTATGAATCTTTCTTTGGTTTGTATTTTAACTTTTATTTTCAGCACTCAGGTAATTTTAGTCCATGCTTTATAAATAAGGTGCTGAAAAGCAGGACTGACAATAGCAGGACTAGGGGAAATGGATCCAAGTTGAAGGAGGGAAGATTTAGGTTGGATGTTAGGGGGAAGTTCTTTACTAGGAGAGTGGTTAGGTCCTGGAACAGGCTGCCGAGGGAGGTTGTGGATGCCTCGTCCTTGGAGGTGTTCAAGGCCAGGTTGGACGGGGCCCTGAGCAACCTGATCTAGTAAATGTGTTTGTTTGGTGGCCCTGCTAGGCAGGGGGGTTGGAACTACATGATCCTTGAGGTCCCTTCCAACCCGGGTCATTCTGTGATTCTGTGAAAAAAAGTTGTCTTGAGTGGTGGAAGAACCATTTCAGATCTGATCAAAAGTTGCAGTCCAGCTAGCTTCAGCCCTGCCATGTCCTCTGCATTGAACAAGTTCTCTGTGAAAAAGGAAGAGAAAAGGGGACTAATACAATCTCAGGTAACAGATTCGTATTCATACAGATTCATTTATAGACCTTGTACTAGGAAAAGAGAAAAGAGATAGTTATGCCTGTCCAGGATGACCTTGTGTATTTCAAGTGACCTTTCATCCAATTTGATTAAAATAGTCTTCATGTCTTTTCCAGCTCTGAAGCAATTGTTTTAGGAATTGTGTTCTAAGAGATAATGTGATGAATCAAAATATTAGGTTGTACACAACTGAGTGCTCTTACTTCCCACTGAGTTGTTTTGTTTTACTACAACCTTGGTGATGATACTCCATTACAAGGAAGATAAAGTGCAAGCAAAATGTCTAAGAAATAGTGTCTAAATAATAAAATATCTTGCTGAATCAAACCAGATAAAGCTATTTGTGCATGTATGTTTTCTGGACCACCACTGACTAAAAACAATGCTAGAGTTTGAGAATACACAGATCCTTCCACTGAAGGAGAAGAAGAAATTGAATTTGTTCTGGACTGGGCAGGTTTAGGAGACAAACTTGAGCTGTCAGTAAAGGAAATGCTTGGTGAACACAATTAGCAGCTGGGTCATGTTAGATGAAGGAAAAAGCCTTGAAGCTAAAACCCAAACAAACTAGAAGTCGTAAGAATTCTCTTCCAGGTCAATACTGTCAATTTTTTGCTGTCAGCTGGGATATAAACAGTTCACTGATGTCATGTTTTAGGCCAGATTGGCCAACGACTGACAACAGATGCTCTGCCCCTAACTCTTGATCCAGGGAGAGGAGAAGCAGGCGTAAAGAAATCTATGAGTTTAGAAGGAACTAAACTAGTTTAATGAAATAATAATAATAAATAAAAGGAAAAAAATGAAGTAGATACACACAAAACTATATCAAGCTCCCAGGACATCACAAACAAACACTGGCACAGTCCCAGACTGGACTCAGCAATGTTTAAAGGAAGCAAAAGAGAAAACTGGGAAAGAAATTAATTTGATTTTCTGACTCTCATAAACTCATAGTAGGGCTACAATGTTTAAGTTCCAGTTACTGCAGAGGTAGGATAATAACTTTTCCCTCTTACAATTAAAATAATCGCCATAATTTATGGAAATAATTCTCCTGAGCAAATTTCTTTTCATCCAGCCTAACTTTAAGAAATGTGGCTCTGGTGTCTCTCTTGAAGTTGAGTCTATCTGAAGTGTGTAGATCACACAGTGCTGTGACAATATCCCTGTATCTGTGAGATCTTAAAACTAGACTTGGGTGTGTCCAAAGTGAGGCTCACAAATCCATATTTAGACAGTTAAATAAGTGACCTGATTTTCAAAAATGTTGATGACCCAGCTCCTCCAGCTGACTTCAATAAAATGTGTGTGTGTGTCTCTGTGTGTGTTCAGTAATTCTAAAATCAAGCCACATATTTAGATGCTTAAATCTAGGCACTTCAGGCTAGAAATTGCTGCCACTAATAATTCTCCTGACTTCACCAAGTGAGATAATACACAGAGTGGATTTTAAATACAGGTGCTTCTACAGGACAATAAGGCCTGATGTAACTACTGTTTTTTGGTTCATTCTGAAGCAATTAGGGAACTGTGTTTTTGAAACATCAGTAGTACCTTCCCTACCCCTGAGCAAAAAACCCATAGAAAAGCTGTTGCAGAGAATTCCCTGGCTCATATACTGTTCATTGTCAAACAAAACCAATCATAACGCATTGCTTTGCATAAATAACATGTACCAATAGAAAATTTTCCCTTAAACTATTATTCTGATAATCATGTTTGAAGGAAATTCTTCTTAAAAAAAAGTAACCTATACATATAACTACTTTCTTTAGTTTCAAGTAGAATTTGCAGATGACCATTTATATGTTTTAATAAATCTTCATGAACTGCAAAGTATACTTCTAGGGAATGGTTAACTGGTTCTTTTGAAAAAGAATTCAGTTGTAAATCTAATCTTTGACCCAACCTTGTGCTGAGAAACTTGAATTTTGTCAGTGACTTTTAGTTAGCAGCTATACAGATCTGAGCACTGTGCAAACAAAAGGAAGAACAGACTTTTAAAACAAAATTTAACTCAATAATAGTATACAAATTCTCTATGTCTAAAACAATCTACTCATTTTTGTGTCACTTGAGCTTTGGGATAATACAAGGTGGAAAACACTGTGCTTCAGGTTAAAATCTGCTATGTTCAAGCAGAAGACACTTGCTTGACAAGACTTGCCTAACACTGATCACCTCCCCACCACACGCTTCTCATTTGAAGGAGACTTCAGTGAAAAAAAATCAGCAGGACTGTATAGTCCTATCTGGCTTCTGGTTACATTGCAATCTGAAAACAAATCTTCCAAGAAAAAGCAACAAACATTTCTAATTTTATACTCACAGATTTTTTCCACTGGAAAAAATTATGTGAAGCCTAAGCACAGGTATCCAACAACAGCTGTAATCAAATCAACCACATAAGACATTAAAGTCAAGAGGCTGGTGTCTGCAAAACCCATGTTTCTTTGATTTCCTCTGGAGAGAATGGTGCTGGTGAGTAGAGAGCAGCATTTCCTTACCCCCTACTTTCCCCACATTCTTCTTACACTTTCTTTTCCCTGCTACATTTTCTGATTAAATCTACTGAGAGCACAGAGGTGGGTGGGCCTGAGTTAGCATACACTATTGCCCTGGTGAGGCGGTGATGATATGGGACATTAGGGTATCACTTTCTGTTACTGCCACTGTCAAAAGCACTCAGCTCCTGCAAAGCACTGGGCATTGTATGCTCAATGCAATCTTTAAGACAAAGTCACAATATTCCCATAGGGTAGACCTTATAATTTTTACTCCTTTTACAAATGCATAGGGGACCTTCTATGCATTGCTATTAGATCATTTGCTCAGTGCTCCACATAATACCACTGGCAAACTGGATGCTGGATTTGGGAACTCCTGCCATCTGGCCTTGTTCTCACACCAAGGGGAGTGGTGTGGTCGACACACCAGGGGGGTTGGAGCAACTGCCCTATGAGGACAGGCTGAAGTTGGGGTTGTTCAGCTTGGAGAAGAGAAGGCTCAGAGGGGACCTCATAGAAACTTATCAGTACCTGAGGGGGTCCTACAGAAAGGCAGGGGAAGGAATTTTTAACATAATATCGGATGGGAGGACTAGAAACAATGGATATAAATTAGAGGGGGATAGATTTAGACTAGACATAAGAAAGAAATTCTTTACAGTGAGGGTGGTGAAATACTGGAACAGGTTGCCCAGAGAGGTTGTGGATGCCCCCTCTCTGGAGGTGTTCAAGACCAGGCTGGACAGGGCACTGGGCAGCCTGGTCTAGTGGGAGGTGTCCCTGCCTATGGCAGGGGGGTTGGAACTCGATGATCTTTAAGGTCCCTCCCAACCCAAACTGTTCTATGATTCTATGATTCTATGACCTGGACAGGCTAGAGAGGTGAGCTTTTGCAAAGTTCATGAAGTTCAACAAGGGCAAGTCAATTCAATCACCAGTACAGACAATAGATGAAAAGCTGGGCATGAGCCAACAATGTGTGCTTGCAGCCCAGAAGGTAAACTGTATTCTGGACTGCATCATAAAAGCTCTACCCAGCAGGGTGAGAGAAGTGATTCTGCCCCATTGCTGCCACGAGACCCCACTTGGAGTTAGTGCATGCAGCTCTGAAACTCTCAGCACAAGAAGGACATGGAACTATTGGAGAAGGTCCATAGGAAGACCACAAGGATGATCAGGGGGCCGAAGCACCTCTCCTACAAGGACAGACTGAGAAAGTTGGGGCTGTTCTGTCTGGAAAAGAGAAGGCTCCAGGAAGACCTTATAGCAGCCTCCCAGTACCTGAATGGGGCCTACAGGAAAGCTGGGGAGGGACTTTTTCAGAGCATGTATCAGAAGGACAAGGGGCAGAGATTTTAAACTAGGGCAGGGCAGGTTTAGATTAGACATTAGAAAGAAGTTCTTCACCATGAAGATGGTGGGACACCAGAAGAGGTTGCCCAGAGAGGTGGTAGAAGCCCCATTCCTGGAGGCATTTAAGGTCGGGACAGACCTGATCTAGTGCAGGATATCCCTGCTCACTGCAGGGGGATTGGAGTAGATGACTTTTGAAGGTCCCTTCCAACTCTATAATTCTATGATTCTGTATGATTATGTGAACGTGTTTGTTTCACATTATGATTTGCTATTTTCAAGAGATGTTTGGCAATGATTTAAACATGAGACCTAAAGAATTTGACTTTGGCATCTTTTGAAAATAGGGCTTGTAGGCAGACATGGTGGAAGTGTAAATACTTCTGGGTTAGGTGACAAAGATTCGACAAATTCTTCATGATGTACTGAATATTCTCTCCTGTGGCCAAGTAGCAAGAATAAGCTTTTTGAAAAAAGATTCATAAATTTTGTGATCTGCAGAAAAAAATAAGTAAATTAAAGAAGCCAGATGGCATATGGTTTATTAATCATGTGAATAGACACAATGTTTCTTCAAGTTCTGCTCCCTTTAAACTGAGAAGACAGACACACAGTATCATCTCTGCTCCAGATAGTCTCTGAATTGCAGATTGCTATAAAACATGAGTAAGCTGAAGAGTAGGGTGAAGTCACCCTTTTCTGATAGTCTTCTCTAGGCATCTTGTTTTAATCACTTTTTGGTCGCAGGATCCTGGACAAGCTGGAGTTCCAACTCAAATCAATCCGATACAGCCATTCATCTTTCCATATATAACTAATCCCAAAATGCAAAATATCACAGAGGTAATTCAAAACTGAAAAGAAGGCTGCAGCCGTTCGAATTATAGTGACTAAAAGGGAGAAAGGGAGGCTGTTTGTTATTAGTAGCAATTATTTTGCATTTAATGCTTCTGTTATCCCTATTTTAAAAGAATGCAATGGGGATTTCTTTTTGGCAGAGAGAAGGTAATGTGCATTGTCAGTGGGAGATAAGATATTTAGGAGTTTCAAAGATCTTCCTCTCTCTTGCATTTTGAAACCTAGTTGACACTCCACTGGGACACTGGGCTTCCCACATCAGTGAAGATTCAGGCTACTTTGCAGCCAGGAGAAAACCCCAAGGCACCCTGAATGCTAACCATCTGCCAACAACCATACAGACCAAATCTTGATGGGCTATTCACACAAGATTACTGCTTTGTAAGCCATAAGTTGCACACATAATAGATTTGGTGAAGACTAACTACCTGCAGAGCTGCTACTTCACTCCAAAGCAGAGTTTTAGGAGGGGTTTTCATCTGCGGAGATGCAATGATGTAGGACACACGCTGAATAAGGTGTGAAGAAGCTGCTGCTATGCACAAGATGTACCAAAGATAGTAGTTTCTTAAAAAAACCTCATGATCTAAAGGTCATCTCCCTCTGATCTCCATAGTAAAACTGTAGCTAGGCTGAAGGGAGAGCAGAATGTTTCTCCATAATCCACCCCAAAGAAATCACCAAATGATGGTGCCGGTGTCCTTGCAGGGGCAGCATGGCTTCCTGCTCCTGCTTTCCACAAGTCTCAAATTCTGATCCAGACTTTGCTGGTGCTTGTGGTAATCCTTTCCAGGCAGTTTACAGCCAGTATCACAACTACTCCGTCTGGAAAACGGAGATAAAACAAGGGACTTGTTTTGCAAAACACTTGTCAATTAAGTCACAGAATAAGCCAAATAAGAACTAGTTTTCATTAGTATAAATAATGTTATCTCCAGGTCTATAGGCGTGCCATATTACTGCAACACAGAGGTTCTTTATTCTTCTGTTGTTTTCTTCAAGGACACTTTTGGCCAACCTCTCAGGATTTAAGCTTCCCAGGGCCTCTGCTATATTGGTAACACAATATGAAAGCCTGAATTAATGCTTTTCTTTCTGTTCCTCCCATAACTCTCCCTCCATTTGCTAAAAAATATATGGGATTGAGTGAGAAAAGAAAATTACGTTTGCTGTTCCAGAAAGAGAGATCATTCTCCCTGTGCTTCAGAGATAGTCTGCATAACAGAACATTGCTGAACAGAAGAGACAATTTAAAATTAATTGTCTGAGTTCACAGTGGAAAAATTTTCAACAGGGACTAGTGAGAAAACATAATTTGAGAAAAAAACCCAGTTAATTTCTAAGGCTGGAACAGAGGCTGACTGGGACAGCAAAGCTTGGCTTGTGTTTTATTTGAGGGCCTTATCTTTTTTTTGTATTTGAGGTGCTCAACACAGCAAAGAGCCAGATACTGCAACAAGCACAAAGTTGCTAATGTCACAGATGATCATGTTCACTATCGGTGTGAAATTCCTTTTTCATGGTTATATGGATGGATTCTTTCTGTCGCACTAAAGAAATTATCATAGAATCATAGAATGGTTTGGGTTAGAAGGGATCTTAAAGACCATCTAGTTCCAACCCCCCTGCCATAGGCAGGGTCATCTCCCACTAGCCCTGGTTGGCCAGGTTTCTCAGTGCCTTGTACAGCCTGGCCTTAAACGCCTCCAGGAAGGGGGCATCAGCTTCTCAGTTCCAGAGTCTTCTTGAATATCAGCTTCTGTCCCTTTCAAAAGATGGTAGGAAATCAAAGATCCTAATACTGATCTTGCTGGTTTTATCCAATTAAAGCTGTAATTGGGAATTCAGTGGAGACCAAGAGAGGTAAAGGGCCTCATACATCAAACAAAATATACTGAGGTCATTAAACTTTAATAAAGGTCAAAGAACTAGACCTCTCCAACAAAGAGAAAAGGATGTTGTGTGAGACCATGTCAAAGGCCTTACAGAAGTCCACTCATTGTAGAAAGCCACTAGGTTGGTCAGGCAGGATTTGCCCTTGGTGTTGCTATGCTGGTTGTCTCGAATCACCTCCCTGTCCTCCATGTGCTGTGGCATAGCTTCTAGGATTGACAAGGAACAAACAAAAGACAAACAGAAAAGTAATGTCTGCTCAAAAATAAATGTTTGAAAGAAATTTCCTACCTTGACAGAATTTTAAAGAGGGTCCTTTTCAGAATCTGTATCTCCCAAAACCCAGATTCATTTAGTGCATCTAATGGTGCCCTTCCATCCTCTAAACTGAGCAATGTAGAATCAGAAGTTTTTCTAAAAATCTTGCTTGGTTTATTTCTGTTGCAGATCTCAGAAGCTTGGCTCAGAGCTCTGATGTTTCATGGGCTTTTAATTGTCAGCAGATACCATACAGAGAAAAAAGCCCATAACCCACTGAGAGGAAGCCATTTTGCTGTCACTCAGCACAAAGGACAAGCAGAGAAGCCACTGAAAATCTCAATGCAAAATACATAGCAGGGCAGAGTCCATGGACAGGCTAAAGTGAAAATCTGTGTTGTTCCTAAAATGTGTCTGAATAGTAATGATAATAAAACCCCACATTATCACTTTAACTTTAGAGATGCAAACTGGAATATACTGGAAACACTGACCAATTCAGAAGCATTGCTTTCCTAATAACCATGAGATGAAAAACTAACCAGCTCCATACAAAATTATTAAGATCATTCTTTGCTGGAACTGTAGATGCCAAAGAAAAACAGTCAGAAAGGTTGACTTCCAGAAAAACTAGCAAAAAAGATATCATGTTTAGAAGCTGGTCTCTGTTAAAAAGTTGGACATAGAAGAACTGTTTTGAATTGAGTGCAGCTTTTCCCAAGCTTTCCACAGATGTGACTGGCTTACTGCAGCACAGCTATTATTTAAAGCCTTAATAAACGCTGTTCTATCTAATAGATTCTACCATCAAGTTTCATGATAAAAAGAAGCAGATATAGACGGATCTATAGCTAAATGGTAGACATTGGGTTCAGTGTCTGTATCTCTCAGGTCAGACTTGTGTGGTAACATCCTCAGGGGAGTGGGCTGAATATTCATTTGTTTGCAAGATTGCCTGTGTGTGCCTCACAGCAGCTAACACAGAAATGGAGATGCACAGCACTTTTGCCTGTGGATCATTTACAGTCAGAGATTGATAAATTGTCAGTTAACACAGGGCTGCTGATTTTTCTTGACACAGTGAAGAGAGAGCTTTGCTGGCCTTCCTCTCTGGTGATTCAGACTCACATTTTCTTACTGGTAGGCAAACCTCCATTGCTTCTGTTTTGAGTTTAGAGACCCATCATTGGGAATTGGTGAACTTTTTCTTTTTGCAATTTAAACACGTTTGTTTGCTTTTCCCTTAAGGGAAGTTCAAAGTGAAAAAGAGTATGTTCTTTTTCCAGCTAAATGGAAACATATTGCTGGAAGTGTTGAATGAAGAGCATACCTTAAAGATAAGTACGTTACGTGGTCTTTCCATACAAGCACGCAGAGACACACACTTAGCAGGCCTACTCAGGGCTGGAGTCAGGTGGAGTGGAGTTTGGCAGGAAGAAAGGGAAAGAGAATTTGGACAGCTCTTAGTTTATCATGTGAACTCTTAGTGGGAGAGCCACACAGGGTATTAACATAGAATCATAGAACCATAGAATGGTTTGGATTGGAAGGGACCTTAAAGATCAAGTTCCCTGCCATGGGCCAGGACACCTCCCACTAGAACAGGTTGCTCAGTGCCTCATCCAGCCTGGCCTTAACCATCCCCAAGGAAGAGGCATGCACAACTTCCCAGTGTCTCACCACCTCACAGTAAAGAACTTCTTTCTTATATCCAGCCTAAATCTACCCTCTTCCAATTTGCATCCATTAGTCCTACTCCTGCCATCCCGTACCCTATTAAAAAGTCCTGCCCCAGTCTTTTCTGTAGGTTGCCTTCAGGTATTGAGAAGCTACTATGAGGTCCCCCCTGAGCCTTCTCTTCTCCAGGAAGAACAACTCTGAATCCCTCAGCCTGTCCTCATAAGTGAGGGGCTCCAGCCTCTGATCATCTTTGTGGCCCTCCTCTGGATGCACTCCAACAACTCAATGTCCTTCTTATGTTGAGGGCTCCAGACCAGAACAAGGGCTCCAGAACATTAAGGAATTACCATTTCCTTGGCTTACTCTCTTCTCCTTCCCAGACTGAGTTGTTTCTCTTCTCTCTTTCTCTGCTTGTTTGCTTCAAAGAATTTCTCATTTGGTCCCCTGTCCATCAGATGACCCTTTTATAACACATGATATGATTTAAGAGCTGTATGAAAATCTCAGAATAGTCTGTGCTTTCACACAGTTGGATGGCATGTTGGTAGCATCTACTAGTATTTTAAATGTGTTGAAAGGAAGGCTATACTGGAGCCAGATCCCATGGCTTGGCTGTACTGAAATAGAGCATTTCAGTACATTTATCCCACATTTCTATTTTTCCAATGAGAAATATAAACCCAGTAATTTTAACAACCTGTCTTAAAGGATCATCTCTGACATCCCAGAACACACCTGCACAGTGGGACCATTCCAAGGGGAGGAAACAGTGTTGCAGGAGTCCTGGTGGGGATAGTGGATGATAAATTTCTGCAGCTGCACTGTAATATAAATTCAGGAAAGGAAAGTTAAATGCATTTCTCTCCTGTTTTTACAGAGGTATCTCATCACAGACTAAGGGAAAAATAACCTAAATTCTTCTTGGCTCTGGTACACAAGGGCCTTGAAGGTTCTGTGTAGTTCCACATGCTCAGTGATCAAAAGGACGGCAAGACTTCAGGGAAGAAAAAATGTCTGGGAAGAGCAATACCTAGATGAAAATGGAGGTGATAACATGTAAGCTGCTAAATAAATAAGAAATATTTAAACACCAGGAGGGAGATTGGCATATTAATATACCACATAAGACAGAATTAACAGAAAACCAGGAAAAAATTAGGTTGGGGTTAGGGAAAACTTAATGAGATTGAGCCCTCTCTGATATTTAATAATTAGCTTGGCAGAAGCAATAGTAGTTTGGGAGATTTAAAATGAGACAAGGAAAAGCCCTATTAGCATGCAGTAGAGCAGATTATTCCACTGCTGGAAGGTAGAATGAAACACTCTTTAGGAAGTTCGTCTATGCTATTTTGATTGGTAAAGTGCCAGCAAAATTGATAGAAGAATGGAGGCCAATATTTTATTATTATCAAAACAAAAAAGAATTAGGCCCATTATCCAGGTAGAGACAGAAATTACCTCCATCGTACAAAGGATGGTGAATTCAGTTTATGGTAACTTGGTGAAATATTTTGAGTCATTGTAATTGATATTCAGAGTGAAAAAATTACAATTATAATTTTGTTGCAATCCTTAAAAAATCAGACTTTATTTGCCTTTGTATGCTAGCACTTGTTTCACTAACTGTTGAAAAGAGAGCGGAATATTCTCAGAATCTGAGAATGATTTATGTTGGAAGGGACTTCTGGAGGTCATATAGTCCAAGTCTTTGCTAAAGCAGATCCGTCTTTGAAGCTAGAGAAAGTTGCTCAGGATCTCATCCCAGCCAAATCTAGAATATTTCCAAGGATGAAGATTTTAATATTTCTTTGGGCATATTGTTCCAGTGTTTGATCTCCTTCACTGTGAACTCCTTTTTCTGGAGTGAAATCAGATTTTCCCGTGCTATCTCTATTCTTCCATGTGTAATTAGTAGGAGTAATGGATGCAAACTGAAAGAGGGTAGATTTAGCCTGGATATAAGAAAGAAGTTCTTTACTGTGAGGATGGTGAGACACTGGAACAGGCTGCCCAAAGAGGCTGTGGATGCCCCCTCCCTGAAGGTGTTTAAGGCCAGGCTGGATGAGGCATTAAGTAGCCTAGTCTAATGGGAGGTGTCCTTGCCCATAGCAGGGGGGCTGGAACTAGATGACCTTTAAGGACCCTTCCAATCCAAGTCATTCTATGATTACGCTGTTCCTTCAAATGTTGACAGTGAACAGATGTATTAATGTTCACTTAAACATTAAGTGAAAACAAATGGAGAAAAAGCAGTGCTCTGAACACCACTTTGACGGCTGACCAGTGTGACATTGTGACATTTGGGTAGCAAGCTTCATCAATTTGTAAGCTATATTGAATGATTACAATAAATAAATGAAATGAGACAGAAAGGGCACTAAAGAGTGGTAATCATTATGAAATTTCCTACTGAGACAAGTCCTATTTCGTGGCAGGCTGGCCTCAGTTAAATTGGTCTGTGGACAACCTAAACAACTAGAAGCACCCAGACAAATGTCAATATTTGAAGTGAAGGAACAACAGGCATTTTGGACAGCAAGCACATTTTCTTTGGATCGCTCTGCCTTTTTCGCTTAATATTATACTGGAAGAAATTTCAACAATGTATATTTTAAGTGAATATGTACGTGTCAGGATAGAAGCACAGGTCTGTGAGAAGAATCATGGAGCAGCTTAGAACAAATTCTGTATCTTTTCTAACAGTCTGAAAACAGAGACATCCTAAAAACAGATTTTTTTTTAAATGCTTCTTTTGTGCTTGTTCTGCCAACTTTGTGTTGAAATATTGTGTTTATTCTTTCTAAACTATGCTATGACATTTCTATGTGAGCTGCAATGCAAAAGGCTTTGAACACCTGGATATAACCTTACTCTGGTTAAAAAGACATAAATACATAAAACTATAAATTTGCCTCCAGTACCCATGTCTGTGTCTCAGAACTTTCCAGGGACACAGTTCATGTTCACATTACTCCTGACCTTTTCTTTTCTTCAATTTATGGCGAGACCATCCCAGGAGCCATGACAGACCATTGTCTCAGGGGTGCTTACAAGGATGCTCACCAGGAATGAATATATAGAAACTGCACTGGGAACATCTTTATCATTTTAATAAAGAATAAAGGAGCATTCATACACAGTTCTCACTGACTCTCCCTAAATTCAACGTCAGAATACAGTCTCTGCTATTATTAGCCTGTGAATTTAATAAAACTTTCACTGCCTAATAACAATATCCATGTAGTCAAACATGGATATTGTTCTGTATAGAATTCCTCATAAAATTTTCTGTTGGTTATTATTACCATCCTGTCTGTCAGCTTGAACACCTGCTGTTTGGTGAAGCAACTGCCAGTTCTGACATCTGAATGCAATCCATAAAGTTACAACCACGCATCACTCAAAACATCCTTTTAAAACACATGGTACAAGCATTATAATTACCTTGGTTGGTCGCCTGTTAGTATCATTTGTACGAAGATCTGTGAGATAAGTAGAAAAAGTTTCCAGACGTGTAGCCATATATCCTAACTCTCAGATCATAAGGAAAACCATTACAAATAAGGGCAGGGGTGAGTGTGTGTCTGTATAATTAGATTTTTGGCGCTCCCATATGATTATAGGGAAAGGACTTTTCTTTACAGGAAATTCTGTCCATGTGTTGAGTAGAACAAGGCAAAGAACTACCTTGAATACTTTTGCATTAAGTTTCCAGTTAAAATTTTGAATTAAAATTCACAAAATACATTTTGTAAAATTTGTCTACATTTGTATGGAAAGAAGAGAAAATTCACAAAGGGTTTTAATAATTTTAAGAAATTTCAGAATTTTTTTTCTAAGTTTTCTTCTCTTGAAGGTCATATGGAGAACCCTATGGTTTTAATAGATCTTTGAGTCAATACTTAAATAAATACACTAAAGTAATATAATCCATCTTGACAGTAGAAACTAGCAGCATGGATTTACTTAGTGAGGGTAACAACAAGGGCTTTAGCATCCCTTTAAATGTGTGCCTAATGCTCTTCCATCATATAACATAGCAATAGAGTAAAACAGCTTTCTCTTTCAACCTAAAAGAGAAGTATTTCATCTGTAAATCTTCCTACCCTGCCGGAAAAAAATCACTGTGTCACACAGCCTCCTCTTTTCTGCTGTGTTAAATAATGGAGATCATAGAACGTTTTGGGTTCAAAGGTCGTCTAGTCCAGTCCCCCTGCAGTAAGAAGGGACAACTTGCACTACATCAAATTGATCACACCCTAATCAAGCCTGGCCTTGGATACCTCCTGGGATGGGGCCTCCATCACACCTCTGGGCAGCCCAGANCTCACACCCTAATCAAGCCTTGCCTTGGATACCTCCTGGGATGGGGCCTCCATCACACCTCTGGGCAGCCCAGAGACGTGATGAAGAACTGGTGAAGAACTTCTTAATGTCTAATCTAAACCTGCCCTGCTCTAGTTTAAAACCATTGCCCCTTGTCCTATCACGACATGCCCTTTTTAAAATGGCAAGAGGAATAAAGATTAGTGAGTTAAAGATTTTGAGAAATAACAAAGAACCATCTTATTTGCAAGCATAAAAGAAAAAGCTGTGTTCCTAATCCCAACTGTTCTTACACCATAGGCAAGTTTTACTGGACAAAGAAATCACTCACTTAAAGTATTTTCATGCTGATTTTTAGATTTCAGTGTTGTAAGCCATTGCAGTTCTGCTCAACTTACTAAATACAGACTTAATGAACAATACTGCTGAAACATTTGTTACATCTTAACTAATAGCAAAGTGAACTTAGATGGATGAAGAGCACAAGAGCTATGAGTGCTGCAAATTGCAGATTTCTAGTACCAAAGTCACTATGGAGTAAATGACTTGGTGAACATCACAACAAACTATGGTAATGAAGATCCTTTTCACTAGCACCTGTATCACACCAGTCTACTAAATGAGGGCTCTTCTTCTCTCCTTCAAATCCCATAATGACATATACATTCAAATAAGCCTGAAAGCTTGTAAGGTTTGGTACTACTGGTAACCAGAACCATAATATACAAAGATGCACTGTAGATTAAGGTATAGAAATAAGGTTTGGTTCATTGGATCCTTGTATGTGTCTGGATATACTCTGATTATAACACTGTGTTAATTTATCTTAAGTGAATTGAATAATCTAAATAACAGCTCAATATCCTAACTTAGATGACTAATCTTGAATGTTTTGCTTCCTGGGCAAAGTGAATATTGATGTCATTCTCCTGAAATTAATGGTCTCAATTATTTAGGGTGGCTGCTGGCCCAGTGATTCAGCTGGATTTGATCTGAAATGTCTGTGAAAATGAAGTTCTCAAAAAGCATTTATTTTAAGATAGATATCATTATGTCACCTAGTAAAACTAAAAAATAGCACCCACACATCTCTGCAATAAATAACAATGAGATCTTCTTTTAAGGCATTTCATTATGAGAAAAACCTCCAGCCAGGAAAGGCAGGAAATACTTGACCAGAAAGATACATCTTATGCTGAAGTCTGGGAGCCTCATTCCAAATGGAATCAATTCCACTACTCAAGCCTTTCAGCTACTCAAGAGTGAATATGTAAGCTAAACAATCAGGAGGGAGCAAAGGCAATTTACCATGTACTGTAATAGGTAATAATCACCAACCATGAAAAATCCAATTCATAAGGTTTTAATTTGACCCTTAATGTTTCCCAGCTGCCTGTTACATTAAAACCTCTCCAGCATGGAAGAATATTTTCTCTTGTCCATATTGTATAAAATTCTCAATGTTAATAATAAAAAAATTCTGAAAATATTCAGCCTGAGGGATTTTTTTTTTAAACCACAAATCATGGATGTCACAGAAGGAGAGTCCATAGTAATAATTTTTTACCTTCTCAACCTAGAGAACTAAAATTTTTTTATTGTTTCACTGGTGCTGTGAGGACATGGATTCAGCAAACTAACTTAATTTTATTTTTCAATCACTGCAGGAAAAAAATAGTAAAAATCCAGGACAGGTTAGATGTTGGTTCTCAAATAAAGAGAAACAAGATAATAAAATACCTCAGACTAAACATTTACACACTGTCTGCTTGGGCTGAAGTGTAGGGACATTTGAGTTCTTTGGAATTCTGGTGGAGTCTTAAGCTATAGCAAAGCATTTGGTTTAACTGCCAACAGCACCAGTTTACCCAGGAGGCTGCAGGCATCCTTCCATCATTTCAAGATTCAGATTGTCTGAACAAACAGAAAAAATGTAGAAAAAGAAGCTGAGGAATGTCAAAGTAGAAAAGAGAATGAAGTTGGCCTTTGTGCTAGCTGGACACCGATACAGCATATTTCCCATCACATCTACCATGCAGACTGAGGAACATGCTTTCCGTGTGAAATGCATGTTCATCTGCTAAACTATTAGGTTTGAGACATCTGGGTTTGGAGGTTATGATGGTAATCAGAAGGTTCTAATATGTGTCAAATGGCTAGATTTCTTCCTCACATTTTAGCTGGACTAACAACAAAATAACTTTAATAACATGGAGCATTCATCTGAACTTCACGCTACACATTAAGTCAATGTTTTTCAGGAGATTGAAACAACATCAGGAGGGACTTAAAAAGACAAAGTTCCACTGCCTACTTCCATACTTTTTAGCAACAAATGAAAAATCAAATTTTGTTGTCCTGATGATGGAGAGAAGGAACAAAGCAAAAAATTCCTTTTCTGCTCTAAGCCTAGATGTGGCAAAATTCAATCCTGCTTCAGCAATGGAGCAGTTCCCCTCTTCACTCTCCCTCCCCAGCAAACTCTGGACCTGAACTCTCCAGCTTCAATGCCAGCTCAGGGGACAGAAGCAGCAGAGAAATCGTCCATGGGAATTGCCAACATTCTTCTCAATACGGTGCCTGCTGTGTTCCTCCCTGATAGTGGAAGCAGTTGGGGAGTGGACTTGGGAGGCAGGCAGCTCTGCCCAGCCCCAGTCTTCCTTATGTGGGGCTATGTTTTCACTCAGCCTTAGTGGAGAAACAGTGCAGGAGTACAGTTCTGTTCCTAATGCTAAACTAAACCTAGGCTGAGATGGATGTAAAATCCTGGGGTATTTTATCTCAAGATGAAGTCAAAATTTTTCAGTGCATGGCATCATTTTGCTGACATTACCAGCTTCCTTCATCAGAGGGCAAGTTCATGGTCATTACTGTACAGACCTACTGATCTGCAAGGATTGTGAGCTGGAAGCTTGTACAGGGTCTGGCAATATGGGACTGTTAAACATTATCTCAAAAATGCATAAGCAGATTAAGAAAAATTGCCAGGAAAAGACTAATAATACAATTGGTTCTACATTGTCCAAACCTCACTATTACCCTGATGAAAATATGTAAAGCTTCCATGAGGCAGCTGGGCAAATGGGATTTTTAGTAATCTGAATAGAGAGCTGTTTATGTTCCCCAAGAGATGCCACAGAGAAATCACGAGAGTGGATATGAAAAAATACAGACACGGAAGAGATTGATGAGAGATGCTTTAGGTCTTGGGCCCCTTACAATAACAGTTGCAAATTTAACTGTGGGTGGTTAGACACTTCATTTTCTCTATAGAATGCTAAGGAATAATATATAAAACTATAAAGACACTGTGTGATCTAGTGTTAATAAGGGAGTATCACATTCCACTCTCTGTGGACAAGGCATGACAGGGAATAAGAGTGCCAAGTGACACAGACTGCTCCTGGGCTTGAAACTGATGGATCCTCCCCATGACTATTTCTTTACCAGGGAAGCTATTTATTTTGCATAGAATAGCTCTTACTGGTAAAAATAATTACAATTTCCAAATTATAGGTGTAACATGAAACAGAATCCTAATGTTGTGCATTTTGGTCAAATCTTTCAGTTGCTTTTATCACACACAACGAGACGAATGTAGGATCAAAAGAACATTCAGCTACTCACCCTCCCTCTGCAATTCTTATTTTTAGTATGAACTTTGAATATGGTATGTACCAACCAGATTCCTGTTTCTTGCATTCCCCGTGAATTTTCACTGGCATATACTATTACTCATTCTGTCTTCTCCTAACCCATTTTGAAATATTAATGTTTGCCATTTTAGAGCTGCCTCAGCACTGGCTGCATTTCAGTTGTGGTTACTTGTTATATCTAGTTTATCAGTCTCTGAAGCACTATGGGAAGAAAGGTGTTAAAGGGAATAAAAATTACTATTATTTTTGGTGAATAGAATTTTCATTATGTTTAAATGAGAACAATGCTGTAAAAAAGACTGGGAGATCTAAATTAAGTCCATTCACCATTTCTGCCCACATTGAAAGCAATGGAAACATTAATTTTATGAAAATGTTTGCTGTCTCTGTACCTCAGGCCCAAGAGATGCACAGCTCTAGTTAAGAAAGGTATTGGCTGTTAAAAATTAAGTTGGATCTTGAAAATCCATGTCCCTGATGAACAAATCATTAGAATTTAGATGTAACTGACACCAGCAACTCAAGTATATGCAATATAGAGTCCCTAAAGAACAGTGTTAAAGAGGTCAAAACATAAGAAAAAAATGAAAACCAGAGAATATTTGGCAACAGAATCCACACTTTCCACTGATGCTAAAGCAGTAAGCCTGAATTCTGTTTCATACAGCTTCCTCCAGGCTGTAATTTTCAAAGGATAGCCTAAAAGAAGGCATCTGGATAAAAATCTTAGAAGCTAACAAGTTTGCAAATTTGGTAAATCCAAAACTACAACCAGAGAACAGCTACCCCCCAGCAGCAGGAATAGTAATCCCCATTGCCCAGCAATTATTTTAAACTCCCATCTGCTTTGGATCATATTTGCTGTTAAAAGCAATGCCTTTTTCAGAACCAACCCATGGTCTTAGTCAGCTGTGCAGCAGATACATCCCTTTTCAGCTTTAGCTGCTGACATTTCCTTGTCTGCTGCTCCTGAGGAAGGGGACAGCTGTATCTCACCTCCTTCACCAGGGAATTTTGGAATTTTGTGCTGCTTTTTTTCCAGCAGCACACTCACCAACACTAGTGAAACTGGCTGTAGACACAGGAGTGCTTCAGTTCTCTGAAAGCTTGCACTTGGTTTGCTAAACCTAGGGGAATGTGACTTCAGCTGGTCCACTCATCAAAATCCATAGTGATTATGCATTCCAAGGCATCAGAAATAACCCCAGAAACCCTCAGGTAGTCAACTTTTTAATGTTCATCTCATTGCAAACATATAGACTGTTTCAGCACATACCAGTCAGTAGTAACAGCAAAAGACAACGGTGGTGCTTGAACAGATGCCACCGGCTTCTGTGACTCTTGTGATTTCAATGCTAACAGCACCTTCTTTGGCACAACTTTTCAAATCAAAACATCAGAATAAGCTAAGCTTTGGTTTGTAGACTAAATTTTCCTTTGAGAGCTCAGGTGTTTTTTGTGAAGTAGGAACTTGCAACTTAGTAAAGAGTGCTCTTTGTGGCTTTGGGAGCTATGATAAAGTTTTATAAGCCAATAAAGAAATAACAGAAGGCCTAGCAAGTTTTACAGGAGGTAGCAGTAGGGTTTAAAACAAGCCACATATAAACTTACAACTTAAAGATCTCTGCATTTGGAGACTTGATGTCTTTTTGACCCTGACCAAACATTTTGGCCTGGAGAAAAAGTGGAAGCTGCCTGAAGGTTTTAACATACTTCAAGCTCAGCAGATCTCTATGCAGGCATCTAAACTTAGGGGTTGCAAGGACATGATTTTTCTAGGCTGGAGTATAGACTACATTTTTATAAGTCTGTAAAAATTATATTGATGAAAAAGCCTCAAAGTTCTTCCTGCCTGAACTGTATTACCTTGCATGAAATGTTTCCTCAACAGGAAGGGTATTCTTTTGACAAAGGATTAATTCACTCATATGTGGCCAAGCATTTTAGTAAGAAAACCCTTAAAGTTTTCGTTTTGTGGCTGTAACAATCTTGAGCTGCTACTCCTCCATATTGCTCTAATTTCATAGGCAAGGAAATTTTGAATTAGAAGAGTACAGTCGTGATGGTACAAAAGGACATTTATCGAGTCAGCATTATAATTTTTGAGACAATTTAAAATATGATCACTTATTTATACATATACTGATGCCAAACTGTGCCTTCAGCTGGAAACATCTAGAACTTAATTAATTTTTCTACTTGCAAGCCCTGACAACAATAAAATATGGGAGGGTTTGCTTGGTTTTGTAAGGAAATGATACACCTGTTCAAGAAGAAAAGGATGACATTTATACCTAGATATATGATAAATTAAAAATGCAATACTTCATGCCTATTGCCTATTTACAAACTGTCTGATGGAGTGGGTGGCATTTTGGACTGCCAGAGTAGGAGAGGTGCTTCTTTCTTTGAAAAGGTACTATTAAAAGTATCTCCTCAAAATTTATGCAGACAAGCCAAATTTCTCCATAAAGTGCATTCAACCTCCTAAGGCTACTGTCTTTAAGGGTGAACATAAATTTTAAAATAACTGACCTCAGTGATTTTAAATTTCTGCCAAACATTTCAAGTAATTTTTTCCCTCCTGTAAACCATTTGGATGAAAGTGAAGAACAGTTTTAAGGACAGCCTGCATATGGGATCGGTCACTCAGTAAAACTCACTTATTTTCTAGCCACCATTACAGGAACTGCCTGCATTTAGGAAAAGATGATTGCAAATTTTGTATATCCATTGGAGATTTTCCTAGTCACTGTTGTGCTAGTCACAGATGTGAGACCACTGCTACACATCTGACACGTTGCTTCTTTTTCCAGTTGAAAAATATTTTCAGAAAGGAAGCCATCCTCCTGAATTTACCCAATACCTACTGAATCTTAGTTTGTCATTTGTTTGCACTGCAAGCACACAACATTTTATTTCTTTGGACAGAACATTATGGTCATGGGGTAAACTTAAAACTCAGGTTCAGGTTTCTGGCTAAAACTTCTAAATTAATTTCCTTTGAATATATTTTTTTTTTCTTGAAAGAACTTAATTTACTAAAATATTCCTGGCAAGTGGACCCAATTGGACTGAACACATTTAATTTTTTAGTGAAAAGCAAACTACAATTCATTTTAAAAATTCCAATGACTTTTGGAGAGGTATCTTCACGAATTAATCTGTCTGACTAGTGGTACTTAAGCTTACAGGTTGTCTCTATTGACTTCCTAGCTGTGTGACTATTAAACACTGGTAGGCCTGACATGTTCCCATGCTCTGTAGTCTTCTGAAGAAAATCTGAATTAACTGTACAAGCTGAACTGTGTTCTTTGAGAAGAACTGGACAAGATAAGGCTATGAGCAACCTCAAATAACTTTAAGATTGATCCTGCTCTACAAGTCACTTGTAACCCCAAACTATTTTATGATTCTTTGATTTTACATCTTATTTTCTCACATTTACATAAAAGCCTGTGACTTTCAAAGGGAAGTGAGAAACACTTCTTTCAAACTAATACTTCAGGTTATGGGATTTTTAAAGTCATTTCCATTTTGTGAGAGAACAGCATATTTATTCTTCTACTATGTTCAGGACAACTTCTGTGGGAAAAAAAGTAGTGTAGATGCACATATTCATGTGCATGCACAAAGGAAGTGTGCATTAGATCACCTATCTGTCCACAACCCACAGAGCAGCTGTGCTCCACTGAGACAATGTGTGAAAAGAAAGACATTTTTTGGGTTTTATGTAGTGTTTGGGTAGAGTGTTTTGAGGATTAGAATTAATGGCTGTGGAATTCTTTATGGGAGAGCAGACCATGTCCTAAGCTCATGTAGGTCAAAGCAATAAAAAGACCTCTTCTTTAGTAGGGTTTTCTTCAAAATCAAAACAAATCAAAGTGAAACTGTCCTTTTGTCTGCCATATATCAATGATGGCCATCTCAGCTATCCACAGGGGGCAAAAGTACTGCTTGCTAGTACTTCACATACTTCAAAACACTTGCTAAAAGCACTGTTTCTCAAACATTACTACACATTTACAGTTAATTGTAAATTCTGTCTTCACTCTTTTTTATAAACCATAGCTTTCTTCTTTGAGTCTATTATCAATTTTGTCATAATATACTTACTATACTTCACTATTCTTTTTTGTTGACACATTAAAAAATAAATACACAAGTTAGACCTAACAAAAAATCCAACAGAAATATAAACATGAACACAGTTTTCAGAAATTTCTTCCACTATTTATAGAAAATAATTCTGTATGCATCTGGTCAGACAAAGACAGCGTTGGTGGTCTCGGACTCCCCACTGCCAACCTCAAAGTACAAATAATAACAAGAGGAACTGATAAGCACCTATTCACAAAGAAATGGCTTAAACCCAAACAAAGTTGTGGCAGATGGCTTGCACATTTCAGGGGAAGCACAATATGAGACTGCAACTTGGAAAGTTCTGCATGGGGTTGGATGTGTGTTGATGTGTGCAAAGCAGTGAGGGGAAAAGACTGAGACAAAATCACTTTACTTCTGACTTCCCTGGTGGCTGGTAGCATGTGTGTGGTATTTGGTAGACCATCAGCAATCAGCCCAGGCTGCAGAGCTTTTTGATGCCCTAGAGCATTGCTTTGCAAACTCTAGGAAGGTTTCCTCATGCATCTCTTCATGGTTGTCACTGGAATCAGTTATTTTTGCCATACCTGTGGACAGAAATTATTTTCATTCTAGATTATTTACTGTGTAAGTGGAAAGGGGATATTTTGTAACTCATTATTCAGAAGATGTTTGTAAATTTTTCCAGGCAAGCCCTCGGTCTGTTTTGATATCTGAAGATTTTAGCTTCTGTTTCAGGTTACAAGCAATTCAGTTCATTGGTTATAACACCAATATCATTACTATACAGTAAGCAGTTCTTCCTAAGTAGAAAAAAGAACTTCTGTTCCAAAGTGAAGAACTAAAGAGCAGATGACACAACAAACACACATACACACTTGCCTCTAAATACAAAGTTTAAAATACTTTTCACAAGATATTATCAGGATTTGGAACTTCAAGCAAACACTTATGAACACAGGCCAGCTTTTCATATTAGATGCTCCTCATCAAAAGCTAGGAAAACTTCTTCTCTTCCCTTTGTCTCTTTTTATTCTTTGCTTTTAATCTATTCTCTCCCAGTATGACTCCTCATGAACTGTTGATCAGACCTCTCTAGATCACAGAGTGCTTGAAACAAGAGAGCCAATATAACTGAAACATGCTGGGATTTCTGCTGCTTTGTAGGCTCTGTAACAGAGTCTGCAAGTGTTCCGCTATAGCTTCAGACTGACTTTATTTCCTTCTTCCTTCTGCCAAGTGGCACAGGATTGTGTCTTTCATAGCAATGGTATGTTTTCCTCTATGAGCATCTTACAGTATGCTGGAAGCTGGATGACATGTTCAGAATATGCTGACAGTCTGTGTGAAGAAGTTCACACTGAGAAAATCAGGAGAGTCAGAGGCTGAGAAGGTGTGAGCTACCACAATTCACCAGGATTTTATACTTGCTTTTGAAAAGCAACCCATCTGATTTTTTAAATCCTGAAGCAGAACTCATTGGTGCCTTTCACTAATTGGACTCAGAATTCCAGTGTGATTTGGGGTGAATGATATAGGCTTTACCATTTTTAGCCTATGGGAAACTTTTATACATGTGTGACCTGGTCTAAGTATTCCCGCTTTGGCTGGGGGATTGGATCTTTTGAGGACACTTCCAGTCCCTGACATTCTGTGATTATTAGACAACTGGCATTCACATGTGTAAGCTAGCTGAAGCAGACTTTACATACAGTATTCCTGATTATTAAAAACCTGTCAACATGCAGAAAAGCTACATGCTTTCTTGACCACATCAGAGTCTCACAGTATCTGTGGTAAGAAGATAAATGGTCAGAAGACTCTGTCATTACCTTGATTTACAGGGACATTTTACACTCTTCCAGTACTAAAGTGGGGGTTTAAAGGGATCTATATCCACTTTAAGATCAGACAAAAGTACTGCCAACTTCAAATGCTAGGGAAGGCATTCACACTTCTTTAGCAGATGCAAAATAATTTCTTTTGTCTATTATCTTCTTATGACTTTATTATATTTTGCAGCACTGAATGTAAGAAAGCCATTAGCTTGGTTTGATGTGTGAGATAACAAGAAAGATCACAAAACTACAAAATAAACATTGTTCTTTTTTGAAGACCCTATTTGGAATCAGGAATCCTATTGTCCTTCCAGTCTGAGTTAAGAATCTTTTAAAAAGGTTTAAGGTCATAAACAGCTCCTAAGCATGCTTTTGTAACATGCACTCTAAATCATTCCTGGATGGAACCAGCACTGCTGAATCTCTCCTATGCTGCAATTTGCCCCCCCTTCCCTGCAAATCCATGGGACTGACAGAGTGAAAGAACAGGTAGAGACCAGACCACTTCTGCCCTCTTGCCTCATCCTTTGGAGGATGGATATGAGGAAGCCAGTGGCTTCACTTGGAGGAGTGCAGGGAAGTATTGGCCTCCAACCTATACTTCATCCACATATGCTATGCTTTGTGTAGGAAATAGAACTTCTTAGCTCAAAGGAGGCTGTTACTTGGGGTGTGGTGCTTATCTCAAGGTCAAATAGTACTGTCCCTTTGGGAGAGGACACAGAGGACACTAATAAGCATAAGCCAAGTTCAGGGAAAATGGATAAGAAGGTAATTCAATAAAAGGGAAGAGCTAAAAGACAAGTAGAATATTAAATTGCACACAGGCAATCTCAAGCATAGACTCATTGAATGCTTTGGGTTGGCAGGGACCATAAGGATCATTGAGTCCCAACACCCCTGCCATGGGCAGGGACACCTCCAACAAGACCAGGTTGCTCAGTGCCTCGTCCAGCCTGGCATACTGTGTAAATAATTACTTAAATCACAAATCAATGAACACATATATTTTGTTCTCACTCTTAAAAAAAGTGTGAGGTTCATTTCTTGTAATGGCCTTGTGTTGAACCAGTGTTGGTTCCATACACAGTTCCCAAGCATGTCTGGAAAATATATTGCATATAATGAAAAAGGAAAAAAAGGAAAATGAATACAATAAATTGCCCAACAAACCCTGTGCACAAGGAAAATAAAAAGACTGTTTGAACAGCTGGAATTAAAAAGTAATATTCCTGCCTTATTTATTTTAGTAAATGAACAGCTATAATTAAGGTTAAAATGATCACACAAGCAGGAAGAGAAAGAATCCTGTTATGGCTTCCAAGAACTTGTACCCTGTGACAGTGCTGCTAGAAGGCCCTGTGTTATTGGTGGTAACTTCAGAGAGAAATGAAGGCATTTTTAACCACAATAGCTTGAAGCATATGAACCGCTGTCCCAGCTACTGGGGATCAAGTAAATTGAAGGCTGAAGCTGACACATTTCTGGTTTTACATTTAATACCTCTGTCATTTTTGAAGTACAGCTTCAATACTGAAACCAGAAAAATAAGTCTCTGTAGTACCCTCAAAAATGGTAAGGAATCAATCTCACAAAAATGTATGCTCAGACTTGTTTTGTTTGCCATTGTAGTTGCTTATGGGTAGACTTCATCCTAAGGGAGAAAACAGAGTCTTCAGACTCTTGGTTTTCTGTAAGAAAGGAGTCTCCTTCTCCTTCAGGGCTGTTAATGAAAGTATCCATCTTTTTACTCCTTTCCCTGAAGGAGAAAAAACAGCTCACAGAGCAGTGCAACATCTCTTAAAACACCACAGTACCTTTCCAACCTACAGCCAGGAACCAGTATCATGTGAGGAGCAGGGAGTAATGTGGAATGCAATGCACAGAGCACCATGAAGGAGGAGGGCAGAAATTCCTTAGGCAGAACCAAACACAGGGAAAAAAGTCCTCAGAATCTGCAAGATTTTGGTAGGAGGAATGCAGGCATTTACCAGAATTTATCAAAGTATTTTCATGAGTAAATACATTTGATCCAACATATAGTTGTCTGAGCTCTTGCACCCTTTTGCCTGTGAAGTTGGTATGCGGTAAACACAGAGAAGCTTCCCATTTTTTGATGAAATGCTCCAGAAGTAGTAAACGCTTTTATGTGGAAGCCATCCAAGAAACACAGAAGTTAGCAAGGGCAAGATTTCAATCTCAAAGTAATTTTTAAAGGTCAGTAAAGTAAAATGAAAGACTGCCATTGATTTTTATGGTCTTCCAATGCACTTGCTTGGGAATTTGAGTCAGATGAGAACTTTGTAATTCTGATTTGGGTAGCAATAAGTTTTCCTTTTGGCAGGTATTTTCCCACACCCAAAATCAATAAAATCTTTCCAACATTTCGGTAAGATTAGCTGTTGCTGTTCAGGATATGTCCAGGTCTGTGGAGAAGGTCCAACCAGAACAAATAAATCCAAGAGAGAAAGCTATGCATTTTGCAATCATATTTCATCATTTATGCTGCAGTACGTATTTTTTTCCAAATGACATTTAATTGCTTTCTTCTGAGGAACTCCCTCCAAAGCTATGTTTTCCTAAATAAGTCCAGAAGTTTCTACACCTAAGATGAATGACACATGCTGCATCTAGTCTGATTCCACAATTTCATATGAAACTATATTCTCTCATTTCATTATTTGAGTAAAAGGAAGATAATCAGACTTGAGAAAAAGTATTATTGTTCCCCACTTCTTCCTGTCCAACAGCACATCTGCTTTTTTGATTCTCTTTCGTTTGTTTTGTTTTAATGATTTGTAAAAGAAGCATAAACTCCACATCTTAGGGCAAGAAATGAAGGAGACACACCACATGCACATGCTTAATAAAGTTGCAAATATTTTAGAAATGCTCATCTTTCCTGTCCACTTCCTCCCTTTCACACACTTCAGAGCATGAATATGGCAAGCTTAGCAGGTTTCCTATTGCCCACAAGAAGTAGCTGAATACATGATGCAGTTTTAGGAACTGTACCCATAGGGAGAGAATTTAAGAAACAATGTGGTACGCTATTTAGTAATAACAACAAACTAGTTTGTTTCAGCAGTGATAGCTGGTTGTACAGGCTACAGGGTCCCAGTCTGACCTCTTTCAGACAGACTTTGATGCTAACAACATGTCACCTTCAAATTTTTTTTGTGGAATGAGTATTCCCAGAAGTGATGCTGTATTTCTTGTGCACAAGATTCACCGTTGCCCTTAGAGAACTTGTATCTTTTGAATTCTTATCCAGTGCCATAGTCCATTGTCATACATCAATAGACAGATTAAGACAGCTACTACAATGCTGTGAGATTCCTTGCTAAAGAGTGTTGCATATTATTTACATGAAAAGACTGCAAAAATATTAAAGACCTAAGTACAACATATAATACTGGAAACACACATACAATTTTGCAGGTGCTTAAGTCAATATGGAGACTGAATCTCTCCAATTTTCAGTCACTTAGACCTCTTAAAAAGAGAGGGGAAATTATATGCAATCCCATGCAACTAAAATACCAGGCCAAGGCCTTCCCAGGTTCTCCTTGTGTTGAGAGCATGCAGAGCAGCTCTTTCAAGAGCAACCTGGATCACTGGTTCCTCCAGGAGCCTTTCTCTGAATACTGACAGGAAGCACTGGTGACAGTAAGGAACCAGCTAGCTAACACAGATAAAATATAAGTTGTGAAGATAACATCTTAATACATCTATGGCTTTTACCCAACACTAACGACTGACATTTTCGTTTTGTTTTCTTCTAAATGTTTAGAACGTGTACTGACCCCCTAGTGGTCAAATGCTACAACTACTAAATGGCAATGTGCAAATCCAATCCAGCACACAGAGAAAATACCGATTTTTTGTATTGGTTTTGACTAGGGCAGTGTTAACTTTCTTCATAGCAGCTCTCTGGTGCTATGTTTTGGATTTGTGATGAATACAGTGTTAAGAATACAGGAATGTTTTAGCTATTGATGAACAGCACTTATGGAGCACCAAAGCTGCCTTTGTTTCTCACTCTGTTATGCCATGAAGGTGCACAAGAGGTTGGGAGGTGACACAGCTGAGACAGCTGATCCCATGTGACTAAAGGGATATCTCAAGCAACATGATGCCTTGTTCAGCAACAAAACTGGGAGAAAAAAGGAGGAATGGGGGATGTTCAGAGTTACAGTGTTTTATTTCCCAAGTAACTGCTACGTATGATGGAGTCCTGCTTTCCTGGAGATGTCTAAACACCTGCCTGACATGGGAAATATTGAATTAATTCATTATTTTACTTGTGCATACAACTGTTTTTATTATTAAACTGCTTATTTCTCAACCCGTAATTTTCTCAAGGCTGCCCTCCCAATTCTGTCCCTCATCCTGCTAGGGAGAACTGAGTGACTGAGCTAGTGCCTGGGTGAAGCTGAACTGCCCACAAGGGATAACTCATTCCATCTTCTAACATGAGTGTTATGGTACATATCTCCTCTCTCATACTCACTGTACATACACATCTATCATGACAGCTCAGATGCACTTGGAAATCAACAGCATGGCATTTGTAAGCTTCCCCACCTTCTGTACTGAAGGGTGACATGAAGGTTACTGCTGTTTTTCACAGCCTTAGACACACACTGTAAGACTAAATAAATGAGCCTCTGCAGGGCACATTTTTGCTACTGTTAGATAGGAATGGAGGCTGCAATGTAAATTTACCAAAAGTAAAGCTCATGCACATTCTGCTGAAGATCCATCTCAACTATTGTCTGATCAACTGAATCAACAAAATTAACAAGCTTCAAAAAAGAAAACTAAATAGGACAGGTTTTATGCTTGCACCATGTACCTATCCAGGTATTTGGACAGGCTGAGGGGAGACTTCACAGCAGCTTACCAGAAATTGATGAGGCTTAGAAGAAAGCTGGGGAAGGACTATTTGCTAGGGCATGTAGCAATAGGATGAGGGGCAGTGGTTTTAAATTAGATCAGGGGAGATTTAGATTAGACATTAGGAAGAATTTATTCACTAGGAGGGTGATGAGGCACTGGAACAGGCTGCCCAAAGAGGTGGTGGAGGCCCCATTCCTAGAGACATTTAAGCCAGGCTTGCTGAGGCTCTGAGCAATCTGATCTAGTACAAGATGTCCCTGCTCACTGCAGGGCTGTTTGACTAGACGGCCTTTGAAGGTCCTTCCAACTCAACACGTAGAACTCGATGATCTTTAAGGTCCCTTCCAACCCAAACTATTCTATGATTCTATGATTCTGTAGTACTCATTGTTAGAAAGAGACAAATGCATCGTACAGTTTGTTCACAACATGTAGTCAGCATAAAAGCTTGATGGATTCTTCTCAGAAATTAAGTTGGCAGCATTTTTATCCAATAAGCAAAAATCAGTGAATTATTAGTCATTGCTGTTCTGTTCCCTCCTGCAGAACACCTCCAGTAGCAAAAGCAAATTTGTTACAAGCCTGCAGATGGCCACTTAAAAATCTAAGTTTAGCTGCTATTTGGTGCTGCTGAAGTCTGTAAAGAAAACGCCACACTCACCAGCTGAGTCCCTTAAAGTCTACTCCTATACACACTGATCAGGTTACTTCTTTTGAATAAAAATAATTTTGTTTAATCTTTTGGAAATACCATCCATTTCTTTTGGCTTCTCTGTCATGATGTGACTCCACAAGTGAGCTGCAGCACATTTCCTCCAGGGCAGAGATGCAAGGACTTGCTGCAACTACTACATGAATGCATAAACTGTCTTTGGACATTGTAGATAGTAACATTTTACATGGGTACAAGGGGTAATAGAAATTCATGGAAGAAAAATCCACTGAGGACTGCTAAAATCAACTATATGTAGCTCAGAAAGTTCCTCAGTTGCAAGTGGCTGGCAGCAGGAGTGCCTGCTTTCTTTGTACATTACTTGTCTCATGTCAGAGGTGGGATATAGTTCTAATAAGAACATTGGTCTGACCCAGAATGGCTGCTCATATATGTTTTATTAAACACTCACATCTTCCATGCAGGCAAACTGACTGCAATTAATTAAATTCGTAGTTTCCTGGCTAGTCTAAAAAGTGCAGCATTTAGAGTCTCCTCTTTCTCCCACCCTCAATGACCTAACATTACCTGCTCCCATTTGGTGTCTATGTTGCTTAAACAGGTGTCCACAGCTGTCCATTCTGCTCTGCAGAGCTTCTTGTTCTTAGAGTGTGCTGCAGCCTGCACAAAGCTAACAGACCCCGTTATATTTTGTGGCTGCATTGCGCACTGGGCTTGGAAACAGCTCTGCCTGTGACAGACCGTGTAGTTATTTGGCAGAGCACTTCAGCAGCCCGGTCGCCCCCCTGGTCTGTTTCATGGTGGTGTGGTTTCAGAGTTACAAAGTGGAGCCACCCAGAGGTTTGAAGTAGAGGAGCTCATGGCCAGGACGAAAGACAGGATGGCAGCTCACACCGCAGACAAAGCAAAACTGGAAGAACCGCAGCTGGAGCTGCTAGTGATTAACACCACTTCTCCTGCGACTTCCAACCCACTCTTTGATCATTTCCACAGCCTTCAAGGGGACCGTGACCTTCACTTTGAAAAACATGGCTGCAGCACAACCAAGCTGAGAGAAGTCACTGACAATATGCAGCTGTTAATTGAGGGTAAATAACAGGTTATTCTGCATTAACAGCTGCTTGCTGTTCCTGGTGCACAGAGACAAATGTGACCCATTAACAGCAGACATGTATTTCTAAAACTTAGCCTGCTAGAATAAACCCCAAATGTGAGTGAAACCAAAAGCAAGGTCCTGGGCCTTAAAATGATGTGAAAGAGAAAAAGCATACATAGAATCATAGAATGGTTTGGGTTGGAAGGGTCTTTATAGATCATCTAGTTCCAATCCCCTTCTGTGGGCAGGGACACCTCCCACCAGACATATGCAAAGAAACCCTACTGTAGGCAGAAACAAGCAAAAAGCTTAATTGTGAGATGTCAAGAAGATAATTTTTGCTTATAATGCATTTAATGTGGAATGTTTTTGTTTCTGGGTTTGCTTTTGTTTTTTAAAGTAATGGTCACAGTTGTTTTCCCTGACTTTGTACCTTAGGTAAAATGAAGCATAATCCTTGGGAGTATCACTTCCTGAAATGGTAGCGATCACAAATAATGACTGTGTGCAGCCATTACTGTATAGGTCACTTTATGTTCCTTGCAATGTGTTTTGTTATACAACACCAGATCCCTCCAGATCGTGGCACAACTCGGACAGGGAACTGTGTGACTGGTCCCAGTGGTGTCACCGACTGACCTTTTTGGGAATTTGAGAAGAGTCTAGTGAGAGGTGTCCCTGCCCATGGCAGGGGGGTTGGAACCAGATGATCTTTAAGGCCCCTTCCAATCCAAACCATTCTATGATTCTCTGACACTGTCCCTTGCCATTAAAAACTACATTGGATAGAAAATGACACTAAAATATTTCACAGAAGATGAAACTTTCCAGATGAGAGTGGAAAAAACCAGCACTGACTGATATGCAGCACTTTTGTGAGAACATGTTCAATTAAAAAAAAAATCATATGAAAAAATCAGCAGATAATTAACATGTCTTGTCTGGAAGACTGGTTGAAATGTAATGTGTCATGTCTGGCAAGGTCAGTAGCAAATTAAACTAATGAAACTTCTCTTTGTTGATAAATGCACCTTAGTGTGTCACTGTCTCTTTCCTCAGCTGGTCCAAGACATTTACTGGGGAGTTTCTAATGACATATCTGCCATGTCTACTGCCCAACTAGAAAGATATCTGGTTCAGTAAATGTGTATATTTGGAAAATAAAATCTTGGCAAATCTAGAAATATTATGATGCATTCCACTGTTTCATGTTAAAGAGACGGTATGAAATTAAATTAAGCTTTTTGGGGAGAAGTATACTGGAGGACAAATTAAGCCCAAACATTGAGAAATTTTCTCAGTGAATTAAATATAACTAAATGCTTTTCTTTGGAATATGTTTGTCTACTTTTTTTGTCAGAATGTTCTGCATTTTGCATACCACACAGCTCCAGCATTCATAAAGACTTTCAGATGGGCAGTGTTGCCTAAAAGACTGCCATATGTGGACTGGACTTACTCCTTTCTATTTCAGCAGAAGAATATATGCTGTGATTCAAAACTCCTCGTGGAAAGAAAAGAAAGGGAATTTGTTCTTCAGGAGCAGAAAACAGGATGCATCCACTGTGGGTAAAAGAAATGGCAAAACAAAGCACATTAGTCATGTCATCCATATCTAACAAACCATATAATATGATGCATCAGAAAAGCCAATTTACAGGTAGTTTTGTTTCCTGCAATGGAGAGTTTTCTGTGCTATGGATGGGAGGAATAGGACTTACAGCACTGCAATGGGAGTGGCTGCCACAGAGTTAACTGCCATACATTAGCCTGGTTTACAAAAATACCAGACTGGAATGATGATGTCAAAAGATCACTCAAGATGTTATTCCTTATTCATTAAAAGAGTTGGACGTTTTAAAGCATTCCTCACTTTATCATTACTTTTCAGCAATCCAATGTATTCTATATTTTTCCTTACTGTATGAAAGATGAGGTTAAAGGTTACTAAATCTGCCACTAACTATTCTTATGACTGGAAGAGAATATATAAAGAAAAGCAGACTCTGAAGTGCTTTCTAAATTTTCTACAACTCCTAAAGCTTGTCTGTGCTACATATTACTACCCACCATTCACTAATTTCCATTTGTTCCTCCTTTGATGTTATTCACTCCCTAATCAACCCTCCCTAGGTTTTGCCTCAGGATTTGCTTTACCCCTCTCTTATTAAGTCATTTTGACATTTAATGTTATAAGACACAATTATAACTTAAACTTTTAAAAGTTCAGTTTAAATTTTCCATGCAAGAGTTTGCTCCAGGCAGTTATTCATGTGTTTTTAAATTTCAAGAGTCAGTGCAGTTGTTTCTGAGAAGCAAGTTAGGGAAAAACAAGCTATCCCCACATACAAAAAATTGAGACCCTTAATTTGGCAGGGGAAGGGTCATTCCTGCCAGGAGTTCTTTCTGCTGTCCTTTTGAAAGCTTTCTTTAAAAATGTATTTCATGTAAACTTAAATTAAAACCTTGATTTTCTAGTCGATGTGATCTCTGAGGATTCTTGCCCCACAGAGCATGGTCAGACTGCTCCTAGCTCCTGGTGATTACTTGGTGGGCCAAGCTGCCAAGTCAGATTAGGCTAACTAGAGTCAGAACAGCAATTGCAACTCAAAATTATAGGAGCTCAAAGCAAGGAGCCTCCTTCTCTCTCTGTTAATAATATGACTTCTAGAAATTAGTAGCATGGAAGAGGAAACCCACTGAAGCAAATTCAGAAGAGATACAAGCTGGGCAGTATGACACAAAAAAACGAATAGTAGTAATTAATCTAATGTCAGAATGAAAATGGTACTTGGTGTCTGCAAGAAGTTGGACTTAAAGCCAACTGGCTGAAGGAGGATCAGTGGGCTCAGGCAAGAAACCAAAGGGTTGCAGCCTTCAGGTTCTTTTTTTTTTTTTCATGGTTTTACTGTAAAAACTGAAAAACGTTATGTCTAGAAAGTGATATCTGATTTTGACATTACTCCAGTATAACAATTTTTTCTGATTTCAAGTGGAAATACTCTCACTTTTCAGCAGCAGCATGAAGAACAGAGCTGGGTCTTTCAGTTGTGCTGGAAAACATTCTGCTTTCCAAATGCACTGGTAAGAGTTATGGCATTGCACATGTCTTTTACAAGTGTACTTGGTTCTGGAATGCATCAAGTTGTGCTGGAAGCCTCAAATGTCATGCATGTGCAGAAAACTTGGGTTTGTTTAGAAAGAACAGTCAAGCAGGTCAGAAATGCATGACCCTTCAGAAACTTCAAATGATGTTCCAATTGAATCATGACATATTTGGACCACTACATTTTTCTTAGTATTGAAGATGCCCTCGTAGCAGATGAAGAAGCAAACCAGTTGCTTATTCTGCTGGTTAAGCCATACAGAGATGTTTGAAGGAGAAATGACAAGAAAACACTGACTAACAAGCTTTGTTCTACTGTGGATGGCATTAGTCTATTTAATCTACTTTGATGAGTGTTTGTATTTGGAGCTACATGAATAGTGTATGTATACCTAAGTAAAACAAACAAAACCCTCACATCTGGCTAGACTGTCAAGAGTATATACAAAGCACTTGATGTGGTGCAAAGTTCACTCTGGGGTGGAGTGCTAGAATAGAAGCTGAGATGGGCATAAGGCCTCCAACCCTTGCCTCACAGAGCCTGCATTCTGCTCCCTAAACATGGCAGCTCTATCAAGTAGGTCTGGTTCATAAAATCAGAAAAATGTATTACTGAGCTCAGTGAGACTCCATCAGTCAAGTTTCAGTTAAAACTTCCATCCTCACTTGACCATCCATAGGCAAAATATTATGACGTCCCACAAAAAGGAGACCATAAGGCCTAGGAGTTGCATCCATTTTTAGAGAAAGAGATTTTAAAATTAAAACAAAAAGCCCTGAACAAAACCATCTTAAGACACATACAATAAAATCTGCAAGCAGATGCTGAGCCAATATCTGATCTCAGCTGAACTGAGAAACTCTGCTAAAGCAGAGGGAGCTGGAAGAGAGAAGGAGAACAGACAGGAGAAGCAGATGAAACAAAGAACAAATGTAGACAGGATGACTCATTTATTTCAGAACGGACAGAACCACTTATCCATAACTACCTTTAATAGAACACACACATTTTTCCATGTATACAGTGTTTTGAGTTGGTAGGGAGACATTATGTGATTGTGAATGGGAGGGCAAAAGGGAATGAGACACTCTCTGGCCCTGGTTCAGAAAAGGATGTGCTTTGTCTTCTGTGGGACTTAAGAACATACTGTAACATTTTCCTGAACTGGATTTTCTATCAAGAAATGCTTCATACTTTGAAAATGTTCAGAAGTGTCTAGTTAGTTATCAGTGGTACTTTGCACTAATAACCAAATGATGCTTTGAAACTTTCTTAACATCATATATATATACACATATTTATGACAGTGGGACATTCTTCAGTGAATACAGTCTGTTAGAGAGGGATGGGATCTATCTGTCTAGAAGAAGTAAAAGAACCTTTGGTTGGAGGCTGGCCAACTGTTAAAGTGAGCTTCAATGTGAAAGACTGAAAGAAGAAGTGAACTAGTCACAAAAAGTGCTGAAAAGACAGAGGTTCTCAAAACTTTTTCCACTTCTGTCTTTACCAGAACTATTTGGCCTCTGGACTTGGGAACAAAAGTCCAAGTTGATGCAAACACAGACACACCATCAGTGAAGGAAGAACTGGTACATGAGCTATTGCAAGAACTTGATCAAATCAATGGGTCACAATGTTATTCACCCAAGAGTGTAAAGAGAGCTGGCCAATGTCATTGCAAGGCCATTCTCCATAATCTTTGAGAAGCAATGAATATCAGGGGATGTCACAGAAGAAAGATTTAAAGGAGGATCCAGGAAATTACAGGACAATCAGACTTACTTCAATCCCAGGGAAAGTTATGGAACAGTTCTTTCTGGCGGCTATCACAAATCAAATGAAGCACATGACTGGAGAAAAGGCAGCATGGATTCACCAAAGGCAAATTGAGCTTGATGAACCTGTTGGACTTCTACAACAAAGTAGCCTGCTTGGTTGATGAGGTGTGAATGGTAGACATTGTTTATCTGTATTTTTCCAAGGCTTTCAATACAGTTCCCCACAGCCTCCTCCAAAAGAATCTGAAGGTTATGGTCCAGACAAGTGGTGTTTGCAGTGTGTGGGGAACTGGCTGACAGATCACATCCATAGAGTTGTGGTAAACAGCTCATTTCCAAACTGGCAACCTGTCTGTAGTGGGGTCCCCCAGGATTGAATCTAGGCTTAATGATGCTTAATATCTTCATAAGTGATCTGGATGATGAGATAAAGAATTATTCCAATGATACCAAACTAGGCAGGGAAGCGGACACTTCAGAAGGGGAGAGCCACCCTGCAGGAAGACCTGGATAAGCTGGAAGAGAGGGCTAACAAAAACTTTCTGGAATTTGGTAAGGACAAATGTAAGGTCTTGCACCTGGGAAAATGCAACTGAGCAGTGCAGCACAGGCTGAGATCTATCTGGCTGGGGAGTAGCTTTGTGGAAAGGGAACCGGGGGTCCTGTTGAAGAATAAGTTCAGTATGAGTGAACAATGATAAAGCAAGCCAAGAGGATGCTGGGCTGCATCAACAAGGGTATCACCAACAGATACAGAGAAATCATCAGAAATAAAGAAGCATTATCTCACTCAGCAATTGTGAGGTCACACCTAGAATTCTGTGTTCAGTTTTGGTCCCTGCTCTGCAAAAAATATGTGGACACACTGTAGAGGGTCAGAGAAGGGCTACTAAGTTGATCAAAGGACTGGGAAGACTGCCATATGAAATAACTGTGTTTGTTTAGCTTTGAGAAATGAAGGCTTAGCAAAGAGCTTATCATCATGTTCCAGTATTTAAAAGATGGCTCCAAAGCTTCTTTTTTTCAGGGAGTCACATGGGAAAGACAAGGAGTAATAGCTACTTCTGTGGACATTCTGATCGAGCACAAGAGGAAAATTTTTCACGAAACCATTGGAACTATCACCCCAGGGAAGTGGTGGATTGTCCATCAATGGACACTGAAGCCATACAGGATGCTGCAATTGGACTCATGCCAAGAAAGGATGGACCAGATGGGTCCCTTCCAACCTGGTATTCTAAGATTCTATGTGCCCATTCTCAATATTCAGAAGACACTAATTCTTGTACTGTTTCTAAAGTGACAACTGAAGTGTGAGATACAAAATTTTTGTGAAGGGCTTTCGTAGACTAGTAGAAAACCTTTGTGCTTGAAAGTAGCAAGTAGAAAGTAATTGCTAAGGGAGGACTTTTTCTTCCAGAATTGACTCAAGTAAGTTATCAACCTCCTAATCACTTTTAGATCTTTTAACAAGTTCTCTTAGTCTTTGTACAGCTACTCTCCTAATATGTTTGGAGCAGGGATTCCCTGACCATCTTCTCTCTACTGAGATTTCAAGCACTCAGTTATCAGTGAATAGTCAGAAGCCATCCACTAAAAATTCTTAACAAGATGTAAAATATGGAAGGATTGTGAGAGATGGTATGGGGATTATGAGAACTGCATTTCACTTTTAGTTTTGGAGTGGCCTTTCGAGATGATTCGTCAAGACTTTCTCCTGATGGAAATTTTTGAAAGGCTAGGGCTTTGAGAGGCTATGAAATAACTTTCCTCCTTGCCTGCTGTAACATATGTATTCTTACTTTTGGAGATCCTAAGAATTCCTAAGTGGCCCTTGTCTATTATGCCTTGTCCTCAGCACATATCCCCTTTTCTTGAGCTGTCTCTGTGCCTTGGGATAGATTCTGCAAATGGATGAGTTCAGCACAGTTCAGTGTTACCAACTGTAACACTGAGAAGTCTTAGTGGATGCGAATGTTGCAGTTGAGAAAACAGCTTCTCAAAGTTCTTATCCTTCCTTTTTCAATGGACAAAATCTGGGCTGTGGAAGGTCCTAGAAATGTAGTGAAAATAAAGTTTGCAAAAATCAGTATTTCACAGCATCAGCCTAAAACACTAAGTCAGTGAGCACTAGGCACTGTACAGGAGAGAATGCTGGAAAACCATTAACCTGAAATCTTTATGGAGAATTTTATGTTCAGCACAATGTCTGCACTGATCTGTATTTTGTTTTGAAGGAATGAGTGGAATTATTTGCTTTGTCTGCCTCTCAAGCCTTTTTTGGCCTACTGAGGGAGAGTGCTTGCTTTTTATTGTCTGATCAATAAATGCACAAATTCTCCATTTCCTCAGGCGTCTACTCATGACCTTGCTTCATGCATACAAAGGTCATCTCTGGGCACCTGGAAAATAATGGTACTGATGGGAAATTATGTTCTACTTTCTCACATTTGAAAAGTGTTTTTAAAATGCTGACATTGTTAGTCAACTAAATGTTGCATTTTATGAAGAAGGCTGCTAAGAAATTTTCCAGTGCTGGTAAGAGACATGTTTTTATGGATTTAATAAGAAACAAAAATCAAAGTATTGGCAGTATTATTTAATTTTTATGCAGTTTTGAGCAATTGCTAAAGCCATGGTGCTAGACTTTATGCAGTGCCCAATAACCCTGGATACAGATGATGCAGAAAGGAAATGAGTGAATGGAAGCACATCAAGCGCCACAATTACAGTGCCCAGAAACTAGAGCCACTTCAGTGCTATGTCCAGCAAGGATTAGTGATATCTATCTTGATTGAGAACAGTATCCAGGAGCTGTTATAAACGGCAGGGGCCATGAGAATCATAGAATGGATAGAATTGGATGGGATCTTAAAGATCATCTAGCTCCCACCCCTACCATGGACAGGTACACCTTTCACTGGACCAGGATGTTCAAAGGCCTTGAACACTTCCAGGAATGAGGTATCCACAACTTCCCTGTGCAGTCTGTTCCAGTGTCTTACTGCCCAGAAAGCAAATAATTTCTTTCTAATATATAGTCTACATCTATCAGATTTCAGTTTAAAAGCATTACCCCTCGTCCTGTTGCTGCACTCCCTGACAGATTCCCTCTCCACTTTTCCTGCAGGCTCCTTTTACTAGGGGGGACTGGAAGGCTGCTGTAAAGTCAGCTTGGAGCCTTTTCTTCTCCAGGTCAAACAACTCCAACTCTCTCAGCCTGTCTTCAGAGGAGAGGTTCTCCAGTCCTGTGATCATCATTGTGGCCTCCTCTAGACTTTCTCCAACAGGACCATGTCCTTCATTATGATGGGAGCACCAGAATTACATACAGTACAAGAGGTGGAGTCTCACCAGGAAGGAGTAGGGAATCACTTCCCTTGACCAGCTGGACACACTTCTGACTTCATGCAACCCAGGATGCAGTTTTGCTTTCTGATCTGGATGCACACATTGTTGGTTCATGTTGAGCTTCTCATCAATAGACACCTCCAAGTCCTTCTCCTCAGTGCTCTTCTCAAGTTCTTCTCTCTATCCAATCTGTGTTGGTGCTTAAGATTGCCCAGATGCAGGACCATGCACTTGGCCTTGTAGAACTTCATGAGGTTTACATGGGTATGCCTCTCAAGCCTGTCCAGGTCCCTCTGGATGGCATCTCTTTCCCTCCAGCATGAGGACTGCACCACACAGTGGCTACACAGAGGATGCAGTGTCTTTATAACTATGCTCATTATACCAGCACCTTCCCTTTCTGCCTGCCTGGGAAAGAGACCTGAAGTGGATGGGGTGGCACCAGAGCTAGAAGAGCACCTGTTGGAAGTTGAGCTGGGACTCTACTGGGCTCTATATGAAGTGGCATAAGAGAAAGTTAGTTAGTGGCTAAATCCATCAATGATATTTGGCACAGCCCTAAGATAGACCAGGCATAGGAACCAAAAGTAAAATTCCAATAGTTTTAAGTTATTTTCTAATAAGAGAAAAAGCTGATACCAGGAATCTGGATAAACCTATGAAGGCTTCAGTTGGAGAAATTAGAAGAAGAAAGATGATCGAAGTAGTATATGATTCCAAGGGCTTAACAAGGGGAACCTTCTCCAAGACACTAAGGAAAATAAGGTAGAAATAACATAATTTTCACAACTACATTTTTTTAAAGAGATGTATGTATTTAAATATTATGTTAATAAATTTTCATCATCTGACACCTATTACCCAAACTTCCAAATTTTTCAAAAGATTTGCATAGATTACACAGTTTTATTATTGCATTTGGTTATTGCCATGGATCTTTCCACATCCATCAATGCAGCTTTGTGAACCTGCTGTAAAGGCCCAACTCAGTGATGTCCCCTCTACTTGAAGTTTCACACATGCCTCAGCAGAGCAATTAGATCCTGAACATAAAATGCTACCAAAATGAGAAGAATGCTGTATAACCCTTTTATCCTCTGCAGTGGTACAAATAAGCCACTGTTTAGCAGCTTTGGTGCTGCTGTTGGCAGCACTGGTTAGGGTCTTTCTCTGCCTTGGTGAGAAACTGGTGTGGCCAGTTGCCAGCCTAGTTCTTATGCTGCTTCTGCTCATGCAGTGGGCAGCTTTCTTAATCCCTGCAGGAAATCAGGTCCAGCAGACCTGCTTCAGGTTTCATCACCATGAATCACTCGTCCACCCACAGTTCCTAGATCCTAACCTCATAATTTGCGCAATCGGCAGCCCTGACTCCCATCTGGAAGTCATAATCTTAAGGATAAAAATCTTACTGAGTGGTGGGTTCAGTGAGCACACTTTTCACCATGTGCCTTCATGCTGTGCATCCTTGACTGATATGCTGAAATTATGCCAAGCTCTCTCCTTGGCAGGAGGCCAGAACTCCACCAGTTCCTCCAGACTGACATACAGGGCAGCATGCAGGAGAATGTTGCTCAGCAGTGCAGCTCCAAGCAACTTTTAGTTTAGAAAAATAAATGAAAATAGTATTTTTAATTTCTCTCCCCTCTATGCCCCCTCCCCCCCAAGAAAGCAGTATTAAGGTCAGTGTGATGCATGGGGAGAAGGAAGGAAGAAGGTCATAGAATCATAGAATAGTTTGGGTTGGAAGGGGCCCTAAAGATCATCAAGTTCCAACCCCCCTGCCATAGGCAGGGACACCTCCCACTACACCAGGTTGCTCAATGCCTTGTCCACATAAAAAGAAAAACTCACTAAGCTAACCTAACCCATCTTTTCTAATCTTTCTTTATAAAACAGGTTCCTGAATTCCAATTTATTTACCAGCTTTCCTCTACAAGTCTTCCAGCATGAATTTATCTTCCTGGTGTGCAGAGAAGTTGGAACTTTTCACTACTGCCTTGTACAATGGCATGCAAAGAGAGATGTTGGGTTGACAGGAAATGCTTGTCCTAGCTCCATCCACATCACTTTTTTAAAGACTCTCACTGTGACAACTAACGGCCATTTTCAGGCTGGCTGGTCTGCCCTACTTAGATGTTCTGAACTGATGGGTGTCTTGCTTAAAGTGAAAATTTCTATCAGACCTTGAGGATAGAACTATCATGCTTGACTTTAAACCACCGAACAATTAGGTATCTAATTAATCTTAGTTGACTAGGTTTCTTCTACCGTCAGTGGTGGAAGCAATGAACTGAGGTCAGTTTATCTTTTCCAACAGAAGGATACCTGATATAACTGGTCAGAATCAACCTTAGTAAAGTCCTCTGGCTCTTAGCTGATCTCAGAGAGGATCTAGAGACCGTGCATCTGCCTTTCAATGGCAAAAATTAGATGTTAGGACTCCCTGTCACAGGATCTACTCTACAGGCAAATGTAGAGTACAAGCAAATGTAGTTGCTGCTATGATTTTTAGGCACAGTTTTTAGGACAGCAATTCACAGCCCCAGGTCAGTTATTTACTCACAGAATAGTGAAAAGTCAAGCCATACAAGTAAGAAAAAACAGTGTGATGAGTGTTGAGCAAGAGCTGCCTAACACAAATGAACAGAAAGGATGAAAAGATAGAAGCAACAACAATCCTGCCTCTGACACAATTACATGAGAGCAGCAGCATCTCATGGTCTTAGCTATGTGATTGGTCCTTTTTGGCAACTCAGGTTACTGCTTGTGTTTTCTTTGAAAAAAAAATAAAAAGAAAATGGACAAATGTAAGAATAGTACTTGGTTTCCTATTGCAGAACATAGGTTCAGAAGGGAACAGCCCCACAGGTCCAGGGAGGTTGAGACAACTCTTCCCCTCTCCCAGGCTAGCACTTCTACCCACAAGGATCTAGCTGGGATGTGGAAACTGTAACTCTGAGAAAAAACATACAAGGCTACCAGTACCAAAGAATGAGCATATAGAGAGGACCTGGGATTTTATTTTATTGGTGTTGATTGCTTGTTTTTATCTTGAACACAGGAACATGTTTTTCAGTTATGGTTCAGAGTAACTTCAGGATTTTTTTCTAGATTTCAGTTCTCAGTTCCTCACTCAGCAAATTTCGAGAGATGCTTGTAGGCTTCCCTGGACTGGCAGGACTGCAATACCATTCCTAAAGATCTAAAGAGGCTGCCAGATTTTTAGAGGAAATTAACAAATTCACAGAGTCTAGGGAATTGGATGGAGGACCCAAGTTGTTCTATGCCTCTTAAAATCAGACCCCTGTTAATTCTGATGCCTAAATACAGATCTGTATGTTTAACTTCAGGCTGTATGCTTGAAAGCTCTGGCTTAAAAACCTCTTTAAAAATGGTTTAGGGTCACCAGCTCTCATCCGGCCTTCCCCTAATGTGCAATTTCTCCCTTAATGACTAATGAGCAGTAGAGGTCCAGGACAGCCAAAGAGCAGATGGTGGCCAGTAAAGGCCATCACCAGGGCTCAGTGCAACAGAGGGCCTGGTATAGTGGTGAGACAGCCCGGGAAGTAGAAAGGACAATCTGCCTATTCTGTGATGTGGGGGAGGAATAATGTGTTTTGGATTAAACAATCTCTGTTACTTTATTTATTAAATACTTTTGTAAAGACATAGCAATGCTTACTAGCAGCTGCAGACCTCCAGCTGAGTACTCTGTGATCATCCCCCGTGCAATCTGGATTTTTTACTGGGCAGCCTGTTACTGCCTGGGTGCACCAGTCAAGTGAGGAGAATGAGGCTGAGTCCCAGAGGCTGGCCAGGACAGGAGCATAGCAAGACCCTCCACTGCTGCATATCCACTTATAGCTGTGCAAAGAGGGTCAGGTCAGGGTAACAGGGCCAAAGAACTAGTCTGAATGAGGACTGTCTGGAAAGGAGGTAGATCACTTGGCACCAAATAAAAAATCTGACCACACTTTACTTACATAACTTCGCATCCACTCACCTTGGAGAAATTCATGATGGCTAGAAACAGGATACCATCTCGCACTTGCCCTGAACACAGAGTATGTTACTGATCTCTAGATGATGTTTTGTCAACAACATTTTAAACTAATGTCTTCTCTTTTTTTCTCTCTCATTGAAACATGCTGTGCTGGTAGTCTTTAGGACTGAAGCCTTTTATTGAACGCAGTGCACTTACTGGGATGACACAGCCAGAAGTAACACTCTCCCCTCCCATTTTATACAGCACAAAATGAGGAGGCAGCTGTACTAATATAGTCCCTGTTCAATTACAAATAAAAATACTATGTTCCCACCAGTAAAGCTGCTCCTGGAACTCCTCAGGGTTCCCTTATTTTTATGACCTGTCTATAAGCAATTAATTTAACCTTTTGGTGTTATTTTTAAAATGATATATAGTACTACAAATTATAGCCTTCCTTTACCATTCTTGATGATTCCCCATGGGCTTGCAGTCCCTCCCCTCAGTAGCCATCATGCTATTCCTCTTCAAGTACAATAGTCACTACATGAAGTTTACCATTCAGAGCATGTTTGAATATCATTCACTGGAAATCACCCATACCCTCCTCACCAATTCCTGCCTGGGCTTCTTGGTCAGGCAGCTACATTACACTGAGTAAAGACTCAGAGAAAGTTTTCAGACTTCAAGCAGAACTGAGTTGTTACAGTAGCTCTGGAGGGCCAAAGGCAGCATTGATACTACCATGCACAAACCCAGAGAGTGCAGTCCTGATCTTATAAATCTTCTGATTCTATGAGTATTTCACCTTCTTGTACCACTTCCCACAAACTGTAGCTGGTCTGTCTAGCAGGAATTTCCCTAGAAGATCCAGCTTCTGAAATTCTCATTGACTACAGTTACATGGGATTTGCAGCACCTTCAAAGTCAAAATAACAGGATTTTGGACAAAATATCAAATCCAAAGTCTTAATCTAGGGAGTTTCTGGGCTTAAGTTGTGTTTAGGTATTCTTCTGTACTGCTGTCACTTCACTCCCCCGTTCTACAAATCTGAACTTCTTCCTAGAATGGTCCCTCCTTGGGCTTCATCTCTAAATCGCCTGAACAATCATGCTTGGAGTACTGGTTCTGGCCTAGCGATAATCTTTATCAGCTACCTGGAGCATTTCTCAAAACTGGATCCATAGCAGCATATATCCTATGGGATTTATTACTAAAGCCACAGCTTTCTTCAATTTTCCATATTCTTTCCACCAGAACATTTTCTGGAGAAGACACAGCTTAAACATTGCAACCTAGCTTGGAACCAGCAAGAACAAACTCCTTAGGTACCATGGACTGGGGTGATGGATCAGCATTTGTCTTGAATAAACTGGGGGAGGGGTGAAGGATGATAAGTCAGGAGTTTCAGCCTTTTACTTGACCCAGAGATGAGTTTTTCAGTATGAAGACCAGAGACGTTTTTTGGCATCTAGGTAAGATCATTGCTTTTCAGAGGACAAGAGATGTTCAAGCCACAGGCTAAGTTTTAGTGAACAATGAGCCAACTTGTGGGACCATCACATTGCCAAACTCTCAAATACTCCCTTGCGGAGCCTGGTTCATGTAACAGGTCATTCAGCTGTATTTTAATGAAGTTCTGCCTAGACTTCCTGGCCTAGTGAAATAACATTACTTAGGTTCTCACAGCACCAGTTGTTAGAAAGAAAAAAAGCACAGACTGGACTATGTTATCATCTGTAATACTATAACACACATTTTTCTCTTTTGGCAATTTCAACAGCATTTAAAATCTTGCTATAAGATCCAAGGAAATCAGAATATGAGAGCTTTGTTGAGAACTTTTTTCTGATATATATGTTTCTCAAAAAAGTGCTGACTTTGAGCTCAGAGAATTGAGAAAATTGGAAATTACACACTGTAAAGACACCAAGAACTACTTTTTTGCTTTGGAGACCTGGGCAGGTTGAGGGAAATGTCAGTGTAATAGCACAATAACTTTGACATGAAAGCCTACTGGTAATTGTTGATCTGTACTTCATCAGTGGTATAAAAACACCAATCCCCACAGGCCTAACTTCTGAGTTGGAAATAATGTAACTTCTTTTTTCTTTTCTTTTTTTTTTCCTTTTCTTTTTTTTTTTCTGTAAGCAATTTTGTCTCACAGAGGCCAGGCATCATCATTTGTTGTTATTTTGTTCCACTGAGTTAAGTTTGGACATTGAGCAATCAAATTGCCAGTGCTCATGAGCTGTAATTTTCAGTCTTCTAAGGAAGATACATGAAATGGAAATTGGCAAACTTGTGATTCCACTTCAGGGTGTCTGGTGAAAATATTTTGGATCAGTAACATATCTGAGAGAAGACTGGAGAGTTGGCCAGACGTCTTATATGTAACATGCCAGAAAAGCCAGAGTAGCATCCACTCACAATTCAAATGTTTCTTAAGGTTTTAGAAAAAATTAATTAGAAGAGTATTCACTCTCTATGAAGTATGGCTTATAGAACAGCAGTATATAGGAAAGGTGAAATCATACATTAATTGACAGCTCTATCCTGGGGAAATTTCCCCCCTTCAATATAAACATTTGTCTTGAGCATTTTTTTAAAATTACAGTAGACTAGAAGGTTGCCAAATATTTAGTGGTTTTGTGAAGTTGTTTGGTATTCATGTCTACTACAGTTCTACAGAAAACAGTTTTATGAGCTATTTCTTTCACCATACAGCAACCTAGAGAGGGGTGCAGGATAAACTTTAAAGATGTGGTAAATAAAGATGTGATTTGAGTTGAGTTTATAACTATTAAAAAATGGAAGCCTTTGCATAGACTGGATTCATGTCCAAGTAGTGTTTATTACAGTGCTTATCATTAGGATGGTGATTTTGCACATGTTCCATCAATTCCAAAAGTCAATGTTGTAATGTTTTTGACTCTCCCATTCTCCACCCTTGTTTATATCCCCACTAGTTCACTGCTGAAGCAGGACTGCAGAACGTCACAGCTTTCTCTGGCTCCCCTCCAGACACATCCCACGCAGAGTGAAGGTTGGGCTATGTCTGGCCTTTGAGGACTGTGGGCAAGGGATGAGTGTGTGGAACAGGTCTGTTCTGTATTGCCCTGCGTTGTAAGCAGGTGTAAATATCGATAAACACAGGTTGCTCACTTCGTAGTGCAGATTCCAACCCAGAGCTGACCTGACATACGTTCTTTTTAACAAAATAGGTGCCTTGGTCCACCTTGCTCAGACCCCTAACTCACTGCTTTTAAAAACTTTTTAACTTCCAAGCTGGCCAGAGTTGTAGACTCAGCACTGGTGACAGCTACCAGCTACCACATTTAAAACAGCAGCCTAGGTCCAACGCTTAGGAGATATTCCTCATCAGCTACCATCTGCTGCTGGCTGATGGGGTATGCTGCACTCCCACACCTGCACACAGCAGAGCTCTGAGAAACACAGTTTCTTGTTGTCCTGTGATAGCTCTTTACTATCTTTTTATTTTATTTAATGGACAAAAATGTGCATGGACAACAGGTTCAGCCAGGGGGGTCTGGTACAGTAATTTACAGTACTTCAGAGTAAAATTGGAAACTTTGAGGACCGAACTGAATTTATTTTAAACTGTCACTAGCCTCTCAAATTAGCTCTTCTGTAATACCAGTTTAGTTCCAGGAATGCCTGCCTGGGAAACCCTGCAGACCATCTGAGGACAGCTTTCAGAAACCACATGTTGCACAGAAGAGAGACTGCCTCGAAAACATGGAGATAGTCTCCAGAGACAGTAATCTCTCAGGAAGAAGTGACAACTCATAGGGAGTGATACAAGTCATTACTGTCACCACAGTTTTCAATTCCCTTAGCGGCTCAAAGGAAGGTTTTTGGTATGCCATCATCTCCCTAGAGCTTCTCCTCAGACACTTAAGGTTGCAAATGAGCAAACTTATTTTCTTGCTACCTGTATTTCAGGTGCTAAGTTTTTTGGTATGTGTGCAATAAATTGTCATATGGAAAACATTCAGCCTTTTGTGTCAGGAATGAAGTGAGAACAAGCTTATTTTAATTTCATAAAGTAGTGATGATACACAAAAGCAAGTTTTCTTTTTATATGTCTGGCCTTTTTTTCACACATACCGTTCATAAGAAATATGAAGAGGGGCCAGATTGCATTTTCTCCACTGTAATTACTATGGAAAGGCAAAGTATCAGCTTCTTACTATAGAATAACTCATTCACATTCAGCTGTTAAGCATTTATCTTTAATTAGTATTTACTTGCACATTCAGGAACATGGGAGTGGTCATAGATAACAACCCATACATCCCCAGCCAACATTGACTTCTCTCCTCAGTGCCAGACAGCTGTTTGCTCTGCTCCCTCTCTGTCTGACTTCAGCTTTTGATACACCCTCATTCAGTGCTGCTGTGTCCTCTCCAGCTCTGCCCTCCCACCTTATTGAGCTGACAGGGTATCTGGACTTTCAGCGTGGCTTGCAGAATTTGAGGGGCCAGCCAAAACCATGTGAGACCACTGTGTTCAGTTCCCATCCTCTACTAAGGTGCTACCACACTGCTACATCTCTCTGATACATGTAGATTAATAATTTAAACAACATTATATCCCACTTGTTTGGTAGTTAGCCTATTTATTTATTTCTCTTACCAGCACAAGATCGCTGGGCTTTTTGGTCCGGCTAACTAGTTCTCTACTGCACTGAGGTTCCAACCATGTGGAGATGCCTTTCTAAAAACTGTTTCTGCTTTGTGATTGCAGAAACTTGTTCCCACAGTAAAGATATATGGCACAGAAATACTGGTGGATTAACTGCATCCCAGCAAGGGCTGAAAGGGCTTTTGCTAACACCTAATTGTTTTGTCATGAGCTGACTAATTGCCAGCATTTAAAATGTATTTTGTGCTATTCTGTTCCAAGTTCCTAAAGCACGGCACAACTCTTTTACACCTGGTGCATAATTCATACTTTGTGAGAGATGACTCTTGAAGACACAGAGACTAACCTAGATTCAGAAATCCTAGCACCGTCTTGAGCTTTACTTCTGTCCACAAACAAAAGAAATGTTTGCTGTCTGTCAGATGCCCTTATTTGAGAGAACTTGAATCTGTATTTATGTTGGTGTGATTCCACATCCTTTACTAGGAACAGGATCAGATATGCAGCAAGCTTCCCCACTGGAGACATTCCAGTATCTAGAGCAGTATGCCATAACCACTATAAATGTCAGCAGTGATACTAGCCCTATCACATACTCAGGGTAAAAGAGTAAAAAGAATAAAACTCTGTGATTCTAAGTGCCTACATCTCAACCACTGCACTTCTGTTAACACTATTAGCACTAAGCTATTAAATGAAAATATGCAGAGAATTACAAGGAACAATCATGAACACATCTAAGGTTAAGAGAGTAATCAGAGATGGATACGATCAGATTGTCATAAAACATGTTTAATTCAGGACCTGATGAAAAGCATATTCCTATGGAACAAAGAAACCTCATTTTGGATTCAGAAGGACTTGAATGTCTTTGGAACACAAGCCCCTTTGCTATATCTTAAGATTTCTCTTTTTTTTTTTTTTTGCACAGAAAATCAGGGCTCTTTTACTCCCTACCTAGTGCTAAGTATTTTCTTCTCTTACTGAAGACAGTGGAAATTCAGGATATTCTTCACTACCTTTAAAGGGCAGCACTTCTGTCAACATAAACACAGTCTTTGGTTGTACTTCAGAAACTGTATTCTTGGAGATGTTTGATCAAAAACCTATGTGTGTCTAAAGTCACAAACACATGCACCAGGATTCTTTTAATTACCTATGAATTTTGGTCCTTTAAGTCCATTAGCATCTTAATGCTTAAGCATCTCTCAGTCTTACCACAGTGTTTCACAAATCAGAGATAAATCTTTTCCTCTCTGTAAACTCTATTGCAGGATTCATCTTAAAGATGCATGTTCATCTCTTCTTGAATTCAACACGAGACTAGGATCAGTATGAATTACAGCATTCTATCTACTGTTGCACTTATTTCAGGATCTGGCATTTCTGTATTATAAATGAAGTTTTAAGCAACAACCTACTCCTGTCAGCGCTCTTTAAAATATTTGCAGATGTAGGCTATTTCCCAGAAAAGACACTGACGTTTACAGTTGAGTCCTTGTATGTGCATTTGCAGTCGTGCCAAGAAAACTCCAATCCTTACATTTCTGAAAATGTTTCATGTATTACTGAGACTGCAATAATGACTATACAAAGAGAGATGTACATTAGATTTTTCATTCCCTCTAAACATAGGCAGCCTTTTTCCTTTTTTGTGTACTTCTCTCTTACATACTCCTAATGCAATTTCCCTCCTTCACCTTGCAACATTACTAATGGCAAATCAGTTTCTCAGGCCATGTGGAATGGAGGAGAAATCACTTTCTTTCTGAATCCTTTCAGCATTACTTAATGTTTTCATGTAACCATAATGACAAGAAATGCAGTTGGATCATCTTTGACGATTGACTATTATGTTAACACAGAAAAGGGAGATATGAATATATTTAATCATCACTAGATAGAATGGAGGTAAATTTCACAACCTGAATTCTCAGAGTTTATTATACATGATGAAGGGAGTTATTTATAAGAACTGGATTCTGGCACCTGTGTTCTGTTCTTAACAAAGTCTCAGCTGTTATATTTTGAAGAGAACTTCTATAAGAAAAAGAAACTCTTTCCAAGTCTTTCATTAAATGAAATATTAATTATTACCTTTAAAAATATATTTTCATACTTCATAGCTAATGACATTAAATATGGCATTTAAAGACATTAAATATGCATGTGACATATACCTCACTAACAGAAGTATAGGTGCTCACACCTAAAAGTAACCCCAAATGCCATCAATTTAAATGCAGATCTGAGTAATTAATAAATCCTGTTATTGTTGAAATACGTAGTAAATAAAACACTCTTCAGTAAGGTTTCAATTGCAACAGCCTTCTGAAAACTGTGTATTCCATGCTAAACATATTATTCCTATACTATACAATATTGTTCCTATACTATATTATTTGTTATTCAAATTCTAGGGTTGGTTCCCTCTTCTCATTCAGCTCTCACTCCAGATTCTGTATTTTCAAAAGTACCATGTCTACTATACAGAGAACCTGAAATGACACATCTCTCAATGTAGCTATTTCTGAATAAATGTCCTAAGGACACCTGAATTACTAAGGTCTTTCTTATCAGCATAATGTTCACTCTGCTAGAATTTCACAAGACAGTTTCTCTTAGATAAATCTGCAAGACCTTTAATTTCTTGGCTTGCACATGCCAGCTTTGCTGTTCTGGGGCAATGTCAGGCTCTGGTAAACCAACACTGAAATGAAGCAGATGGAATTATTACTATAGTCTTTCCTCTTGGTTATATAGAATGGTCCATTTTAAAGGAAGAAATTAAAGAAAACATTTACCAGAACGGGGGAAAAAAACCCAGAAATTACATCCTGCTATTCCAGATAGCTGTAACAGCAACTTCCACCTGATTTCTACCAAAATTCATCCAAACATACAGGGATGCAGGATAGCCTTGCTGGGCCAGGCACTGACTTACAACAATTGCACTGGTGACAGTACTTCCAGGCTTGTTATGTCTGTGTATTGCAGAGTTCCCTCTCCTACCCACTCTTGTAGGGAATGATCTTTGCTTTCTGCCCTTATAATCTTCTACAAGAGGTGACGGCTGCTTGCCTACACCCTATAGTAGGAGGGCTGAGGTTTAAAGTGCCTGAAATCAGAGATGGTGAGTGTGCTGCTGTGCCTGCCTTTGGCATCGTTTTAAAAAGGGAGTTCTTACAGGTTCACCTCTATCTATATGACAGAAGAATTTATAGTATATAGGTTAAGAAAAGGATTAAAATACAAGGTCTTTCATAATGTTATTTTTGAGCTTTTTGGCTGAATTTTTTAAGTTACTGCAACATGCACACGCGCTTCAGTGCACATGCAGAGATTAAGTTTGCTGGATTAGCAATAATTTGAATGCATTGGCTCTTCTGAAGACAACATTAAGGACACAAAGCTGTCCATTTTAGTAGTTCAAAGTAAAAATCTGCTTGCACCACAGCTTAAAAATCTTCACAGTAGCAAAATAGTTTCCATCCAAAACTTAATGAAATTAGAAGGCAAGTGTCCATGTGGACACCAGGGAAATAACAGCTATTTGGCATGATTCTTCATAGCTATTACTCTGCTAAATCACGCCTTAGTTTCCATTGTTTTCCTTTATCCGCTTTAATCAATCACTATCCAACTAATTATCCAAGATGACCATCTCAAATTTTTAGATGATTACAATAATATCATACTTTAGATGGCATTCGTTCCTTCTGATTCAGGGTTTAAAAACTGGGCTTGAAAATTTGCTGAACTCAATTATAAACCAGTCAGGTCCTGCACTAATGGAAACAATCCTAGTCTCCTGGGAAAGGAATGTATGAGACAGAAGCGCCCTTTTATCTTGTGACTGTATTTTCCTTAGACAGAGTAGAAAAATACTAAATGAGAGAGGTTAGGGCATAAATGCAGATTCCATAAGGCAAAAATAGAAAACAAAGTTGATAAGAAAAAAACACTATCAGTGAATTAATGTGATGAAAAGTGACTACTAGACCAGAAAGAAAGACAAAGAAAGAACAGATGAAACTAATAACTTGATAAGGATCAAAATGTTATGGAAAACAAATCAGTGAAATATCAAGAGGGAAAATATGTAACCAACCAAGATGCCCTGAGAACCACAGGCTGAGGGAAGGAAAGCTATCAACAGGGAGCTAGTCAGCAGTAAGTAAGAAAGATCAGAAAATGAAGCATGTATTTGAATTGGCACCAGCAAGAGAAAATGACTACAAATATGGCAAAAATATTTAATGCCCTGTAAAACATAAGCTTTATGTGCATAACAAGCTGACTGGTATTAAAATGTTTCTCTAGCTCCAGGCTTCACTTGACATTAAAAATTCTAGGAAAGGTAGGCTGTAGGTCTGCTTTTTCTACTCCAGGCCTTTTCCGAACATGCTACTTTTTCTGAGCCATCTTGTGTGGGTGTCTCACTTTGACCAGCCCATTAAGCATGTTTCTTCTATACCAACCTATACTGTAGAAAAGATGCATAGTCCAAAATGAGCTGTCTGGCTAAACACATCATGTGCCAGCCCTGTACAATTGCTCCAGTAAATTAAGCATTTGTGAATGCATGATGATGACTTTTCCATATGTTGCACGATCAAAATAAGAACTATGACCTAAGGAGTACTCACGCTCCTAGTGGGAACTCATTGCTATTTCTGTGCACTCAAAAGTATTTAAAGACCACTTTGGGATTCAATTTCACATCAAATATGCAATTCTTAGCACTTCTATTTTATCCTTAAAAAACCCTAAGTGTTAGAGTGACCCCCTTGAAAGTAGGTTTCACATTTAACAGGTAAGAAACCAAGTGCAGAAACCAGGATGCAATTGCTGTTAGTGAGAGGGCTCAATGCCAGGGTCATGGGCAAATAATGCCCTTGTTCACTTCAGCCTTCACCAAAATATACTGACTTGGGTTTTTTTATGAGTGTGCCATTTCTCTCTGTTCCAAAAACAGTCCTCTAGAGAAATGTCCTCTGAATACTGTACGAGAAGTCTGGAATTTTGGTAATTTTTTTTTTTGTTAGGAGCTTTTTGATTGCATTTTAAGGTTTTCAATACAGTGCCTGCATTCTGACAGCCATTTGCTTGCTACATTAGCACAGACACGTTCCAGGGTATGGCATGTTTAGTTGCAGGACTGCAAGGCAAGGGTTCTTTCTCACCTTTGCTCAGAAAACTGAAGGACAGCATTTGCAGAAGTGAACAGAAACTCACAGACTTTTTACTATGTTGCAGGCACCAAACTTTCAAGGGACAAAGCACTTTAGCTAAATACTGAAATCAGATGGTGTTAACACCCTTGAAAAACAATTTGCAATAGTGCATACTCCCAGAAAATTAGCTCCCTGGTTTCTAACTCCTACCTCCTTCTTAATGTTATCATTCTACTCGTAGTAAAGGTACAGCACCCAAAAGTCATGAGCATCTGGATAATCTGAGCCTTGAATTATAATCTTGCCACCTATCTATGCTCCATATAAAATACACTAGTTGTGGTTGTTGTTTTGTGGACACTCCTTGGTCCAGATAATTCTGTCTCAGGGTGGAAGAAAATCAGCCACTATGCAGCAGCCTTACTGATGTATAGTGCTGACCTACAAAATGGAAAGCAGGTCTCTGATCATTTGCCAGGGTCACATCTGGGTGCAGAGAAAGCAGCAAGATCACAGAAAGAGATTTTTCCTTGTTCCTATTACCTGAATGGATTATGACATGTGTTTTACATTGGGTAGGCAGATTGATTCATATAAAATAAAAGCTTAAATGTAGTCTGTTTCTTAAGCCATGCTTTCCTAAGGTTTGTTCAGATTCAGAGAGGTATGCCTTATTTTCCTTTTCAAGCCTTCCTGCTTGCTGCCTGGGTTTATCAAAATATTTTCCTAGGGGGCTGAATAGAGGAGAGTTTTCACTATTTTTAGCCATATCTGCTCCTCTCAAAGTATCATGGGATAATATTTTGCACAAAGAAGACCACAAGCTCTTCAACCGTACAGGTTAGGACAAGTAACAATGAGGAAAGACAGATATTAAAAAGAAATAAAAACTGATTAGAAAAGGCCCATATCTATGAAACACCATTTGCTACTTGCTTAACAGTACTTTAGAAGCATATAAGGAAACATAGAGTCTTCCTGAAAGTAAATATTGCACTTGAACTTGGGAGTACTTCTATTTCTCTGTAGGCTACCAGCCCCAAATTTATTGAATTTGCTCAGTATCCCATCAGATGGCTTAATGTGGACTCACCAGCCTCAGACCAATTCCCTATCATGGAAAATTCCTATGGCATAATCCATTGACATACTGGGAACAGCGACAATTCCTCTGGTAACCTCAGCAGAGGAGCCAAAAAGTCAATTAACATTTCAGTTAAGTTTGGTTTTTCTCTTTGGAAGTCAGGCTTTGTGCACATGAAGTGCTTTCTAATGCAGGTTTGCATGTGCAAAGATAGAGAGCTGTTCTAAAAAAAGCTGCACGAGAAATAAGATGATCTCCTGTAACTATTTCTCTGTGACTAACACCTCTGTATCAAGAAGTATCCTGCACTGAAGGACTAAGGAGGGCTCCATATGGACCTTGTGTGAACCACAAGAGGGCTTACAAAGCTCTTCTTTGTGCTCATACATGAGTTTGTTTTCTTTTGGAACTTAATTCATTTTTACTAAGTTGCTCAATAAAATTTAATGGGATTGGAGTTGCACGCTGTGCTGAAGAGTTTATAATGTACAAAATACTGGCACTGAGAGGAAAAATGACAAGCTCATTAAAATACTTAGACGTTGTACTGATGTAGCCGCTTTCATCTGAGAATTTCAAAAACACATTCTGATCATTAATCACTGCTTTCAGATTCCATGTATAAGAAGTATTACTGAACCAAATACAGATGAGACTTAGCAAAGATACTAATTGACTTGGCTGAGCTCATTTGGGATCTAATCCAAATGTTCTGTTCAAATACATAGGTCTTGCTATTGCTGTTGCTTTAAAATGGACCCCGAGGATTGAGTACAGCTCTGGAAAACAATTGATGAATTCATACTCTCAGTCAGACTGCTCTGGTCATCATACCTGGCCTGAGCCCAGAACGATCAAGGGGATGTGTATTGTAGGTCCATGCTGAAAAATGGCTTAAAAAGAGTGATTTCTTGTTTCTGATTATCTCCCATTTCTAAGTGGATTTTCCATGTGCACATCCATGTTTTTCTGCATTTGTTTCTTTTTCACATATCATTCTGGGACTAATTCCCCAAGCCAGGTACCTTGAACCTATCTGCAACTTGATGGAGGTAAAAAGAAGTGTCACATGTACTATAAGGGCACAGTTCAGCCTAGAGCCCCACTAATACTGGAGACTGAAACTTAGAGCTTCTTTGGCTCTAAGCAGAAGCTAAGTCTGCATGTAAAGTAGTTAGGGACAGCAATCTTTCTGTATGAAGTCTGTTATAGCACTACTGACATGGAGTATAATATTCAAGCCTTTTCAATCACCATCCTCTAGAGAGTTCTACTGGAGTGGAACAGTGAGCCAGTTGTGATAGGATGCTATTTGTTCAAGGCAGGAAGAAGGTGGATGCAGGGTTTTTTTGTAGCATCACTTTCTAAATGACATCCCTCTTTCTGAGTTGGCTGAGGTTCGTGTACTCATCATGTGTTGCTCCATATTGTTGACAGGTATGCAACAAGGTGGCAACTGACTGGTTAGATCCAGGAATACAGTAGATGAGTTTCAGATGCATGACTTCCCATTATGGACCTGCAATAAATCTTGTTTGGAGACTATCCTTTATGCTCATGTTTCTTTACCATTCTGTATACATAGCATTTTTGCTCAAATCTTTGGTGGCCATCAAGCATGGGGCACCTATATATCTAAGTGGCATACTTTATTGTCAGAATTATTTGTAGTAAAGTTGTTGTGATCCAAGAAGACAGAGAAAAGGAACACTGCCATGGCAGCTAAATGTCCTCTGGAGAAGCATGTGCTGCAGAGTGAGCCCACAGGTACTGTGTCACACACTCCTGCACATTCTTTCTGTGTCAAAGGACATGTATATTCTTGACATACAGATGCTGTGTATTTTGATTTCCATCCTACATAAATTCTTGATATTAAGTCAAGAAAACATGTACATGCATTACCCAAATTCTTGTATACAATTTCACTTCCTGGAAAACAATAACAGAGTCTGAAATGGTGATTATTTTTTCTTTAACCTTCTCTCCTCTTTCTCTGTGACTTCTTCTGAAATGGAGAAATCAGCTAGTCTCAGGAGGTGAAGCTTTTATGCTAATCTGTCATACAGGTGTAAAACATGTAAATGTTGCTCCACAAGACTCCTTAGAAGCTGTTCACTCCATTAGTGTCACTGTCTAAGATCTGGTCAAAACCTACTGATTGCCTGCAGTGTAAACCCATGGGAAAATCATACCAGAAGAATGGCTGCAAGGACAGCAGTGTTCCATTCAAAACAGAAGTAGGAGCCAATAGATTGACAGGGTCTGTTCTTGACTCAAGACAAGTTTATTATTTCAAACTACTTTTGAGAATTTCCTTACGTTTTGGTTGGTAAAAATAGCAAGCTCTGCAAAGACACAACACAAGAGTTACAATAAATAACTCCTTTTAAAATCATTGGTCTTACTGTACCTTCATAAATTTAAAACTCAAAGAGAAATTTGCTTAGGGCCATGGTATCATTCATACTAAAATCCAAAGCTTTAACAAAATAACTATGTTTATGTGTTCATAAGTAATTTTGCCTTAGTCTGAGAAAGCAAGTCTTAACTGTGAGAGGTTCAGGAAAAGGTGGTTAAGAAGTTACTGCCAAAGACTCACATGTAACAAATGCCCTTCTGTGTTAAAAGTGTATTGAGTAACAGCAAGGCCTTTCTGTTTTGGAAATTGCAATTTTCATCTAGCTATCAGTTCCTCAGAGATTATTACAGATGATCTTTGGCCCACTCAGTAGGACTCACAGTATGTGCTTGTGCCATCAGAAACAGGCCTTTATAATAAATGCTGTACTTTGAACTGAACTTTCCAGGCAGCCCAATGTCTCTTCAACGTGAAAGGAAAGCACTGCTATAGTTTTCACAGTCCCTCATGCTGAACCTCATGTAGAACACTGCTGCATCCAGATGGATCCTGTAAAAAACAGGTTCACAACACTCATTTGTAGTGTGTATTAGTAATTGCTATGTGTGGTAAAGGTGGAGGGTGAAGAGGATCCTGCAATGAGACACTTTGCCGTTTGCATATTTTGCCAATCAGATTATGTTCTGCTAGCTCCTACACCAGAACACACAAGCCCTTCTGAAGCCTTATCAAGGCTTTTATGCAGCAGAGATATTAGGAATCAAGGACAGAAAATGAAGTTACATTTTAAAAAAAATATGCTCAGGACAAAACATAGCTAATGCTCCTCCTTGTTGTGAATCCTGTTGTGTAACACGTTCTGAATGCAACTGCCATAACATTTCTGCATGCTGAGAAAAAACTGCAACATGGACAGAGGAAGCGCAGGTCCAATTTCTGTAGGGCATTTTGGTCTCTAGTCAAGACACCCCTGCAGAGCTCCAGATATATTTTTTCTTTGGTATTCATCTTCTGAGACATTGCCTAACTTTGTGGCTGATGTAACAGAACAGCCATAAGAGAAGCAAATGCTGACAGCTCCATCATGCCAAAAGGTGCAGTCTACAGGTAGAGACAAGTATTGTGGCCTGTCAGAAGCCAAGGAAAAGGGAACTGGAGTTCAGCATACAGCAAACGCCTTATGCTTTGTCCTTCCTATTGAGGACAAAGTCAGTTATTATACTGTAGTGCCGGGATCATCATATGAGGTAGGAAAACCTCAAGATTATGGTAGTTGAGCAGCACCTATAGCAGAGAGGTAAGAAAGAAGAAAAAGAGGACAAGAGAGAGACTGGCCAGACTCAGAATTCATTGTTTCACCTTACTGTATTTGTAAATACAAAATGGTGTCAATGAGACCAGGGGCAGAAGTGGGAGGGATGTGTCTGACTGCAGTCAGCTGCAGAACCACATGTAAGTGCAAATTCTCATACTTTGCTACAGGAAACATCCTCATATATCTTTAGTGTACACAGCTGCGCCATTTTTCTCCTCAGGCATGGAAAGAAGACAAGCTACTTGATTCATAAAAGCTACAAGGCACATAGGAATCATCTTCTGAAGAAGTCTTTTACTGAATTTAATTTATGTAGATTCTCTGTGGCACTTCACTCTACCAAAGGAGAATTAAATCCCGTGTCTAATTTAGGAATTAAGCCTATAATGGCTCTGAATGGCTTCTGGAGTACTGGGATTTGAAATCTTCTTTGGAGAGCAAGTAAAGCCTGTGATCAGCATTGACAGGACTACTGGACAAATAGACTGAAAAACCTAATACCCACCAAGATGGTGGAAAAAACTACCTTTTGTTCATACATCACAAATCCAAGGCAAAAGGCAAATCTCTGAAAGAATCAGTGAAAGAAGGATGAGTTTAAGGTCTACATAGTAAACAGTAAGAATATTCACAAAATATGTAAAGTTATGATTACACATGACTGCATGCATCATAAAAAGTTTCAGTAGCATATACCTCTTATTCAAACATGGAGCATAGGTAGCAAGCAACAGGAGGCAGTCAGTATTTCAAATATTTGAAATATTCTGATTTCAAATATGAATTGTCAGATTAATACCTGGTAAGCAACTGCTTTTATTCAAATATGGTCAGATGGACATTATTTGCACACATCCTTTAGACACAAACAGGACTGCATCAAATGTGTGCCCTACCATCATAAGGTTGTTTTTTCTAAGTGGAAATAACATGTTGGAAATTCCTGTCACCTCATTGCTGGCATTTTAAAAGGGTCATAAAATTTCCTTACAAAAGGAAATGTCTTTGTTAATTCTCATTTGCCCATTGTAAAATGATATGGTTAGCTATATGCTTAAATGCCTTCATTAAAACAGAGGTAATAATCCAAACAGCTAACAGTACAATATATTAAAGTTTGTACTGAACACACAAAAAATTAGAAACTTCCTCAAAAAACCTTCAGATTATAATCAGAGCTAGGCTGCTGAGCTCCACATCCAAAACAGTTTGCAAGGAAGAGCGATAGCCACAGAGGCTGCATAAGCTGTTAGCAAACATCCTGACTATCACCTAATTATCAATGCAGCAGAAGACAATAAAGTGAGAACACAATAGCAAATCAAAATCAGTCAGTAGATTTGACTGGAATACAAGTGAAAGGCCACTTGACTAACTTGCCACGTGACCCATACCACAAGACACATAACACGAGTAACAAGTCACTATAAGTGTGAAGTGTCACACATGTCACACAAAGCTAGAATTTGGAACAGACTATGGGGAAAAAAGGAAAAGCCATATTCTGTGGCCAGTCAGTAGGAGCTTTGACTTGGAAACTAATGAGACACATAAAGGATCCTCAGAGTCATATTTGAGGTGACTTTTTGGAGCAGGATTTGGGAATCTGGAAAGAGAAAGCCTTCTCCTTCAAATAACCATAGCATTGCTCAGAATGTAGTGTAATTATTTATAGTATAGCTCTCTTAGATGCTTGCAAAGTTCAATATAGGCCATTAAGAAACACAGAATGTTTCAACTGCTACAGTGGTGGCTGTAATATAAAGGGGTCAAGCACTCATTAACACAGTGACAAAGGGTAGAGGATAAAGGAAAGGTAGTTCAGTTCCATTTTTGTGAGAGTTACTGATGATGTGGAAGTAAAGTGATGGAAATGGCATTTCCTCCTGATTCTTTTCAATTTTCACACTGCCTTGAGACGCTGAGCTTTCCTAGATACCTGTATTGTGCATGGAGATGGGTTTGTGCAGGTTATTTTTTTGTTAATCATGTTTCTGTATTCCTTAGGGAGAACAGATAGGTACACCTTCTCACACAGTATCAGTGGATTCCCCCATACAGTCACATTTTAAACAGGTGTCATTCCTTTTGGGTATTGACTATTTTTCAGTTAACAAAAGGCATGTTCTATTATAACTATGTTCTACTTATTCTATGCATTTGAACTTTCCCTAAACCTTTCTTTCTAGGGAAATTTTTAAGTGTGTGTGACAGGTTCCTTAATTCATTTTTAGCCATAGCACAATATTGTATTTGGCTGCCTGATGAAGACTAACATTTACATGACATTTAGGTTGCACTATTTTCTAGACTGTCTGTCAGAAGCTGATGGACAGCAAATAGCTGTGATGTGAAGTCTTGTATATTCATTTGGAAGAAGGGAATGGGGAAAGAATCCGCATGTGAACATCAGGGGAAATCACTTTATATGAGTTCATCTTTCTTAAAAACTTTGGAGTATCTTTTAACATTTATAGACTAATACAACATATTTAAGAACTCTGGCTGGGAATTTTTAATTGACTGTAAAGTACTCACATTTCACCAAACTGAGTATTGGCACCTATTTCCCTTTGCAAACTCCAGGTTTCACTCCTGCAAACTATGACAAATCAAAAAGAAAAAAAAATTCCCTGTAAAAAATATTTCAGTGTCAAATTCTTAGCATTGTTTTAACAACTTATTGTTTCTGATAGATGTTAAGACAAAAAGATAAGAATTTATTTAAACACTAGACTCTATGTGGACTCTTCCTCATGTGCAATTTGATTTTCCCATGAGAACTTAGGAACTGCTTCTGAAATGACCCACAGGAATCTCAGCCCGTTTGTCAGAGGATACTGTCTGGTATTCATTTAGCAAGTTTCAAAGAGAAAATAAAAAGAGATAAAGAAATGGGAGGAGGGAATGGGCTTGCACTTTATCTTGATTCTTGTAACAGACATGTAACATTCTGTGCCAAAGTGATAAATTTGATTTAAAAGCAAAAACTGCCCTATGATTTTGAACTCTTTGATGAGTTAATTCTTAGCTCATTTCGTTAGCTAACCAAACCAACACAAAAAGAGGCAAGAGAATTAATCTGGAGATTGTCAGGAACATTTCCTACTTTTCTGTCTTTGCTCAGTTTCTCAGCCAGAGTGAGAGCATAACAACAGCAGGTTATGCAAGGAAGCTTTACAGGATGCATCTGTGTCTTACTTAGTATTTTAAGACTTAAAATTAACCATGCTCTATGCCATATGAAGGATGGCCCTAATAGCTCAACTTTTCCTCTGCTTCCAAAATATCCCCACTGTACTTTTAACCCAGCTATGTTCTCCTTCATGTGGCAAGTTACGCCAAAACCTTGTTCTCAGAAACCTTTCCTGCTTGCCACATTAGGTTTTTTTAACAGATCTTCAGCCCATTTTGTCCTTTTCCATAGTACAGGGACGAACTTATAAACATACAAAAGGAGATACTTTCATGATGAAATCATAACAAATCAGATTGTCTTCCACCTCTGCCACATTATGCCCATTCAAATCTGAAAGAATATTACAGATAGTTGAAAATGCATATTCCAGATCCCACTTGCATGTAAAAGCATGACAGCCCAAAGCAATATATACCCTCCACATAGTCTATTGAAAGTTCAATTCATTCTATGCATGTTTGTATATTTCCAAAACAAAACAAAACAAAAAACTTTCAAAACTAAAAATGGAGTCAAACACTCAAAAACTGGGAAATATCAAAGGCAGGGTAAAGTTGGTCTAGCTCTGCACATGCATGATGATAGCATGCTTAGTTATGTGATCCAATGTGAGACAAGGATGCAAAAACTCTTAGCAGAGGTATATAAGAACAATAAAGTTCCTTGTCTTTGAAAAAAAACCAACCCTGTGTTGTCTTCATATGAGTGAACTGTTTAGAGCTATGAAACTAATTTCTTTGAGAAATTTATTTTCCATTACATAATTTGATCTAAATGTTGAACTGGAGAATAGGGTTTCTCTCTTTGTATGTAGTATCTTATTTTTTTCTTATTTTCTTTTTTTTCCCATCTTTTTTTTTTTCTGGCTAATGCTCTAACATTTATTTTGGAAGGAGACTTCAATTAGTAATGGGTGCAAGACTGAACTATGTGTGTCACTCAGAATTGCCAGGGAAAGAGACTGAGTTCTGCAGACCCAGTAATATTCTGTGGACTAGAATATGCGATGTGTTGCAAGATAAAAAAATGCAAAGAATAATGACTCACTATATGTTTGGTAAAGATCAAAAACTCAATGTGAGAAAATGTATCCTAGACAAATAATACATACTAAGGTTTGTTATCTTAGCATTATTCAGCATAAGTCAAATCTTTAAAAAGATTTTTTTTTTTTAAAGACAGAGATGTATGCAGGAACTGGAAAATATACACGCAACATTACAATTTCTCATGCTGCTAAAAGTCATCTGAAAAGAAGTCCCCATACAAACCCCATTTTCAATCTTCCATCTTCCCTAGATAGCTACGTAATAGCTATATCTTTTCTTTTAAAAATCTAACAATTATTTTCTATACCTTCTTTGTTAAACTTTGTATTGTCCTTGTCACCAACTGCACTACTATTTTTCCCATGTTGCATCAGCCCTTGCATTGCAATATGAACTCTCTATGAAAGAGCATTTCTTTCTTCAATTTTAAATTACATTAACTGCATTTGGAATACCCATATGATATACTACAATGCACACAGATACAAACAGAAAAAGAAATTAAAATCGTTAGTTATGATCCAAAGCATTTTAAAAAACCCCAAGAAATGCCAGAATGAGGACTGCCCAAATGACATCAGCATGTGCCTAAAAGAGGATAATAATAATTTTCCCAAATATCTTGAAACTAAATGCTTCAAATTAAAAGAATTAGTTGGGAATCACAGGTTTAAAAGAACATTCAGAAGTACAGCATTAGACAGACTGTTTGATCCCCTAATGTTTGTTTCTGTCTCATTTCTTCTTACATTTCCTCTTCATGACCTTCCTCTTATCCTAACGCTTCAAATTTTTGCTCCAGAGAATGGAAGACTCTAGAGATTCCTGATGGACTTCTGAAAAAGAATCAGTCATGGAGAAAAACAATGCAACGGCCCCCAGTCTTGTTCTCAGAAACATTCATCCTGTCTAATCTGAAACATTAAAACAAAAATTTCAGGCTAAAACAGATGTGTCAAATATCAGTATAAGCAGTTCAAATTTGGCAAAGTTAATTCACATGGAAATACAGACTTATAAAGAAAACTCTTAGGAAATGTAGAATTTTAGATGGAGCCATTTGTCAGTTTTATATGTAGGAAAAGACAGTGTAAACAGTGTAATGGCTCAACTTAACAAGCATCACAGCAACATGTAATGCATTTTCTGTAGATGGTATTGCCTTTGTAAGCTCCATTTACATGCAAGTAAGAAAGAAAAGATTGTCCAGCCTTAAGGAAAACCCCAAACAGATTAGTAATGACAAAATAAAGACAAATCTGATTAAATCCTTGTAAATACCACGACAACTTTAAAAACTTGTAAAAGCAAAGTAATTCAAGGAGTGAGTCAGTTTTTAATTGCTGGCAATAATCTTCTCAAGTGAGCATTTCAGTCTAGAAATGTCACAAATTGGCAACACACCAGCTGTATTTACTGAGTCAGAAGTACATCTTTTCTAGTAATTAAAAGACCTATAACTAGGAATCTCCATCTCAGATGTTATTTCTATCCTCATAAATGAACATGCAACCTCAAAATCTATCAAATACACAAACAACTAAAAATAATTTTAGCAAATATTCTAGAAATGCATTAGGTATTAAGTGGGATGCATTTACAACAGATTCCAGTATATGTCAGAGCTAAATGTTTCCTTATCTCTTGCTTATGCAAAAAGTAACGCAAAAAATATTTAGAATAGTCTGGATTATAAGCTCAGAACACATACCACAGGAAATCTAAACCTGAACACAGTTGTAGGATCATCCAAACAGGACCAACCCAAAGAATCCCTCCATCACACAGCAGCTGAAGAGGAAAACCAGATGGGACACAGTGACATAAAACAAATCTAGTGAGTATCCTGGGAGACAAAGAGAATGACAACACTTAAAAAAATTCCTTGTGTTACAGGAACATGCAGAAAGGACCTATTGTATTTCTAACACAGCCTCCATTCTGGCACCTAGCACATAACCTAAGCCACTTCTGTTGTGCCACCCCACTTCAAACCTTGCCTTGCAGATCTAATACATCAAGTAACTAGAACAAGGGAACTATACCACTGAGATGCTTTTTGTTCTTAGAACTGAAGTATCCCCTGTATATTGGGCATGGTGAGTGAATCAGAAACTTGATTACTATCTATACAGTTGCATGCAAGAAGCTGTTAAGGAACTTCATTCTTACACAGGGATTTAGCAACAACAAAATGAAGAAGTCTGCATACCATCTCTATGCCCAAGAATAGAAAAACTTCCCTCCTCTCAAGAAAACAGTGAATCTATAAAGCAAACATGTGAAAACTATTAGAGTTGTTAGCTCGCAGGAGAGCCATTTTATCCAAGGTGCTATAATTTCCCTCACTACAGCTAAACCAGATGTATACAAATCAGATCAGTCTCACCTCAATCCAGTAAGCAGATTCAGAGGAATAATTCTTACAAATGAGCAGCACCTAGCCAACATCAGATGCCAATTGGCTGCATCTTGTGTGGAGAGAAGTCTCAGAAAACACATTCAGCTATGCCTCGTGATAATATGAGTGAATCTTGTGATAAAAAATGAAGCTGTCCTAAAGTGTCTCTCCCATAAAATCTGAAGGGTTGTCACTCTAGTTTAGAAAAGGAAAAGAAAGAAAATTCTGCATTTTAGGATAATGGAATTATGGACTATTCTTCATCCATGTGCTTAGCATTATTGTAGGTGTCTGCTTCCTGGCTGGATGAACAAAACTTAAGAATACTTCTACCAATACAAGCCCCAAAATAATCAGCTAAGTACACACCCTTAAACCTGCTAGCCAGCATTCCCTGCAGTGCTTCAATATTGATTAAATTCTGCTGTTTCCATACACTAATTGGCTGAGATTAATTTAAAATATGGAGGGTAAACTAATCTTCCTGTGTAAACTGTACTTGTTTGTTATTTTGTGATGGTGTTTGGCCAGCTCTCACAGGTAACAACTGAATCTCCCAGATTGTATTGCCCACTGGACCAGGGAAAAATTCCTACAGATCCAGTGGAATACAGTTTTTAAAATGGGTGCCTGAAAGTCTGCTTTTGTCATAAGTCTCTGGCAATGCAACTTGGAAAATCCAAATCAAATTTCCTCTTACTTAATTCATTACAAAAGCAAAAATCAAAGCCATTGTAAAGTCCAATAGAAAGTTTAGCTGTGACAGGCTTTTGCTTCACCTTATGAAGTGTGTGAAGTTTCTTTTTTATGACACTCTTTTCCATCTTCACAGAAAAAAGCTGTCCTGAAGTTATAAGTCATTTAATTACAGCACTTGGTTTGCAATAAGGTCATATATAGTGTCTTTCTTAAAATTCCTGGAGAACCACAAGTCTCTAAAGCAGAGACTGAAACAGTATTAACTGTCTGTTTTCACTTATCCCATTCTAAAGTTCCTTTTTACTTAAGCTGTGGCTGTCTCACTTGGCACAAAACTTCCAATTCTCAGTGCTCATCAGTGTTTTCAGCCAAATACTGAAGGTGGGGTACAGTTAGCATCTGAGTAAGGACTCTATGCTAGAAAGCAAAACTTAGCTACAATTTCTGGGTCCTTCTTTTCTTTTTTCTTTCCTGTAAGACCAGGTACTTGTCACTTTATATGAAAATCTATTAAAGTACTTAAAGCTAAACACAGTTTCAAGGAACTTGCTGCTATTTGGCCCATTTTATACCACATCACCACTACTTTTTGCTCATAACTCCTCCTCCCAGACAACAAAATCAATGAATCCAACCTGATGTGCTTTATACATGAACAAAAGAATGTGTATGTGTGGTTGGATACTGTGTTTGCATGGATCTCCACTGGAAAGGATGCATGCAAGGGAGTACTTGATAATGACTCCCACATTAGCATAGCCCTCTGGACCATTCACAACCCATCAGGACTCAAAAGCACTTCAATTTGCTTGTGAAAATAAATGAAAGCTCTGGACTGTGATTTACTTCTGCTTCACTCCAGCTTATATTGCTGAACATTTCAGAGAGAGCAACAGAACTAAACTGAGAGGAATCTTAAATCATCCGTACATCATTATCAGGCCGGGACTAGGGCTAATTTTGGTCCTGTGAAGAAGCAAATACAGTTCTGGTCTGATGATGTGTGCTGGGTATCTGTGCAGCCACTGATGTACCAGTGGAACAGAATATGTTTGCTGTACAGGACATTAATAAAAGCAGCAGGATATGTCCTTCACTCCCCTTGCCCAGCACATATACCTGCAAATCAGTAAATATAGTGGATTTACTCTTCACTCAGGCTACCATTGCAACTCATGAGTAGTATGGCAAACTGCCTTAACTGTGTGGCCTTATTGTGCATCTAAAGCAAGATACTTCATAATAAAAGCATTTTCCATGTTGTTTGGGGTAAGACAGGAGTTTCCAGCACTGCTGTAATCATTGCAAGCCTGTGTTCCTAAGCTGCATACACAGTATGAAATCTGTATATCTCCATTTGCAGTTCACAGACATCACTACTATCAGATTTAACCAGGGCAAACTGGAAAAGCCATTAAGCAATATAAAACAGTAACTACAATTTGAAATAGAGTTCCCTAAGTCCCTAAAAGAGCACAGACAATTATCACGTTGTAAAAAAGGTTGAAATGCACTTGTGTTGATATTTCCTCTGAGACAGTAGGTTTATGGAAGTGCTTAAATGTGTGTTTGCTGGAAGGATTCCAAAAGGAGATAGCGGTGGAATCAAAGTCCCTCTTCCTTCTATTTTTTATAGTTATATTCCTCTCCCCAGTAGTGGCTGATCCTTACATTGTAGATGAGATGCATGGCTTTTTGTTGTAAAATTTTAAATTTTGGTATGAAGAAAATCCAGGTTCTTTACCCTAACAAATTGATTTTCCATTACAAAGCTGATGAATACAATAGCCAAACTTCTTGGCAAAGAGGTCTTTGATGAGCTACCATTTTAATGAAATGCATGAGGTCATTCAGGGATACCAGACGTAATTTAGCTCATCTGGTACATAAATGTCCATAAATCATACCCCTCTCTGTGAATGCTGAAAGATATAAATGGTGAATTAGGAGATTCTTCTGCTGGAGCATAGCTTTGTGACCTGTATAGTATTTCTGTAGAGTGTGGTTCGTGTCCCATGTTTTGACCATTCCTTTGCAAGTGGTAATATATATATTGTTATTTCCAAGTGGTTTAACCTGGGAAGAATGCAGCACCAGCATCTGTTCTGTCTTTCAATTATCTTCCCTCGAATCCTTGCCACTGGACATACTTAATGTGAAATCAGTCTAATACATGTAAAGAAATAAGGGAAGAGATAAGAAAAGAAGAATATTTAAGTTTCAGATCTCGGTCTTGTCATCTGAACCCCTGGTTGAAACCATAAAGAATCAAGCTATGATATTGCTTCTGCGCTCTAATTCACTGCATGCCTGAAGACAATTGAAACTAAGAGCCCAGCAAGGATTAGATGTTTTAAGGAGATAGACATTTCAAGCTGCAGTGTCAGACCCACTCAAACTGAATCATGTTAACTGGTATCCACTTCTGCAGGACTGCCAAATTGGAAATACAAAGGCTGCAGAAACATCAAGTATTTTTATGTTTTCTACAAAATGAGATATAAGGGTAAAACAGTGTGGCCCAGCATTCAGAGAATGGCAGAGCTGCACTTTGAATCAGTCTGTTTTCCTGGTTGCCAATATAATGGTCCTACACTGTGCAAGTTCCCATCTTTCTGCTTTCTCAAAGGCTGCCACTGTTATGCACAACATCTTCATGTCTCTTTCCGTATGCTGGTATCCCAGGAGCCAGTCTCTCTTTGTGTGTACTTATACCCATGCCCATGACAAATCATCCATCTTTATCAAGGTAAAAAGGCAACAGCAGTTAAGATATACAAACTGCATGCATACAGTTACTTCTAGAAGCTCTGAAATTAATTTACTGTATTTTCTTTTCACATTCACAGCAGTGCTGCAAAACCCAGACTTTTTCAGGTGTCTCTATACTTATCTGTAGTATCTTGACTACTGTGTGGAGACTAATGAGAAGATAGTTTGTGTATCCAGAAGGCATCTTTCTGATGTCTTTATCTATCACAGTCAAGAAGAATTTAGTGTGGTCTTGATAAATTCCTGAGTTATGTATCTTTTTTGACAATTCTGCTTTGCATGTAGAAAAAACCCCATATTCTAAATTGACATAACATCATTATTGATGTTCACAGCAGGCCATACAATAGAAATCAATTAAGATGGTTGAATAGTCAAGCTCATTGTTCCATTTTCTTTCTAGTTTAGACGTGAACTGTTCTCACATATCCTCTTCCCTCACTGTGCCCCTTCCTCAGGATAATAACAGCATCATTTTCTACAGGTGGGAAGAATGATAAAAAGCCAACTTTCCAAATGCTTGCAACAGCTCTTGCACATGGTCCTGGAAATGCCAAGAAAACTGATTTGGTGATTTGTCAATACTGAGAAAGAAGCTGTGATGTGCAGTCCTCTTAGAAGAATTTAATAAGAGACTAAGGAGATTTAATATGGGACAATGTCGCCCACCTAACAGCCTAGAAGCATTCAAAGTTATTTCTCCTAAAGCATGGTTCTATGAACAAAAATGCTTTTCCTGTCTCTAAGGCATCTATGTTCCTACACTCTCACTTCAGGTCTGACTCCTTTGGGCTGACAGCTATGAAGATCAACTGGCCATCCAAATCTCTCTTCATTTGTTTGGTACTTCTCTCTGATACCGACCCTTTGTGAAATAAACACTTTAAAACAAAACCTTGACTTTCTTACCGATTTCTTTTTTGACTCAGTGAGCCCTTCCACTGTCACTAGTCAATACAAAAATCAGACAAAATTCACTTTCTGTCTCATTTCTCTGAAACTCCTTCTCTCTGGGCCACCCACTGCCCTTTCGGTGGTGGCACTTACCCAATAACATGCTGAAAAAACATTGCAAGTACTGGCTTTCCCTCATCTATAGCCTTACAGCTCCTGCTCTTCCCTGTACTCAAGCCATTGGCAAAACTCCATATGAATTCAATAGAAGCAGAATCAGGTTGCTGGTGAGTAACCGTACTACTTCTACCAAATCCCAACAACAGATAAAGAATTAATAATAGTGTGGGCCAGTTATTTTTCTCTGTTGTATTATAAGAATACTGCAAAAATGTTGTAACTATATAATGCTGTACGTGTCTCTAACACTATTTTTCGAATCTTACATGAAATACTTGGCTTCATCCATTTTATTTCATTTGATTTCAGGTTTACATGCCAACAACCACTTTCAGAAGAAAAAAGGACAGACTCTTCTGGCCAAATGAAAAAGTACATTCCTGATATGGCATCCAGCTGAGAACTTGATTAGGAAGCAATATATTCAACAAGCAATATTCAATATATATTCCTCTGTCTTCCTCCAACACATCATCTCACCAATTTTCTGTTCTCCCAGCACTCTCAGAGACTAAGCAACAGCAGTTTCTTTAGAAGATGAGCTTCCTCCAAGATATTTTACTACCTTAACCATTTGTTTGTACCTGCTGAATGCAACCCTACTAAGGCACAGATAACGAGAGAAGAAAACATTTGAAGACAATAAGCTGGCCTGAATCTCAGCAAGAATAAACACTGAACTACTCTTTGAATTTCAGATTTATGAAGTGTCCCTGCATCATTCTCTCCTAGTGTATTGCTTGGTTGTTTTCTTTCACCTAGTTCTTCATGGTTAATGTCAGGTGCTGGGTTGCCCACCAGAATTTCCCTGCTGTTGACCTCCCCAGTAACAGCCCTTTTCTGCAATTCCTTGTCCTTGTCCTGCCGCAACAGCAGACATTCCTGATGAGACCAAAGGCAGCATACCTTGTAGATATGTATGTCCATGATACACGTATAACCTCTATGAAGGTTCATGGGCCTTTTTGAATAGTCAGTAATTTATTTTGATATGATTGGCAAAATTTGCTGAGAAGGTGAATAAAACTAGTCACATTGTCTCAATATTAGATATCATCAAAATGGCCATCAATGTAAAAACCCTAGAACTGAACATCAGAACAGAAAGCCTGGATCTGTGAGTTCTTCTCAATCTGTCATGAGCTGGCTAGTTAAATAGGGCAAGTTAGACTGCTCTCATAACAGATTTTGGTATGCCTTTAATCACCCCGAAGTGCATTAATTATGGAGACAAAAATAAAGTTTACTTGCCAAAATCTCATTATGGAAAATCTAAAATACAATGAAAAGTAGATTGACATTCCTGAAGGCTTGCTTAATCACATGTGTTTTATTTACCAATGATTTCAATGACTGTGTTATGATGTCAAGAGCATGATTTAATATGAACCATTATCCAAAGGACATTTGTGACCTTGCAATGTTGAGTAATTCTCACTGTTGGCTTTTATTACTAATATCCTCTTTCAACAGATCAGTCTGTGCTCTATCCATTTTCATCTTGGGCCAAAACTGTTATCATTTATTCCATGTCTAAATGAAGGGAACTGCTTAGTCAAACAAGGTATCATTACTGCACCCTGCAAATCTGACACATTTAAATATAGTTACATAAAGATGAATGTATTTATGAATGTTTTTATGTATTGTCATCAAAGAGAATTAGAATTACTTTAATTTCATTATTTTATTAGGCTTTTATTTTACAAAGGAATCACTTGTAGGATGTAATTTGGATTTTGGAAAAAAGAGTTACAAACCCTGTCTGGAGTTCTAATAAAACTCGGAACTAAACAAACCCCAAATGTGAACAAACAAACAAAGAAACAAACATAAAAGGTCGTCATGATTTTTAGAAAATTCCAGCTACAACAAATATTTTGTCTGCAAATCATTTTAACACAATACTCCATGGGAGCCCTAGCAGACATCAAGTTAGTGATTCTAGAGATCTTACACACGGGAGCTCATTAATGTCCCACAAAGCAGACCAGAAAACCCATGTCTTTCTTATTCAGATCACCTTATCAGACAGCCAACTTAGCACCTCCAATAACTGAGCTTAACAAAAAGTTCATGGGGATATGACAGACATGGCAAGCCACAGGTCACCAGAAATGAGGTACTGCAACGTAAGAGTAGCAAAATATTGCATGTGTCTTTTTCAGACCTGTAGTGTCATTGGATCTTAGTTTCTTTTCTTCAGAAACTTTGATAACTCAAGCAGAAACCTCCTCAGATTGACCAGTTAGCTATTTTGGCCTCCTCGACATTAATACAGCAAGACATATTTGAAAAAAATCTCACCATAATTCTTCTTTGCTTTTTCCATTGCACTAACCCAGTCCCACAGAAGAGACAGAAAGAATCTTACCCTACAGTCATAACAAAATGAAAAATAAATGCACTTTATCAAGACTTCCCCCTATGGGGAACAAACCTCTTTCATGCATTCTTTGAAATCTAAGCAAAACTTCTGGCTGCTTCAAGCAGTCCAGGACCTTCTTTTAGTAGAGAATACCAGTGCTACTGAGAGGCCACAAAGAAAGCCCAAACAACAATTGCAAAAGAGAGAGTGAGAGAGAAAGAGTAGTTTGACCACTAAGAAAACATGTGATGCAGCACTTGAAGCCAGAACTATTTTCCCTCATAATAGGAGGGCACTAGCCACTCTGTGGCACACAAGTAATAGCAACAGCAATGCAATCAATAGGATGGAGTATAATGAGGAACAAGAATATGTGCTGTTCTGTGCTTCACAATGGGGCAAGATTTTCCAAAACAAGTATTTCAAATACAAAAAATACCCATGCAAATCACTGATATAGAACTCAGCATGCTGAGTGATAAATACCGATTTGGGAATTTGCTCTGTGGTGTTTATTTCTCTACATGGAGTGCACATTAATTAATTTTTGTTTTTATATTAGAATCAAAACCTAAATTCAGAGACTTAAAATTTCCCTTTAGAATTAGATGACTATTTTAATACAGCTGATTCCACAGCACTGCACTGGGAGTGCCTTGGGAGCTGTAATGGCAACATCAGCCAAAAGTCCTCACAGACTCCAAGTGAATCGGAACTGGAAAAGCCATTTTGACTTCAGTCCTTTGAATCCCTCTGCATGCTGTCTTTCTCTCTTTAGCCCAGAAGAAAAATTACAGAGATCACTATTCAAGGAGGAATGCAAATATACTGAACAGTGCAGTAATCAGTGCAGTGAAATTCCACTGCAGGATTTGCATGTTTCTAAAGCATTTTACCACAGGCCTGCTATACATGAAGTACAGCATGGTGGTTCTACATACCTATGGCTATCTAAATATTTTTTTCTCATACAACTGTCACTCTTATTGCACCACAAAGGGAAAATGGATGGAGTAAGTGAATGGCAGAGTAAGGGAAAGAAACAGCTGGACATCATATGGTGAGATGGAAAACAGCTGGACCACACTACTGAAGGCATAAAGTCATGTCAACAGGACTCCATCCTATCAACCTCTAAACGTCTGCCAGCCAACACAAAGGAAATTAATAACATTATAAAAAAAAAAAAAGTGAAAAACACTAACCACACTCCTTGTAATATTTTGTTACTCAGTAAGTCAATGACAGACTATTTAATGTAAAATGGGGTCCCCATTAGTGATTTAAATTACTTTCATACAGTACAATCATGAGCTACAAGTGAAACTAAAAGCCAGACATTAGCACTCAGGAAAACATGGGAGAAGTATAAACACAGGCTAGTCCTGAGATGATAAGAAATTGGCTACTCAGTTTTCAGTAGTGCACAAAGTAACTTCAAAACCTCAATAGAGAGGTGTCGTAGAGAGAAAAATGAGAATTGTGCACAATGGACCTAAGTGGATAGGCAGTGTGTAAGCAGCAGGGGTTTCCAGAATGATTCTATTAGCACGTACAGATGAAGCCAAACACTGGTCTTTACTCAGGCATATTAATTACTCCCAATGGATGGTGAGTTCAACTTTTGGTCTGTCTGCAGCTTGTAGGCACCTTCAATGTCATCAAAAGGGTCAGGCAAAGTAACATTGACCTGAAACATGGTCATAGCATATCTGAAGTAACTATTGCTTTACGTTTCCATTCCTCCAACTGTGATGGTTGCCCGAGTCACATGGTTTCACTTTACCGTTTGAACAGATAACCCTTCCAAATAAACACATGAGAAAATGGGATGTGAATTGGTCTGGTGGGAATTTTGATACATGTGTATGTTCACAATTCATGATGTTGTTCAGCTAGCAGTTAGTCTTCCCACTAACTTGTTTGGATTGTACAAACAGTGATGGCAAATTAATAAGAGGCATCAATATTTCTGTGTAAAATTTTGTAATTTGTTTAAATGGATATTAAAATAACTTTTTGCACACAACCTGCCTATTTCTACTTCTGATGAAATTTGGATCCACTGGAATTAGTAGGAATTAACAAATTAGAATTCCACTTACCAAAATACCTGAATACTCTCTAGCCCGCATTTTACAAATTCTTTTGTGATGTGCTTTCATCTTATAGGAAATTATAAACCTACACAAACACATTCCCAGAACTGATTTGTGAGTGGAGTCACTATGTGAAAGAAATTGCTCACCTTTTTACTTTGTTAGAAGAATTACCCTAGATGAGCAAAACGTGATATTTTTCATCACATTAAATAACTTCACTGTATTTTAATAGACTGCTTAATTTCAGTATGAACACTTAATATTAAAGTATTTGGGACAAAGAAGAAATATATTCTTACAAGACATAACACCACACTCTACAATAAGACTATGAAACACTAATATGAATGATGCTGCATATTTCTATAGCATAGTGTAACGTTTTCTTCACAGAATAAAAAGAGAAACAATAAGTTAACAGGACATGGGGCATTTCATGGCATTGAACATCTTGAAATAACCCAAAATCAAATAATAGCTCTCTGGTCATAGGTAGGAAATTACTAATAACTGCTTGGTAGATCTTCTTAATTCCACTCAAATTACAAAAAGCTAGTCAGTAGGAATGAGCAAATAATTGCTTTTCATTTGATAGGATTTTTAAAAAAATATTTGAAACAAGTTTTCACTTGTTTACTTTCTTTACTTTAGGAGAGAAACTGAGGAAAAAATATTTTCCTGCACACAGAATGTTTCATTTGAGCATCAACAGAATACCACATGCTGTGACAGTTGTACAAAAGCAAAGAACAAGCCACAGGGAAAATATTCCATTATCTCAGAGCCCCAAAGACTCCTTAGTAGTTTTGTCCACATTCCTCAAGTCTAGTCATTCATCTCCACTTATCTGTTCTTTTTTAATGCCAAAATGTTAGTTTGACCCTCAAACTCTCACCATTTATTCACATTGAGCATGAATAGAAAATTCTATTTTAACTGTTTAAATATTTAGCTATTGAACCAAATTTCATTCATTAGCACAGTGGAGGAAGTCTGGGATGAAGTTAGTATTTTTATTTAATGGAAGATCTGACTTTGTGACGGTATATGTTGGGAATACATAAGTACTACAAATGCATACACGCTGTATTTGGAGAAGGGTGGAAAGACTATCTCCAAGATAAAACAAAATATTGCCATTTTCAACTATGAAGTTATACACTTGAAGCTTAATCTAAGAGAAATGTTTCCCTTTTAGATAAGAAAATGCTTTTGGAATGATAAGGACAGAAGTTAGTTTCCTGAGTGACCAAAGCTGAACTCACAGTTGGATTGTTCAAAGTTTATATTTTCTTTAATTGTAATTTTATAATCTCACAGGCTATAATTCACCATTAATTTGACAGTCTGGCTTTATGTAGGTTTATTTTAACATGCTAGCATGCTGTATCTGACTTGGGAGTTAGTATAAATTATATATAACCAGACTCCACATTCAGAAAAGTTTCCTTCAGATTATCAAATCTGAGCATGTTTTTAAAAATCTGCTTACCAGATTTTAAAGGTCAGCTGCCCTGACTTCCCTTATTAATGTCTCCTCTGGAGCTCACACTTTGCTCACAGTCCTGGCATAGGTATTATCATGGTATGATTTAAAGTTTTCACTCCTGTGAACTTACAAAGTCCTTGGAAAGGGCAAATAACACTCATATATTAAGACTGGAGACTTGCATGAAGAGAGGAAATGAAATGCTGACATAAATTGTAGCAAAACCTGAATTTTTCAGCTCAGTATTTGACATCCGTGTTGCACTTTGTGGTGCCACTTTTTATCAAAGGTATGTTATGAAATCTCCCATCATTTTTCTGCATAGGAGTATTTTCTAAGATCTGGATACTATTCTGCTTGCATCCTCCAAATAAACTTCAAATTTCAGCCACCATCTAGAGAACTCCAATAGCCTACTCTGTGTAAACAATATCCCATTCTTCTCTCAGTCGAGAAGTAAGAATGGGCCTGACCCTATTCCCCTCCAAGCTATTTGCCTTTCTGTCTAGATCAACTTTTCTCCAGTGAAGACTTTATGCTGGCACCGTTTCTCTTTCCCCAGCTTCAAACCAATGCTGAGCTGAATAGTGAGTTCAACTCCCTGTCAGCACTGTCAGAGAAGTCCAGGAGAGAGTTCCCGCCCCTGCTCAGCCCATTTCCTCCCCTGACAGTTCCCCTCTGCCTTGGGGCACTTGTCTCCCAAATACCGACAGTCTTAAGACTCCAGGCAGTCTTATCTTATAGTCAGCTGATATTTCTTTGGGCTTTTTCAGTGCAGTGGCCTCCTCCCTGTCTAACATTTGATAGGACAACAAACTGAGGGAATAAAAAATTAGAAGGGGGACCTTGTTAAAGAAAAGGGAGGATTATATCAGTATGCACAAATACCCGAGGGGAGGAAGTGAAAAATGTGGAGCCAGAGATACACATTGACAGAACAAGAGGCAATAGGCACAAACTAAAATATAGACAGTTCGATTTAAATGTAAGAAAGATCTTTTTTTACTCTGAGGGTGGTCAAACATTAGAATAGGTGCCCAGAGGCATGTTGGGGAATGTCCATCCTTGAGTATATTCAAAACCCAACAGGACATGGGCTGCTTAGGACAGCAGCCTCTTCTGGCTGACACTGCTTTGAACACATAGACTGGACTTGAGACATCAGAGAAGTTCTGTCTCAACAATTCAGTATAACTCTGATTCAGTGACAGGCTAGTAGGAGTGGGTGCGGGTGCAAGAAAGAAAAGATCCAGAATGAGAATGAACAAAAATACAGATTTAAATTATGCAAGATAAAGGATACAAAATACAATTTAGGAAACTGGAGAGAGAAAACCAGAAGTGATATAGATGAAAGAAGTGGACAAGCTTTGCAGTAGATCCTACCAGGCAAATCCAGAACATCAAGATACAAATACATACTTAAAACATCTAAGCCCGTGTTCTTGCTGATCTGGCATGACAACCTGGAAGGACTGTAAAGTTTTGTTTGGGCACTTCTCAAGCTACCAGGCAGTGAGTGACAGCTCAAACATCAGTTAGGTAACTGCTAAGGAATACACTGAACTACTTCATTAGCATGAAATGTCTTGAAATGTGGAAGACATGCCAAATTCCAGAAAGTAGAGCTCTGTATAAGGTCTATAAAAAGATTACACATATTCTGGCTCTTGCTTACACCTGCTCTAACTTGTGTTTCCCATCCCATACTCGTCTCCCTTCCAGCCCTGACAAGTATGTCAACACTCCCGTCTCAGTGCTGTCCCATATGGACAACAGCCCATCCAGAGGGATAGAAATGCTATGATCCTGCACAGCTGTTTTCTACCTGTTACAGAGATGCCTACCCTCCCCTTTGAAGTTCTTTCCCTTAGTATGCATTAATTGCCAATAATTAATTACATCAATTATTGTTACCAAAGTTTCATTTAAGAGCTCCCCTTTGTCATGATCAAAGAGGTCATCTCTCCCCTCCCCATCAGGTTCTGAAATACACAGTTCATAAATGCTCAGCCCAATCCAGGAAAAAGGTGGCATGTAAACCAATAAGGAACGTGTGTTTCCAAATAAAAAAGGGAGTAACACAGGCAATAGAATTAGCACAGCTAGGCCTGAACTGGCAGCTGTGGTAACAGAGGAGTCAGAGGGTTGCTAATGCATTAGAGGAAGCTTACAGGTAGCAGGGAGCTACTTGATAATGCAGCAGAAGGTAAAAACTCAGATACAAGATGATTGCTTTATTTCCTAGACCCAGGTAGGCCTGGATTTTTATTTTCTTTCTCTTTGATGTATCGAATGTAGAGTTTTCTGTTTTCTAGTGGCTATTTGTTTAACTCAAAAAGCAGTCATATTGGAATGCTTTCCATTCTGTCCACAGCCAGCAGATCCAGAATGGCAAGCATTTACACACATGAGCTGAGAGCAATGGGAAGATTCAAAGGTGGCACCTGCCTGGGTGAAATACTGTTTCTACTTCTACATTTCCATCCAGATTGAAACTATCTTTTGAAGGGCAAGCTCATGATACGCATGCTTTAGTCATTCAAAAAATCAGCCTAAAGCAATAATAAATGTTTCTGAGGGGCTAATACCAGTACATCCCTCTAAACCTCCCTTATTTTCCTCTCTTGAGCACAGGCACTGTGAGAGAAGCAAAGAATACATCACCTTTAGATACATATACCATTTGAGCAGAACAGCTGGCCCTAAGGGAGTGCTTACTCAGTATCTGCTTAATATCCGGCTACAGCACACAACCTTACAAACTGTGCTTCCTACTTAAACAATGGCCATTACACATCGTGAAGAGCAACACTTTGAACTTGCTTCATAGCATTTTTCCTCTTGGAAGGGGAGCAATGTCACGACTCCACTTTACAGTAAAGAAAAATGAGACAGAGATAAGCTGAGCTATTGACCCACCTAAAATTCAAAGAGCAAGCCAGAAGTAGAGTTAGCAGTAGGATCCAGACCTCCTGAATCCCAGGCTGCACTCCCACACTTCCTTTTGCAGCTTAAAACTGCTAACTTCCCTACTTACACTGCCTCAGGTTTTGTAAGCCTTTGATGGGTTAATTAGCACCGAAGTGTTTTTTCTTCTGTGGTCTAGACATAGAAATATCCAGATTTTGTTTCCCTTGAAAGGCAGCCCATTCTGGAAACTTTACTTGATCACCCATTTCCATGTTTTTCTACGGCCAGATGGGGCTAAACATGATTTGAAGATTTTTTTCTTTTCCTTTCTTTAATGTTTCTTTTCCCTTCTTCCACTGACTAGCAGCTTGTTTGTTTTCTTTTGAGGATGATGCCAACTATAAAATAAAAAAATGCAATTTCCAAGGTGGGGAAATTAGAGAATGATGGATTTACTGTTGCCAAGAAGAAATAATAATTCCTGGATCTAACACGTAAGTCTGAAAATAAAGAAGGGATTATTAAATGTTATATAATTTCAATAGTATAAAAGTAAAGAACTTTCAAGAGACAGCCCTAATTTTTTTTTTGAACACTCTGGAGACCAGAGAGTATACTGTTCACTTAGTCATGCAGCTGTAAATACATGATTCTTCCTACTTTGCTTGAATTAACCCAGGTATCCCTGGTTTGATAAACCAGGATCTTCCTTTCCCCCTTCTCTCCTACATGCACATACAACTATAAGCCTGAGCTGCAGCCACACACTACAGAAACAGATTCATACCAGAAGGTATGGGCTTCATGTTTGATGTTTTTTGTCTCTAAACTGAAGGATTCATATCCACATACTTCAAAATCTGCTTCAGTACCAACTCAATTTGAGTTATGTATTTTATTGTCATTGTTTTCTATTTATTAATGTTTTATTTTAAAATGCAAGTATAATTTTTAAACATGTTCCTGAATAGTATACATACAATAAACACTGATTTTTTTAAAAAGTGTCACTGACATTCATTTGGGATTAGCTGTTCAACTCTTTTCTGATGTTCCCATTAAACAAAATGTTCCACATCTGTACTTACAAACTGTGTATCCACATCACACAATTCCATATTCTCTTATTCCTACAGTACAAGTCACTACCTGCTATACACTGCTACTGCACTACACTAATCTCATTTATTTTAGCTATGGAGACAATGTACCCAGCTAAGCAGTCATTTCACCAGTATTCAGGAAAAGCACAGCTCATCTGAGTGTCCAGGCTGGTTGAACCAGAAAATAGCATATAGCAGAGGTAGTGTTGTTTTTTTAAAAAAATAGCTATGCACCAGTTGACACAAACTATGCTCTGGATTTATTACCAATATTTAATCTTTTTATGTCAAACCTGGGTTACTGCATAAAATTAATCACCTAATGAAAAGCCAGAAACAGATTACATTCATGCATTAGTATATGAATGTACACTATTGGGATTCACTCCAGAACTAATGCCTAAGGTCCTCCACTCATATTTATTGGAGATAAACACTGTATGGTGTTTCTAACAAAATCAAGCTTATGAATGCTGACACACAGTAGTAAGCATTTACATTCTTGATCAGGACTTGAAAAACCTGCTTCAGCGGTAAAATGGATGTCAACAAGATAAATTTTTATAAAAGCATACCATAAAAGTCGACCCCTAAAATAGCAGGATAAAAGTTCAGAAATGTAGTTCAACTTAGCCACATTAAGAATTTTCCTGACCTGCCAAGGCTAAATTCCAGGTTTTTGCCTGTGCTACTGCAATGACTATAGTGATGCAAAACTCAACTGTCATACTGAGAGGAGTTACGCAGAAACACAATTTTATGGTTCTGCATCCTGATCTCATCTCTAAAGACACCCCCCAGCCCATTCCCTCACCATTCTCTTCTGATAAGACTCCCAGTATGTTGGATGAAAAATAACCAACTAACAATGTAAATGTCAAAGACAACCTGGAAGTGACAGATATTTCAGAAGATGGCATTTCTCACATGTCTGACTGCTATCAGTGTGATCTGTACGTGATGCAGAACAACAGGAGTGGTGCTGTTTCAGAAAGGGAAGCTAGGAGTGATAAAGGCAAGCAGGAATGGTGCCCACACCAAGACAGGGTGAAATTCCACCACATCCAAGAGCAGGCTGGGAAATGGTAGTCAGTTTCCATCAAGAGCCCAGACTGCCAGACAAGTCCATAGGCTTCTCTTTGATTCCAGGCCAGCTGTGGGCACTGCATTAGCAAAGCTCAGTGTCCACAGATCTTTAGTTCAAGCAGACATACCCACAGAAGAGAAGACATGATTTGGATCATAACAAAATCTGCCTGATGCTACTCTAGGGATAATGCTGTCCTGGGGAGAAAAGGTGTAATCCATGTCAAATTGGAAAAATAAGTGCTGGGGACTAGAACATCCTGCTCCTGCAGAAACGTGGAGGTCAGATATTCAGAAGTTCACATTGCCTTGTGTATTCTGTCTCCTCTTTCAGCACTCTCAGAAGTCGGTCAACCTTTCAGGGCTTTGTCATAGGCAAAGTAAGCAACAATTAAATGGACGTTGCTCTCCTACCTATTTTGCTTAGGTATAGGACCAGGTCTGCAGTACCTTTTCTGTCACTAGTCCATTCCCTGAAACCATTCCTCAGGATTCCAAACATAGCATCCATCTTCTGTCTGAGGAAGTAATAGTTGCATTCCTTTTAAACTTTTCTTGTTTCCTTGACTAGCCACGCATTCCTTCATTCCAGCTCAGTATTTGAATATTACTCACATCTGTCTCCTTGTTCAGTATCTACTCCATCTCCTGCCAAGGACCTCACTTTCAGTGTCTTTCTTTCTTCATCTCCATTAGCCTCATTCAGCCTCTCTTCCCCAGAAATCTCAGTAGATATTTCAAATAAAATCTTAATACCAGATCTGTCTCCTCATTCCCAACAGTTCTCCATTCCAGCCTCCTTCTCTACCAGTGCTAATTTCTCCCTTCATAATTCACATCCCTTTTAGATATTGTGTCTGTCCACTTCCCTTTTACTGCTCTTGTTTTAATCTAATTAAGCTAAATCAATTTCATTTTCTCTGAATTACTTTTCTTCCCCTCTTTGCTCTGAATCTTTTCCTCTTGTCCCCATACAGGTTCAACTCTGTTTTACTTGCCCTTACCTAGATTACACATAGCACACATCTATATTTACAATGAAAGTCTTGCCAAACCCCAAAGTGCAAAATAGCTGGTACAGAGATAGATCTTGGAACTATCAAATTCCTATATTCAAGTGGATCTTTTCAGAGTACACACAAAACAAGCCTCTCTTGGAGGTTTATATCTTAACCATATGGACTAAGTATTGAGTGGAACAACAGAAGTTATATTACTGACATGAAGATTTTCCTGTCTGCTTTCAGCCTCATCACCTTAGAAAACACTACATCTGTGCCTTAAGGCATTGGAAGTCTAGAGCTTTTCAAGGAAAACTTAGCCACAGCTTTTTAGACATGGTCAGAACCAATATATTTTCCTCTAGTCTTACTTTTGGAAATGGCTAAACTAAGATTTCCAAAATAATCAGCCTTGGGCAGACACCTGACATGGAAATTTTCAGCCCAAACTGTGCAAGTTTGATGAAGTTATAAAGCAAAAAATAATAAAGTTTTATAATGGCAAGAGTGTGGGTAGACAGACAGTAGTATCAACCACTCCTGCAATAGTGACATGTAATATCTATCTATCTCAGCATAGGCTATCAAGTAAATTCCATGATAATCCCTTAACTTTGTAAAATATTAGTCCTTTTGGCCAAAGTCTTCCTTGCTTGATATTTGACCAAAAGTATGGGGTTTTTTGAGAACATCTGAAAAAGAACAAAACAAAAAAAATCTACAAAACACTTCTGAGTTATATGTGCACAAAAAAAATGTACTGAAGGTTTTTCCCATTATTAGAAAGTTTTTCCAGGATAACTATTCAAGGACGGCTGAACAATAAAACATGAATTTTCTGCAGTTTCAGAACTTCTCACTGTGTGTAAATTCACATTTGCTTCCCCACTTCTACTGCGAGAACAAGTAACCTTGTGTTGTTCTTCTGAGCTCCAAGTGAATCCCTACTATCTACCAAACTCTTGGATGCTATATTTATAAATGGGTGATGACGACAAATGAGTTACCATAGGTTGCTGTCTCTGAGGTGATGATTACATCTGTCAGACAGACTCATCAGATATCCTCCTCAATCAATTGCTGAGAATACTATCTATATGCAAACAAACCAGTGCCTTACCCTCTGCTTGGCATGCTGTGAGCATTGTGGGACCTCAGTCATTTCTTCAATCTGATGCCTTTGTCTTACTTTCTATTTGTCACTTTCTAAGAGAAATTTACTGCTTTTCCTTTACCTCTACAACTCACCCCTGAGCCTCCTCTGGAATTGTCTCTTTTACATAAATTAAAACCAAGTCTTATGAAACCTCTACTCTTTCACCCCCTAGGGGCGGGCACCTCTTGCTGCCTCTGACGTTATTTCAAATATGATCTGACGCCAACTTGAAGAATGAAGTTAGGATTACTAAGCCTTACTGAATAAGGAGATGCATTTTCTCTCAGTTCTGTGAAGAAAGCTCTTCAGTGTTTTTCCTCCATTCTTACAGCTAGTATGTATTGTCTAAAAAGCTGCTTTTAATTCAATCTAGATGAAATTTTGAGGGAGGGGGCAAAATATCATAGAAGAGAAATCTAGAGGATCATGCTAGATTCATTTGACTAGGACCAGCTATAGCACAGCTTGGCGTTGTTTTGGTTTATCAATGAATATACAGTGCAATAAAAAGGGGAGTAGAAATGCCAGAGCTTGTGGTGTGGGGAAACCTAACTGGTCCTTTTCCTCTCTCTGCAACTTTTCTTCCCTTCCTTTTTCTTTCCTCCACAGAGTACAGCATATGCCTGTATTTTGTATTCAGTCCTACACTTGCAGTATAAACACAGATCAAACAAATCTGCAAGGAAAATTGCCTAGAGATAAACATGTAATGTTTGGGGTTTTTAGGTAGCAACCACTCTGCCTGACAGATACAGCCTGTACTAGTTTGCATCAACCACCACCTAAGTTCTTAAGGGTCACACTTCACCATATCTCATTTGAGTGGAATCCAGCCCCTTTTTTTCTAATTCTAGGAAAGTCAGAGATGCAAGAATCTCAGAATGTGACATTTTGTAGATATAAGGTTAACTTGGTTTGGCTTTATTTCAGAAGAAAGTTTTTCTCTACCTCAGAATCCTGTGCAACTGACTTTGTATTTGCAAAAGCAGTCAGCATTTCAGCAAAGCACCCAAAACTGCGGAAAACTTTGGGACATTCCATGAACAGGTTTTCTGATACAGGGAGTCCAATCAAACAGTTATTTAGTCTGAGTATGGGGGATGACTAGTGAAGTCTGAGCAGATGCATTTACAAATTTTCCACATCACAGTAGGTGAAACAATGGTCACTGCTGCATGAAGGTTCACATGTGGTTAAAGATTTTTTTCTCTGCTTTGTGAGGCAAGGGTCCAGGCTGCAGAAATAAAACTAATCTGGGACAAGCCATGATTGACAGAAAGTTGCTGTGTGCTGTGTATAACAATAAATCCTCTGTGCTACGCTGTGCCACACCACTTGCCATTCTCTGTGCTTTGCAAGTTTTCTGTGCTGCACATGTACATACACTTACAGTACCAGGTATATTTAAGTCAGGCGATTAGACTTGGCTGATTCTATAGGCTTCTCTGTAGTCAATGAAGGGAGACAGATACCTCAGAGAAATTCACCAGATCCCATCATAGATGTCAAAGGTAAGTAGAATAATTGCTTTCTGGAACTGTTGAACTTATACTGACCACACAAAAAAAAGCCTATATAAGGATTACAATATAGACCATTTGTCTATATTGTAAGAAAGCTCATCTAAACTGAAGTAAATACTCTCCAGCATGTTGTCATCTATATACACAGACCACAGAAATCTTCTTGATCTACTTTCCCCTAAATCCTGTAGCCCGGATGGTCAAAATTCATCCAGCTTCCTAAGACATTCTGAAAGACAAATATCAGCCAATTATTTCTTTTTCCAGGAACATCTTTACCGTAGCTTAAGAGTGGAATCAGAGAAACGCTGTGCAGTAAGTGGCAGAAATATTTATTTTGGCTCCTAAATATGAAATTCAGCTCATTCAGCATTCAGAGATGTTGGCAAGAGAAATGGCACAGTGAAAGCTTTTATTTTTAAAAAGTGTCTACCCCACCTGACACAATGGAAAATATTAAGGATTTTCCTTTTACCTATGAGCTTAGAGGAAGAAAGTTCAGAAATAATTTAACAGAATCAGAGCTCTAAATGTCTACAGTACCTTTAAAATGGCTGAGATTGATAAAGAACACTTCAGAGTAAGTACAATCAACTGCTTTTCAAGAAAAAATATATTTTCAATGACAGGATAGTATCTATGTGTCTGCCAATGCAGCTCCTAAATTCCCCAAAGCATTTGCTCGAGATATAGTTTCATAAAGTATTTCTTTCTTACATCTTACCCAGTAAATGCCAAAATGATACAAACACTCCCTATGAGACAAACTCCCAGATTATAGCTGAATAATTCAGATACAAGAACTTTCTGCCACGGTCACACAGCCAGCAGTAAAAATCGGGTGTCCTCAATGTCATGTCTGTGCATCTTGCACAGAGCCCTCCTCACTTCTCTACAATGATCCTATCAATGCTACTCGTATGCTTGGTTCAAAATCTGGAAGTATTTTTTTCCCTGTCACTACAATTTCTCATTACCCACTCTACAAAGCCTCTTCCAGTCTCAGTGCTTCCACTTTGTCTTTTGGAGCTTTCCCAGAGCTTCACTGCATTTTTGTTCTCCCTTCCTTACATGGAAGCTCCCTGTGGTTGCTTTAATCCTACACAGGACTGAGCAGGTGGTGTGCTCCCTTTCTGAGACTGTTAGATTTTTGTGGAGGGCACAAGGTGTATTACTCTGCCCAGCCTTATTTGGAGAAGACCTTCAGTTGGTCAGCATTGGAAATACCTCTGTCATGAATTTCTGTGCTCTCAAACTGTGAAGACATTGGAGATTTCTCTTGACTTTGATGAGTTTCTTCCTATTTTTTAAGACATATATACCTCCCTGCTTATAATGATTTTTTTTTTCAAATATTTGCCTTTTCAAAGAATCAAGTTTCTTCTGGGTAACAAATAACATTTTCAAAAGGAAGATATGGTTCTTAGCATCATTTCACACAATAGTATACATGGTACACATTGTTTCAGAAGCAGAGACTGCATCATTTTTGGAAAATCACAATCTAACAAGTAATTTCTTGCTGGAAGAACAAAAAGTATTGTCCAATTCCTTAACTAGTCCTGCCTCCTAAAGTTGATCACACAAAACTGGATCATTCTTCAGAAACAGAAGGGCTATTACTGAAACAGCAGAGGATTAAATAAACCGAACTCTGGGACAGCTGAACAGACTAGGGAGAATCTTGAGAGTCCTAACTTGATAGCAGACAATTCTTTCTTTTTTTTTTTGTTTTCCAGATGGTTTCAATAAAGAAGAGCTTCACTGCAAGCTCTGCTGGGCAGTGGTGAGGCAGGAACCACAGCTTGTGTAACGAGGAGCAGGAGCAGCACATGTTTTGTATTCCTACCCTTTGCCTGAGTAAAGAATAGCCCTGCTGGCAGACTTTTTGGCCAGGAAGGACAGTTAACAGAGTGCCAAGGTCTGCAAAGGTACAGTAAGAGGGAACAGAGGGGGCTCTTGAAGATGTGTGAATTTGGAAATACCTTGTGAAGGGAGAGGGTGAATTACCCTCTTACAAGGTACTGCACCAACCAAGTGTTGAGGCAGAGGAAGGTGGAGAAATAATGTAAACAGAACAGTGGAACTCTTCTGCAGATGGAAAATTAAGCTAATATCTCCCACTTTGGATCAAACCACATCCTATTTTCAGGACTGTAGAGCCTAGCCACATTAGACATGCATCTTGCCTACTGTGCTTTTCAGAGCCCAGCAGTACCAGAGCAGACACACAGTTTAGCTCACAGAAGCTGTTATGTTCCAATTTTCTACCATTAGGGACTGAAAAAAATAGCACAACAGGATAGTCCAAAGTGCCCAGACAGGACTTAAATCATAAAATCTCTCTAAGCCTGAAACAGGATTGTTCTTTAATCGCCTAGATACTTTAAATCCCATGCTCAGTCTGAAAGATTATCAGGGAGGCAGATCACAGACAAAGCAACTGAATACTGTTTCTATGTAAGTAATTATGCCTTCCCCATTTTGATTTTTATTTTTGAGAAAGAATGCCAATCATATCTCATTTTGCTTTCTTCATTTACTTTTTTGGAGTCAAAGCATAGAACATGCCTCTCTGTAATAGTTTCGGAGCTGCCTAGGATATCCTATGTACTGGCTTTCTGTGTTTATTATTAAATACAGACAGTGAACTAATAAAATTGCAGTCAGGCTGGAAGGTGAAGGTGGGGCTAGATTAACACTCTTTAACACGCTTCAGACATAAGGCAAGATCCTTTTAACAGAACCTGTAATACACTGCTGGGGTATTGTGGGTTTTTTTGTTTGTTTGGATTTGGTTTGTTTGTTTGTTTTTTTCCCCAAGAGATACCAAGGCCTTGCTGGAAGAGCAGGAAATTCAAGGCCTCAAGTATTTTTCAAGTATACCTACAAGAAAGTGAGATTATGTCCTGAGACTGAAAAACCTGACTCTTCTATATAAGATATCATGGAAAATTTGCTTCTATTTAGGAACTTGGGGACGAGGAAAGTAAGGCCCTTGGAAAGGTGAACTATATACAAACCTAGTGTAAGTTTAATAACTTCTTTCTCCAATGTTATGCTTCATCACAGTTGTGAGAATTAAACAGCAGTTTAGCTCAAACAGAATAGCCCTTTTATTCACAGTCAGTCACACTAGTCCAAAATAATAACAGTAACCAGAAACACAGGAGAGCCTGCTGTGTAAGCCCAACTGATTGGCAGGTTGCACTTCTGGGAGAAAAAGTTAAAAAAAGCTAAAGGCACGAGGCCTTATACATGCCTAGGGGTTTACTCACATCAATCCAGAGGGGAAAAGAAATGTTCCATCTCCTAGGACATACCAAGCTTTTCATACTCTGTAAAAAGCAGATTAAACTGGTGGCAAACTAGGTAGAAAGCACAGGAAAGCTGATCTTTCATCAACAGACCTTTTGTAAACAGTCAAGCTACTACTTCCAAGAAGAACTAATCAAGAAATGTATATTTAAACAGATATATAAATCCCACCTTCTGTAACCCTACTAACTGTCTTCAGAGGTCACTGTTGCTTGCTTGAGCTACTGACCTGCTAGCTTCTCCCATCTTACATCAGACAAGGCCCTTCATGATCCAGGACTGCAGCTTTTTGTCTGGTGGTTACTATTGTAATATAAATCCCCATGTGTGCAAACATACAATTTCAAATATGTGCATCTGCAAATAGTAGGCACTGCAGCCTACAGCACTGCAGCTATGGACTATAGCTCCCAGCTTACTGCATTCAGTGACTCACTATTGGCAGTAATCATTCAGAGAACATGCAGTCTACATCATGAAAATTACGTTGTTTACTTTCTCATATATTACTGACAGAACCACAGAGGCTATGTGTACAGACCAGTATTCCCAGTGTGACTGACACTTACTAAGACTCCAGCACTGGGTTTTAGCAAATGCTAAAAATTTAGTAAACAGCTTTGATGTTGTATGTGAGAAAACATGGGTCCTTCTTTCAGAGCAGTGTTAGTTTTAAATTATTACAGAAGTAAAAGGGGCAGAAAGAAGTTATTTTTTCCCACTTTGCTTTTGATAAACACAAGCGAAAGTTTTGCTGAATAAAATGGAGCTAATGTTTTTGTGTTTCAAAACAGAATCACAATTGAGAAGGTTTCTACGGAAATGAAGGAAAGAGGCCAGAAGAAAATTGTGTTTTCTTTTTTTTCCTTCAAATGGACAAGTTTTGAAGTGGTTATATAATATTTAAGTTACTGAATACTGAACGTTACTCTGTTCAAGAATAAATTATTCACATATGCAGAATAATTCAGCCAAATTTACATTCAGTGAATAAATGTTTATTTATGAAATTACATATGCAGTGCAACCAAAATGAAGAAGGGACAAGACATGACAGCTCTCCTAGGAAATGCGTGATACCAGATCTTTCATGGAGCTACTAAGCTGGCATGTACATATTCAAAAGGTAGTTAAATTCGAAATAAGCAGACAGACAAGAGTCAAGTTTCTCACTGCAATTGCAGGCCATCAATAACCTAGGTGGACTTGCAGAGACAGTACACCAAAAAAGATGTAGACAGCAGAAAATAAATAAAGAAATAGGATAAACGTTCTTAAAAGAGTCACCACCTAGCGCAGCAGTTAGTAATCTGCAGGGTCTGAGAGGTCAGCATTCTAATTCAGACCAGAACGAAAAGCAATGATTCACAACTTTAATAATGTCAATAGAACTGGAACCTATATAAAAACTTTGAAAAAGCACAGCTCTTTAAGCTGCTGGAAAGGTTCAGTAAGTTTCTCATTGCGAAAGCTCCAAAAAAATATTTTCAAATTTGGCTTGCATATATATTTATTTGAAACTTGAAGACAGAGCCACATATGAAAAAAAATGAGGACTAGTACTGAAACTTACTGCTCTTGAACTCTGCATTATATAATGCATTAACGTACAACTTACCATTCCCTAGGCATCTTCATGTAGTCAAAAAATAAAAGGGCTAACAAGTAAAGGAAAAATTTTATACTAAAAAATTTAGTATTATTATCTTTCTAATCCTTCTTTTTCTTTCCATTTTTAGGTGAGAAAGCAGAGACTGACAAAGTTCTTTGCCTAGAGGTTAAGAAACAGGTGACATATCAGAGCTCAGACTTTGCTTATGGTAGATCTGCATTCCATTTTCAGTTGCCAATTCCTTCCTCACTCTTTTATCACTGTGCATCCATATTATTTCCTGAACGGGTGTTCTCGCACCTGTGAAATGGTTGTAAGTACTAGTCCAAAGGGATGCCTATTTATTTTTATTATGCAAATATTCATGAGGCTGGCTGATAATCAAGTGGTAGATGGAACTAGGGAGCTTTCATCCTAACACTTGTTCTTCTAAGCCTCCTAATAGAGTACATCAATAGTTGGACCAAAACTCCCAGGTTTCCCACAGTTTTTATGAAAACACATCAGAATTTTAAGGAACTTGTAATCTTTAAATTGTACAAAAGCTCTGAAAATCAGAATTAACTACATTAACTATTAACTATCAAAACACATAAGAGATGGGGAGTATATTTTAGAAGAGATACACGTGCTGCTTCCCTTCTACAATTTTTCAGCTATGCCCAGCAGAGAGACACTGCTAAAGCACAGTATTCCCATTTCACTACTTGCAAAAAAATTCATACTGAAAAATCTAGGTGAGTGGTCAAAACCTTAAAACCTATTTTTCAAAGACTTGTGACTCACTGAGGGCCACAGAAAAAGGCAAGCTATAGCATATGCAGCTGAATTACTATTAAGATAAGCATATGGGCAGTTATGTTTTTGTAGTAGCAGTAAAAGCATTTTCTTCATTGTGGCTTTGGTTACCAATACTTGGCAGCAGTGCAACTTAAAAAGGGTGGATATGTTCTGCTGAAAGTTTCCTGATTAATTCTGTTACTTGTCTAGAAGCAAGGATACAATAATTCTGCGTGAAAGTCATGAGCATCTGAAAGAAGCAGCTTGGTTAAGTTATAAAAGTAATTGTACTTTTAACTGAAATCCAGTGTCTATTTAATGTGCCATTCCAGAAATTACTGTTAAAAAAAAATTTGATCACCATCACAAACATTCTTACGTATTATTTAGATTAGAGGATGTTCAGTGTGTAAAGTGGTAAAAATTAGGGTGTATAGATAAAGTTAATCTTTCTTTTTGGCACAGTGAGAGGAAGGAAATAATCTTCATAAATGCCATACGGTAGTAATTTAATGCATGATAAACATTTTTATGCAGGGATACAAAAATTTCACTGTTGCCAGTGGAAGGAAAATAAGAATTTTCCAAAGTGCTTTTGGAATCTTACATGTATTTAGTGAGCTTGGCCCATCTGACACTTTACAAGCTTGGACAGCCTTTGTGTAGATTTCTGTACATGTGAAATACTTCAGTTCTAGTCCAAAAGGCTTCAGAGAAACAGGATCAGTCACCACAAAAGGGTGGGGTTTTCACGCAGTTTCTCTAGACAGCATAAGACCCATTCATCTATTTGTAAAAGTTTGAATTTGGAGTCAGATTTTTCACCTACAAGAAGTGAAATCTTGACTTCTCTTAGAGATAAATATCATGATTCCTATTTTACAGCTGGGCCACTGTAGGGCACAGAGAAGCAGCTTCCTCACAGTCCTGTGGGAATTCATTGTGATCGGTCCCCAGCAATTGGTTCAAGCTTCTGCTCTTGGATAAAATGAACGTGAAAATACATTGATAGTGCTAAGTACTAACAAGATACCTATGTATGGATAGTGACAGGCAAGGTAACCTCAGCAATGAAGAACATTTTGCAAAAACATACTAGAGGAATCAACTCTTGAGAGCTTTTATTAGACATCACATATTTGCATCTGTCTTTATCATCAAGTTCAAAATCAAAAGTCTGCAAATCTGTGTTGTTTTGCCATTGTAATACCTCAGACATTTCTGGGAAGTTCAGATTTTTCTAAGAAATACAATAGACTGCTTATCAGTCACAGTAAAATTAGTGCAAACTGGAACAAGAGCCTGCAACATTCATCAGTGCTTGTAACTCTCAGGGCCTTAAACACAAATAATAAAATCAAATTTACATATTTATATGTATATTTCACTATTTGTTAAAAAATACGAAAAATATACCAAATCTATACGTAAACAACTGTCAAGAAATCAAGCTTTATTTACTGAACATTTTATAACTATAAAATATTAAACCAGATATAATACATAAATTTGTCAGCCTGATAAGAAACTAAAACTCTCTCACCATAACTAGGAAAAAATGCAATCAATCACTGTGAGAGCTTACAGAAGGGCAATGATTCCATTTCAAGGTAGCCCTCCAGATCACCAAAACAAAACTTGCTTTAGATATAATTAAAGCCAAGCAATATTCATAACAACAGTAATTATCAAAATATCGATAGGATTTGAAATCTTCTTGGTATTTGTCAGTTCAGTTTTGTGCCTCTGCTGCAATTCTGAGCAGAGACTTAATTCACATGAGCAGAGAGTTCACTCACACAGAACAAGGATCTGAACCTAGTCCTTCATCCTTGGATCCTTGTGTTAAATTGCTTTTCCCCATCTTCAAAGCTTTCCAGGCAAAAGAAAGCTATGTTGAAATACTCATATTTCTTCACTGGATCTCATCCTGAATGACTAGGATACATTTTGCTTAGCTGAAAGTATTATTTTTTCCAGGTCTAGTCAATAGCTCCCAGGGCACAGACTGAGCAAAGTCTTTTCCTTTTATTGCCCTGCCAGCCCTTCTGACTGCCTCACTGGACTTCAAAACAGTAAGGGTGCTGGTAGACTAGCTGTAACAATAGAAACTTAGAATTATGGAATCATCTAGAAAGAAACCTTTTAGATTCAATGAGTCCAACCATAAACATAACACTGCTAAAACTACCACTAAACCATGACCCTCAGCACCACATCTGCCCATCTTTCAAACACCTTAGGGATGGCAACTCCACCACTTCCCCAGGCAGTCCACTCCAATGCTGATAATCCTTTCAGTGAAGAAATTCTTCCTAATATCCAACCTTAACCTTCCCTGGCACAACCAGAGGCTGCTTCCTCTAGTCCTATCATCTGTTACTTGGGAGAATAGACTGACCCCCACCTCACCACAGCCTCCTTAGAATGAATCATAGAATGATGGAATGGTTTGGGCTGGAAGGGACCTTTAAGATCATCTAGTTCCAATCCCCTGCCATGAGCAGGGACACCTCCCACCAGACCAGGTAACTCAGTGCCTCATCCAGCCTGGCCTTAAACACCTCCAGGGATGATGGAGCATCCACAGCGTTTCTGGGCAACTGAATGAGTAAGTCTGGTTAGGTAGCTGTTTGTTGTTATTGTTATTACTATTATTATTATTGTTGTATTTGTTCGTTTGGTTAGGTTTTTTTAATTGGCTTATTTTTATTTTTTTTGTCCGCTTTTTTTTTTAAGCAATAATTTGTCCCCCTCCCCTTGAATTCGTCTAGGCACGGAATATTTCCGCAGGCTGGACAATCTTCCTCGGCCCTTCCTACCCCAGGGCCGGACGCCGCCAGGTCGGGGAAAGGCGACGCGTGAGGCAGGACCCGCCGGGAGCCTGTATCCCACCCCGTGCTCCTGGAAAGAGCCCCGAAACGTAGCAGCGGACCCAAAACGGTGCGGCAGCGGCCGAGAAAAAGGAGACGGCGGGCGACGACCGCCGACACCCCTCATATTCCCCAGCCCCCGCCCGCCTCTGCCTCTCCTGTGGGAGAGGAAGGGCGCCACCTGCCGCCGCGCGGAGGGAGGTCGCACGTGCCACAGGACGGGCGCACGTGCGGCAGCGGCGGCGGGGGGTTGGCGAGGGGGTTGTCCCGCACCTGGCGCGGCGGGAGCGGGATGCCAGAGTAGCCCACGGCGCGTCCCTGTCCGTGCCTCCGTCCCCTTGGCGGAGCTCTCAGAACCTCGCATTCTTTGGCCCCGTTTCACTGCCTTTCGCATGAGAAGGTGCTTCCATTCTTCGCCGTGCCTCCTGCCCGTCGTTTCGCAGCGGGCCGTTGCTTTAGGTAACGGCCACCCGCGGGTAACGAAAAGGCTTTTCCCGCAAATGGTTGCATAAGGACAGAAGAAGAAGTACATGATGCCTGCCGGCAATTATGCGCTCGCAGCCCAAAAGCTCAGTGGCATCCTGGGCTGCATCAGAAAAGCCGTGGCCAGCAGATCAAGAGAGGTGACTGCCTCTTTACTCTGCTCCCGTGAGACTCCACCTGGCGTCCTGTGTCCTGCTCTGGAGACCTCAGCACGAGAAGGATTTGGATTTGTTGGACAGGGTCCAGAGAAGGAACACGGAGATGATGGGCGGGCTGGAGCGCCTCTCCTATGAGGACATGTCTCTTATGAGACAGTTGGGGCTGTTCAGCCTGGAGAAGGCTCTAAGGAGACTTCATAGTGGCCTCCCAGTGCCTGAAAGGGGCCTACAGGAAAGCTGGGGGGGGACTGTTTGCAACGGTATGTAGCGATTTGATGATAGATAGTGGTTTCAAACTGCAAGAGTGTATATTCAGATTTGATATTAGGGAGACATTCTTTACTGCGAAGGTGGTGAGACACTGGAACAGGTTGCTGAGAGAAGTCCAGATGCCCTGTCCACAAGCCCAGTCTGGATGGGACTATGAGCAACCCGGTCTGGTAGGAGCTGTCCCTACCAGCCCTTGGCAGCAGAGTTGGAACTGTGTGATCTTCAAGGTCCCTTCCAACATAAACCATTCTGTGATCTACACAGCTTCACTCTAAACTCCTGCCTGTCCCCCATAGAAACCATTCTAATTAAAAGACTTGAAAATCACCGGGATCCTCACTGGTGACGCAGCTGGTGCTGGAAACTTATGAACCACAGATGTGCCTGCAGCTTCCAGGTGAGCCAGGCCTTCCTCTTCTCCTAAGTGTTGTTTCAGTGCAGGCTAACAGGTGTCGTACTACTACATCTACAGAAATTAAAGGTTTCTTTTCAGAGACAACAGTTAATTCCACAGCACTGTCTCTCAGGGCTCCATGCTTAAGTACTGCTAAAAAGCCTGCCTGTTACTAAGTGAAAATGGAGTCAGTGTGCTTCAATTCCCCTAAAAGCAATTACAAACTCCTCGTGATGAGCTGCCATGCTCCACAGAAACCATAACATTTGGAGGCTATTACAGCATCAGAGTGAGGTGTTTATGCAGCCACATGCAGAGCAGTGTGAATGTGCTCCACCTGTGCTTCAGGATGCAGAGATGCACACTGTGCCCCTGGGAGCTTCTGGGGCATGCTGGGGAGGTGGGGGGGATTTCTGCTGCCTGAGCTACCTGACCACAGTTACACCTTAAAATGGCTGATGGTCTGCACTGTCACCAATCCCTGTGGCTTGGAGTTTGTCTGGAGCTGCCATTACTATGTGGATACATGCCAAAGACATTGTTAACTCACTTGTGGTTTCTAAAACATTAGGCAAAAAATGCACGTTTGGGTTTTAAAACCCCAGCAGATTTTATTCTTGGGAACTGAAACAACTACAAGCAGTTGGGTGGAGGAAGAAGGGGAAAAAACACCACTTGAACAAGCGAATATACTTGCTTAGATCAGTGGAACTCTACAGACATGACTGAATATGTTCAGTTTGCACTCATAACAAGAGGATGAGTTCTAATTTTATGGAAACCTGCAGGTATGTTTACATGGATTGCTGCTTTTCTTATAATTTTCTCCTTATTCAACTTTGACTGGAAGGAGAAATGTTTTAATATTTTCAATATTGTTTTTGTCTGTCATGAAGAAAAAATTGTTGCTTACCATGGAACACAGTCGTAATAAGAATATGTCAAATGTCAGGAGAGGTAAACTTTAATCAATTCACCTACCCAGTCAGTTAAACTTACTTGAGTAAGTCTGGAATCAGGCCCTAACCATTAATCCATCTATAAATTTATGAATTTTAAGGCTAATTGTCACCTTCAGTGGGGCATTGAGGGGTGGGTAAGGAAAGGTTAGAAATGGTCAGTATGAATTGGACTCTCTCAGCACCCCCCTTTATTTTTTTCTATTGAAAAAATTGAAAAGCTCTCAGCACAGCTTTAAAAGAGAGAAGACTAGAAACAGACGTGCTTTGCTTATGCAATACTGATGATGGCACAAGTCCAGGTATGAAGGATGAGGGTAGAGGTTTTTTGTTCTCACAGTTCAGGCTTTGGTGCTCTTTCTAAGGACAATGCATCCTCTTGGTTTAGGCAGCAGCTAATACATTTGCAGGCCAAAGGAGTTGTATGTGCCAGAAGACAGCATTCTTTGTGAAGTGTGGTGCACAGGACAGCATGGGAACCAGGCTTTGCTTTCTCTCAGGATTTAGGGCAGCTCTGGCTTTGCGGATGATAGAATGAAATAATTTCCCTCTTTTTAATGCATACAAGGGAACCATTGCTTGATCCCAAGCGGCTTTTGTAAGCTGTAATTACACAATAATCTGTTTTATTGTCTAATTGGGACCATTGTTTTAAAATAAAAACCATTGAAGCAGTTTTAAAATGTAGAGTAGTCCTTTGGTCTAAAAAACATAAGGCCAGGTGGACCATAAGATTTTAAACAATATAGTTCAGAAAGCATATCATAAACAGCATTGGGAATTATGAATTATAGGAAAGAAAATTAGAAAGAGTAGGATATTTGGTATTTGTTTGCAAGTGCACATTTACTTTAAAGTGAATTCTCTACCTAGTAAGTATCAAATTTTCCCACTGTAGTGTCAGCTTTGGAGAGAGGAGTTTTCTGCCTGCCAGCCTTGCCATTCCCAGTGACATAGCAGCTTGTAACATTCCAGGAACTTCTCACTTGCTCTCTCCGCTTTATTTTTTTTGGTCTCCCCAGTCAGAATGTGCTCACCAGATGCAGTGATAGTTAAAAAAACACCAAAAAAAAGACCAAAGACAGATCTACCTAGATGCACTATTTCCCAGTGGCTTCTTTTCCAGTGGGTTATCCTTGCTGAAATGAGTATGTAGCAAACTCTGCTAACCAGTGGAAATTCCAGAGATAAATTCATACCTCAGCTCCATGTAGTTAAGAGTAACTGTTGTGCAACAGTCAACCTAGTCAATCTAAACATTCACTTGAATAAAGAACTTATAAATTTACTTAGTGACTTTTTAATGTGTCTTGTTATGCTTGTAATTCATTAAAAGTTTATTAAAACCAATGTGTGAGCAAGAGAACTTTTGCAGCTGCTTGGTTTTATATCTAGTCAAGACCAAGAACACATACCATCTGGCAACGAACCTTACAGCAGACTCAAGAAACAAACTCTATGAGGAAATCATTTGGAAGCAGTTCATAGGCTGCAAAGGGTACATATCCATCTGAACCATTCACCAAACTATCAAACTGATCAGTTTGTCCTAAACAGCATTCCTGCATTACTAAGCCTGACCAGTGCTGAGGTTGAGTAACGAAGGGTATCTGTCTGAAGGACACCTAGCAGTAGATAATGTATGTGAAGGGAAGATGTAGGTGAAGGATGCCCCCAACCTCACTGTTCATTAAAATTCTGAGTAGGGGCAGTGTCACCAGCCATGTTCCCTAAAGGAAACCCAGTTACATGATTGGAGAAACAGACTGGAGACAACAACTGAAACTAAAGCTGGACTACAAAAGTGGAACAGAGAGGAACTGTCATGCAACTACTTTTCTGTGAGATCTGTCACTCATCCAAGGCTCAGAAGCATCTCTGTCGCATTCCCATGTGATGTATTTAACACCAGCTCTGCAGAATTACCAAATCATATGATGAAACCATAGAAAACGCAAGCCAAGGGAATCTCACATCATTCCACTCTGCACGTCAGGCTGTTTCCCTGCTCCCTTGCCCTTTTTAACATGGTTCTTTTTGCACAGTTGTTTCACACCATACATGCCTGGGGCATTGATGTGCTGGGTAGGAACTGGTATGTTGCTCATCTGTAAGACACGTGCCTTGTAGACCCTTATTCAGAGGGTAGTGTTTCATTAGCAACTGCTTAAAATTGATTTAAACATTATGTTCACTGCACACAAACACTTCTCACAAAGCCTTCTGTTCCCATTGAGGCTAAAAAATTCCATTGTATGCGTAATCTTTTATGAGTGCATTCTTTGAATACTTTATTTCTTAGAACTGTAACAGTTCTGTTTATAAAAAGGAATGATACTGATAGCAATGTTAGGAACTTTCAGAAGGGACCACTTGTATCTTTAAATTTCCATATTAGTCCTGTTTCAAGGAAAATACAAAACAAAACCAAGAGCCTCAATTACATAGTTTACATTCTTTAGAAACAACTTCACATGCCAAGCTAAGAGGATAGAAAAACCAATCTTTTACCCCCTTGATCAGATCTTGCAGCCCTCTGAGGACAGCTTCACATTGAAGCTTTTAATTGGGCACAATTATGAACTGCTTTTTAAGTACCAAATGAAATGTCCTAGGCATTCATGTTGGACTGGAACATATACAGAAGGAAGAAAGCTGAGGGGTGACAGGTCTGAGGAAGCACAGGAAGTGGTGGTGGGGAAACAACCATCATTCATATGTAACATAGTTCATGTGTATGGGAGACAGGTGGATGATATGTCCACTGCCCTCTTCTTAATATCCAGACACTTCCTAACATGAGCTGCTGCTACCGAAACATCTGAAGTGCAGTAAATCAGGTGAGGAGACTATTGTGACCATCTGAGTGCAGTTCAAAAACTCTTTCCCTGAATCTCTCACTTCGAGCACAGCAGCTGTCAGAGTCTAATAGGCAAGCAGTTGGTCTGATTTATAGTTTCTTTTAATTTATAAGCATTTTTCTTCATAGTTCAGTCTCAGTTTCATGAAGAAAAATGTTAAATGTATGTTGGCTTAACAGAGTTAGCAACTAGTCAATCTCAAAGTAGCTATTCCCTCATAGAATTCTTCACACTGCCACCACATTACCTGTTGGAAACAAGGCAGCCAGCAGTGCAGTGGGTGACCCATTTTAGTGGTACTGCACTCCTGGTAGCTGTCTGCAAATCTGCTGAGAAATGAGGACACGTGAACACGGGGATCATGTTCCTCTCTCTCTGCAGAGGTAGTTATCCAGTGGCTGAAAAGTATCATATCACTGGACACGTAGATAACTAATTTCAGAATTCCATAATTCAATAACCAGGGAGAAAAAACATCTGACATCTTTCTGCACAAAAATACCTTCAATGCCTCAGTATAACTCATCAGAATTAAGTGCAGATTTAAGAGTTCACTTCCCACAGAGGCATTGTACTAGATTAGAAGCCAGGGCATTAGGAGTTCCCAGCACTCAAAATTTCAGCTGGTACAAATCAGCACTTTGTGGACATATGTAGAGATTTCTCTGCTCTACCTGATCATCTTGTATGGCATTTATTTTTTAATACTTTCTTCATATTTGCTGACATCATTTGAAGGAATGTGGCAAAATATGCAGCCACAGCAAACCCCTGGAAAATGTGCAGACAAAAGTGCCCAAAGAGACAGTAAGATAACAAGAGCTTTGCTAAAGTTACAAAGTATGGATAAGTCAAGGGCCCCTTTCCAGCTAAAATGCATGCCTCTTAAGTTATGGCAAAGTGAATATACCTTTTGTAACATAAAAATATAATATGTCCTTTAGACTGCTTGGTTCCCTTGGCCTTCTTCAGCTACTTCTTTAATCCTTACTCTACTTTCTGCTTCTCTCCATTTCTGGGCAGCCAAAACAGGTTTATTAATCACAACACAGTTAAATGGTAATACTACAGAGTTAGCCTGAAGTGAATATAAACACATATAATGCAGTCACTCTCAAGATACAGATGGGAACTGCACGCCTCTTTTATCTCCTAATGCACATTAGAAACATTCCATATAAATTAACTGTTGTATGGTGCACATAGGTCTCGTGTTAGAGGAGACAATTGAGTTGTAGCCCTAACATCAAAATACTACCCCTTTAAAGCTGCTTGATCTTTGCTGAGAGAACTCGCTTTTACTTTGCTGCATCTTTTCTTGTCATTTTATTGGTTATTGTCTTACATTGCTTCTGTGGGAGGAAATCGCTCCTTATTCCAAGCTTCTTTTAAGCACAGCAGCAGCCCAGGCCTAGCCCATTTCCTCTGTTTCACCTTGAGTCTTAGTCTAAATTTGAATGAGTGAGTTTGGTTTATTTGCAAAAGCCCTCACCTCTCTTTCCTCACATTTAAACTAGTGCAAATAAAGACTGTATCAGAATTTATCAAGTACTTAGAATACACAAAGTAGCACTTCAGCTTCTGGGTGAGATACAGGTAAAAGCTCAAGTGCAGTGCATGAATGAGATACAAACTTTGTGGAAACAGTCTCAAAGAGAGGCATAGAGATCAAATGGAGATCCATGCATCAAACTCTATGAGAAAAGAATGAGTAAGCTGAAACTTCTTTCTCCAGAAAACCAAAGGGAGAAGGAACAGCAATATTTCAATATGTGAAGGACCTTTGGAGGGTAGAGAGGATTCCACTTATTTTTCTGTTCACTGGAAATATCACAGGCAGAGGGGCAGTCTGTTAGCTGAGGGTAGGAAAGGAGCCATCTGGTTTAGCTGGTTTTCTTCAATTTTTTGAGAACTTCATTCAACCTTGGCGTGTTTAGTCCTTTTCACTACAGACTCCCTAGATTCAATCCAGGTCCTTTTATTCTATACTAGCACTCATGATTGTTTTGAAACACCCATGTTGTTATACTCAGAACAGTGACCTCACTGTACTGGGTTCACTTTAACGGTAGATAAGCTTCTCCTTCACTTTTAAAGATCTCTTCTCCACTCACTCCTTCCATCCCAGCACACTGTCTCAAAGTACTGATTTGAAAGTCAGAAATCCAATTTAAAAGATTCAGTGAGAGTGACTATTTCAAATCTCTCACAATCCTAACTCAGGAACCTTTGTATTTGATGTGAGTACTGTATTGTGGCTGGCCACAAGCCTGCTGTGCCAGTACTCCTAGAGAGATCCAAGTTACTGGATCATGAGTGGCTGTATTAGAACAGTGCTACATAATGGAAAATGAGGCATATTAACTTGGACTCATCTCTATGGAAATGCAACCATGTAACTTTGAACTGGCTTCAATACTGGGCTCATTACTGTACAGAAATGTATCATGGAGAGGTTCTCAAAGTTTCAGCAGCGTTGTTCCCATTCATAAACTACTGCCCTGAATGATTGCTTTAAGATCTTGCAAGTTTAGCAATTAAAAGTAATGTTTTGCCCTTGCACTGGCATAGCACCTGTTACTTGATGGTTTCACCATGTAAGACATGCCTTATAGCACATCTGTGCGCAAAGAGAGAGCAAGTGGTGACACATAAGAGATTCTACTAAGGTAACATACTGATTCTTTGGTAGAGCTAGAACTAAAAGACACAGATCTCACCTTTACAGAACTGCTTGTGCAAAATCTCAACTCCTTAAGATTTCTGAAATAGCAAAATGCATTTTGTAACTGAGGTTTTATGGGGGAATTTACAATTCTATTTTTCTTTAGCATCTGTGGTTTTTTCCAGCCATTTAAAATTCAGGCAGCTGTCAGCAATGTCTGAAATGTATTTTAGAAAACAGTGAGAAATGGGATCAGTTCACAGTTCTTTGCCCTTAGTGTCAGGGGAACAACAAAAATCCAGACATCCTTTAAGTGATAAAAGTTGACCAAGCTGACCATATGGTGACAAGGACGAACAGATTTTCAAATCAAGAAGGTATGCTTCATCTCAGAGGTAATTAGAGGCATGAAGGATCAGTGAACTGACAAACATCAGCAGGTCAGGGAACACAATAAGAAAAACTCAAAACCTTATTTTTCATGCAAGAACTATATGTTCAAAAGTACATTTGGTTTAGAAAGTGAAATAACATTGGAAGGGGATAGGGTATGTAAGAAGATGAAGATGTATTTTAAATTCAATGTATTGAGTTATTTGGAGAACCCTATCAAAGCAAAATTACTGCAGTTTCCAAGTGGAAACTGCAAATCTTCATATGGGAGAAAGAGCTAAAACTTGCAAACCAGGGTGTCAGTAAGAGCCGAGCTGATTGTAACTGCTGCATTTTTACCCTTGGAAATCTCATGCCAACCTTGCACAAGGCATTCCTACCCAGTGAACCTAATCAGCTGAGCTATAACTATTCTGTTATAGCTATTTTTACATAACTCCCTCCTGTGGACACTCCATTCTGGAACAATTAGTAGGAGTAATTATTTCAAAACAGTCAGTTTTATTCCGGAGCCCAATGTCCACATGGGGGAGTTACACTGAAGTAAAGCCCTATGACTCAGATGCTAAATTACTTTGATGGAAACGTCTCTTGAGATTAAAGTTCTGAAGTCCAAGAGAATCAATCTTCTGTGTATAAGTGGATGGCTTTAAGAAATGACCCTAGAAGTTCCCAGAAACAATTCACTGGTTTCGCATCATTACTCAGATTTAAACTTGCATGAAATGTAATAGAAATAACTCTGGCATCAAGCAGCCACTCCACACACAATCTGGAGTATCTTTGCTATCCCAAGTTGCTAGAAAGCTCAGAGGACCTTCTCTGTATATGTTCCTCTGAAATATTTAAGGTAACTCTCAAATGGTGACAGGTGGGAGGCCAACAGTACACACAAATGCTACATGGAGATACATGAAAGGTTCAATAGCTGGTACACTAGGATATAGAGGTACTGAGGAAAAAATATAATGCCATAACATGTAGTCATTTTTGATTGCCATAAAATCCTAAGAAGAATCTCAGAAGAGAATATTAATCCTTGTCTCTATATTCCTGCTCATTGCCTAGGAATACAATGAGGAGGAAGTAAGAAGAACAATCTCTCCTAGGGCTTGACCAAAGAGTAAATAGCGTATTTCTCTCCCTAGCTGGGAGAATACAACAGCAATTCTCTAATTCTTTTCATGGAAGCTTGTTCTACCATAGAAGGGGCAGAGAGCATGCTCTTTCATGCATCAGCAGGGTGAAGGAGAGTTTCTGTGGAGTTCTCTTCACGTGTTGGCAGCTTCTGAAGTCATCATGAGTTCAGAAAGAGAACAGCCTGTGTTCTCTAACCTGCTTCAAAGGCAGCTATTTTTTTTCTAAGCACATTCAAATGGATAAATCCCTTTCTGGCAAGTTTCCCACCAGACTTCAGCATTCTACCCACATGCACCTCAGCGGTGCAGCTGTTTAAAAAAATTGTAAAATTTAAATAATTATTTCATTCTCAGAAGTTATTTCATTAATTGAGATGAACTTTTTAAAATATAAAATATATTATAAAAATATATTTATCTATATAATATCGATATTATAAAAATATAGGTAAGCAGAGAAAAAGGTTTCCTCCTCCTGCTAGTCACAAACAATGGAAATATGGGAAAATTCAAGGCCCTGTGAGATGATGCTACAGAAGAGATGGTTTAGTCAAGGTATGTATGGCTGTCTGCATTTTTCTATTTGTAAAAGAACTTTAAATGACAGCTGCGACACATATGCAGGGAAACAGCATTCAGTTTAAGATCACGGATATTAAAACATCTGATGTAGTGATAAATCACATATAGATTTTCTTTGTACAGATGCATTTTGCAGTTTCTGATAGTATGACAGAGTTGAAAGGGACATGCAAATGCCATCTAGTCCAACCCTCCTGCAGTGAGCAGGGACATCTTGCACTAGTTCAGGTTACTCAGAGCCTCATCAAGCCTGGTCCAATGCCTCAGGACCTTCACAGTGAAGATTTTCTTTCTGATAGAATCATAGAATCATATCATAGAATAGTTTGGGTTGGAAGGGACCCCAAAGATCATCGAGTTCCAACACCTCCCACTACATCAGGCTGCTCAGTGCCTTGTCCAGCCTGGTCTTGAACACCCCCAGAGAGGGGGCATCCACAACCTCTCTGGGCAACCTGTTCGGGTGTTTCACCACCCTCACTGTAAAATATTTCTTTCTTATGTCGAGTCTAAATCTACCCCCTTCCAATTTACATCCATTGTTTCTGGTCCTCCCATCAGATATCTTATTAAAAAGCCCTACCCCTGCCTTTCTGTAGGACCCCCCTCAAGATGTCTAATCTAAACCTACCCTGCTCTAGTTTAAAACCATTGCCCTTCATCCTATTGCTACATGTGCTGGAAAGCAGTCCCTCCCCACTTTTCCTCTAGGCCCCTGTCCGGTATTGTTAGGTTGCTATAAGGTCTCCCTGCAGCCTTTTGTTCTCCAGGCTGAACAGCCCCAGCTGTCTCAGCCTGTCCTAATAGGAGAGGTGTTCCAGCCTCCTGATCATCCTCTGCACCCTCATGTTGGAAGAAAAGTTAAATCCTGATCCTTAGTAACAGTGTGTTCATATAAAAGGTAGTTCTTTTGCAGAAGCTGTAGTACTGCTGTTAATAAGTCTTACTGCTTTCTCTAATACTGAAGCAATACATTACGCCTGTGGACACTGAGTGAAGCTTTCACTGGAGCCAAGTGGCTTTCTAAGAGATCATCATAAACAGGTTGTGAAATCGAAGAGATTTAGATGAAACATTTGAAAAGTGCTCAAGGACTGTATATATGAAGTCAATCCTGATTTATTCAACAAAGCTGTCAAAGTTATTTATGTAGGGGAAGATGGATACAAGAATATTTGCCAAGACTTTCATCCTTACATAACGCACATGCGTACACACTTACAAACACCATGCAGAACATGTCTACCACAGTGGGTACAGACTGACCCAATGTCATTCTGATTGTGCTCTGGACAGATTGGACAGAAGCCTGTCCCAGACTGAAATCCATACGCCCTTCTGAAATGGTGCTGTATCTACCACAATTTGGAGGTCTGCCTCTCAAGTAAACCCCAGATCAGAACAGTACAAAGCAACTAATCTTAAGGAGTATTCTTTCTCACATTGCTTCCTACAGAGGCCTATCATGCCAAAACCAGGTTTTTACTTATGAATGCATCCAAAGAAATACTAATTAAGTCTACATTTACAAGTAATAGTTATATGACTCCTTTTCTGATAGTAGTATTTGATAGACTGTTTCCTACCTTGTCTCTCAGTAGGGACAACATAATGGCTGCAAAGCAAAGTACAACAGCTGAAAGTGTGCTCTTAGGTGGCTTCTTTTTCCTTGAGTTTATGTTCAGAATTCTGGTTTTGGACAGCACCATTATTTGTTCTGACATATCTAACCTGAAGAATTTTACTGTCTTAATTTGGATCATACAGAGAAAGCAGATCAGACAACACATTTCTGACATACTTTAAACACATGCTGTCAACCTTGGTTACAGAATATGTACCTATGAAGTTCTTTGGCTGACTGAGATTCTTTTTTGGCTGCCTGCAGGTAAAGAAATTACAGCAATCACAACATAAAGAGTGAAGATTTCCTGATTTACTACCTTGATTCTAGCTACAGTGAACCCTAATGTAAGTAATTTAATCTTTCCTCCTCCCAAAATCTTCATTAGTTTTGTGAGTTCCACTTTGAGACATCTTAGTCCCTGTATTCAGTACCACCAAGAGAAGGAGCATGAATCCTTAAAGGGCAGGTATACAGCCCTTTGAATTACCAGGCAGTGCAAAATGGCTTGCTTAGAGACCCAGATACAGTGATATCCAGAGTGTAAATAGTTCAAAAATTTTGGGACTGATAAGCATATGATGCTCATCACTGTTAATATTAACTTTAAACAGAGGTGTTGCTGTTAAGTACTTCTGAATATCAGTCTGAAAAGTTTGGAATAGGACAGATTTAATTGACAGTTGTGTGGTCTGTTTGGTGTGGTTTTCTATATCAGCAAAATGCGGGTAACAGTCCTTACCTGGGGAGCTCATCAGCTTTAACTGGAACTCATGTTTTGTGACATTTTTGGAAGATTATACTACCTGTACAAATTATGGGAAATGTTTTTAAGTCCCCCATTTTCTACTATTTAGAAGGTAGACCATAAAATCAAAGTTTAGATTAATTAGAACATAAATTTGGTCTCAGCTTAAGAGAAACATTAGCAATCGAAGATCTTCAGGAACTATTATTATGTTTGCAAGCTGCTTGAATAACTCACAGTTTAAACAAATGGGCTTTTTCCCAAAAAGGAAATAATACAGGCAAGAGAAAGAAAGGAACAGAGCAGTAGCTCTGTAGCAATGATACCAACCTCAGACCGCTTAGGGTGCCAATCTAAGAAATCAAAGTGCAGCTTATGATTTTAACTGCTCATTTCAGATTGTGAAAATACAAAAAAAAAATCTGTCAGCATCACCCAATTCTATTAAACAGTAAAGCTCTGTGACCTCTATGAGAAGTAGGATAAAAATAAGGCCAAAAGAAGTAAACTCGAAGTGCCTTCCAAAACAACAGGTTTGATTTCTTTGACAAATGATTACACTTTATATGTTTTCATTATGGCATTACGTCCCTTTCCTTATATAGGCAGATTTGGGCTGCTCCAAAATTTCAATTAATATATCCTGCAAGTCAAAAAGATGAAAAAGAAAAAGCCAGCGGATTTTGGAATCCATAGACACAAAATACTAGCTACTTTAAATATGAATAAAGAAAGCAGAAAATTTTTCAGTGAAATTCAAACTTGCACAGGTAAAAGGAGAAAGGCAAAACTAGTATGTAGCATTAGTATATGTCTATAAATGTAAAATGAAAGAAAATCAGATTGCCTAAAGTATCCACTGGTATGTCCTCCAAACCAAATGACAGTATTTTCCATTTCCTTATGCTGTTAAAAAATATTAACTACTTAAATCTCCTGTCAGTCCTGTGAAGATAAAGAACTGGCGGTATTGATTATCAAGCATTATTAAATGGCAAATAAGAGCATGAACAATATAAAGCAAGGAGCCTGTCATGATGTTTCTCACAGGCAGAGAGTCTTGCCTTTGCCCATGTTTTCTGCATAAACTAAGGTGATCTAGTATTTGTGAATCTGGTTCTTCCACATACCAGAAAATTAAGACAGTTTGTGTTTCTAAAAACATTCAACTTCCTAAATTTAAGCCACTTGAAATTGCTGCTGCTCTTGTAATGTACTGAGAAACAGCATGTTGTCACTTGTACAAATATTGAGAAAAAGGCCAAGTAGAAGAGCAGTATCTCAGATGCGCCATAATAATAAAGAGCACTTCAGCTTCCACTTCACAGAAGAAAAGCAGCAGGAATTCCAGGCTGTCTCACTTTGGATAGTGAATAAGCTACAAAATTCTGACTAGATAGAGACATAAGACTAACACCAGTGGCCAAAGAAACTTCACAGCCTATCTCTGATAAAGCTTTCTTCTTGCAAGCCTGTTCATTGAGGTATGCCATAGGCTCTCAGAAACAAGACATCCCCAGCTATCTTCTGCAGTGCAGAGTAGAATACTGATATTACAGTTTTTTATGGGTTTAATAATCAGAATTGAATTTAACAGTCTTTTAACAATGACACAAACTGTGTCAAAGGCAGAGATTTCTGTCAATAACATTTTTTAAATGTAATAAAGAAATACACTATTTTTGATACATTTGCAAAGACAAAACACTGTCCAAGGAAAATGCCAGAACCTAATCCTTGCTTCTCAGGATGGAGAGAAGAAAATTGCAGTCATCTTTTTCACCATTTGATGCTACCTTTATTAATTTCAGGACCTATTAATGCACTTATTTCTTCATAGAGCATGTTTAGCAATCAAACCTGGTAGGTCTGCTAGTGTGACCAAATGGTCTTGGGATTGCTTCACAACTTTTGGAGGTCTTGGCTTTCATAAAACAAGCCAGTAAATAGTAAGAACTGCTGAGATTATTGTTGGTGAAGTTCCCAAGGAGAAAGAATCACTGAACAACTGAAAGCAATTATTCAAGATGTCATGCTTTGTTACCAGCCATCTCAAATTAGTGGGAATCATTCCATTCCCTTCCTTCATCATAAAAAGGTTAGAGTTTCTAACACAATCTTTAATTTATAAAAAATATCTTTATCATAATAATTTACAAGTAAGAGTTTGTCAGAGACTCCAGACATCCTTTGCCAATCCTTACTGTCCTCAGCACAGTCCACTAATTTGTAAGTGAAGCAACAGAGGCAGGCATGTCCAGATTATTTTGTGTAAAGGAAAGACTTTAGTATTTTGAATTAATCACAATTGATAAAATAAAGATCCAGTCCCAAAAATCTGTATGATTGTCTATGATGCTACCAGATCAAGAACTTTGTTTTCAGAGGATCTCACTATCATTTTTTCCCTCACAGATATTGGAAGCTTAGAGTACTTTAACATTGGAAGGATCCTATGAAGGAGAATAAGAAAGCTTAACCACCATGGTCAGGCAAAACAAAAAGAAGGACATGATTGTAGTCTATAAAAATATTAAAAAATAAGTGCTATTTGAGCTAAAGGAAATGCTGACACTAGAACAGATGGGTACAATATAACTGTGTGCAATTATTCTGGACCTGGCCTACAATGATGAAAGGTGTAATTTTGGTTCAAGGGACAGGAAGACCACTGAATGCTCCCCTTGCACTGATTTCAGTAACAAGGGCACTCAGGCTGTGGCAACAGGTATTCTGTTCACAGAAGTATTTCCAGCCACATAACTTTTAATTATAAATGTATGATGTATTAGTGTTGTAATAATTCTTCAAGAATAAAAGTTATCTTCACAAAGGAAAATGAATTAATTCAGAAAAGGGAGTTTTGGGGCTTCAAACAGAAGCCACATGCAAAACCAAGACAGAAAACAGAAGTCAGATATGGAATTTTCTTCTGGGATCATGAACTCTCCATGGAATTTGGGCCAATAATCCTTATCACCTACATGTCAGTGAGGACCTGCAAATTTGGAGGGATTTCAGTGGGAAGTTACATAAATAAAAGGATCTTCTTGCAGGAACAAGCTGGAGGCTAGAAATGCTCCCATGATACTCATATATCTAATTAAGAACAGCACATTGGAAGGGACTCTTGGGTCAATGAGTTCAGTCCCTTGTTTTTGCAGGCAACCATGCCATATAATCTTTTTCATATGCCGCACAGACTCTGCTTATGATCAATTAGAGTTTTTTAGTTTGGGAGTTGGTTTGGGACTGGAAAGCTGTAGTGGATTCTCATTTCTTTCAGAATTAGAAAAAATTTAAAATCCAGAATAATTGCACACAGTTATATTGTACCCATCTGTTCTTGTGTCAGCATTTCCTTTACCTTAAATAGCACTTCTTTTTTTAATGCATTTATAGACTACAACCATATCTCTCTTTTTATTTTGCCTGACCATGATGGTTAAGCTTTCTTATTCTCCCTTATAGGAACCTTCCAATCACAAACAAACTAAGCACACCCCTTTCTTTTTAAATTAAGGTTTCTTCAGTAACAGGTAATCTGGCCGTACCCACTATTCCTGATGAAAACTATCAGCAACAGTGTTTCCCTAAAATGTTTTGGGAAATACCTTGACTAAAGCAGCATGATTCATGTAAGCTCATTTCTGTCAGACTCACTAAATGGACATTTCTCACTGACTTCAGTGGGTGAGCCTTGTCTGCTTTCTGTTTTCTAGTTATTGTTCTCCACTAAAAATACCAACACAGTTGCAAATAATTATGAAATTAAAAGGAGTAGTACTTGTAAGCAGTACTAGTATGAGAGTTTTCTGAGAATGCACGTTAAGTTGGTTGAATTAAAAAGCAGTAACAGTATTTTCAAATTATTTGAGAAATAAATTATTTGACCAGTTCTGATAACAATATATACAGAAAATTTATCACATTTGAGAATGACACTGGTGCTCAAATGAAAGAATTTGGGTTTATCTCACTGCTGGATGCTCTATTTGGCATTCATTCCAAATCTGCAACAGGGTGGAGGATTTGATCAAAAGATCCAGAAAATTTATGTGGATAGCCAAAGCTAATCTGTTTGGCAAAACATGCAGATGATGTTTTTCTCACATCACTTTGGTATTTTGGAAAACTTGCAATATCAAAGAAAAAGATTGTATGCAGTACACTGGAAGCAGTATGTCAATAAAAGTTATTTCTGTAGGAGTAAGAAAGAATAAAAGATGTAGGATCTAGGGGTGGAAAGCATCTGTTTTAGTACATTGTAGTACAAATTCTGTAATTTAAAAATTGTGCTTCCGTCTGCTACACTGCTCACTCTTTCAAAAGTGACAGCTGACACTTCAGATCAATTTGATCCACCCCAAGGTGATATGATATGGTACCTTTCTGATTCTTCTCAAAACTACGCTCTTTGGAGTATATCCTTTACTGAGGCATCTCAAAGTGTTAATAACAGCTGGAAAAGTTGGTAAGCATGCTTAATAGCTTTATATAGAAGCAAATATCTTCAGATATTAATGAAGCATAATTTCCTCATCAAGAATGATGAAAGAATAATGCAGATGCAGAATGTTGGTAATGAATTCTCATTTATAAGAATTTTTTTTTATTTTACTTAATTGATTTGTAGCAATTTTATGATGAAGTCATGCTTCCAGAATAATGTTACTAATCAGAATATTTTAATACTGTCCTCATGTTTCCTTCTTGAACAGTCTCCCTATACTTTCTAAAATCAAGCTGATATTTGATATTGGCACAATTGCCAATGCTGACTAATATTTCTGTCAGCTTTGTTCAACTGCTGTGATGCTATCTTGATCCTGGAAAAGTGACAAAGTCAATCAGGTGTCAAAATAAAATACTTGTGTTTTTAAACAAAAGTTAACAGTTTCTGATCTTACTATATGTGCTTTCACTCCAGTTAACAGAATTGTAAGATACCAAGAATTTTGCATTTTTTATTCCAAAGAATAAAAAGAAAGGATTTGTAGACATATCAATATTGTCAGTTATCAGATAATTTAAAAAATAATACAAATAAACCCATTTTAATGTAATTATTGAAAGTCAAATGGTATTCTAAGTATCATCTGCAGCTAAGTCTATTCCTCTTCTAAAGACTCTGGAGTGTGGCTGAACTGGAAGGACTGTGAAAGAGGCAGCCTACTGCTTATGTCCTGGCTGTTAGTGTGTCTCCGCACAGCTTTGATTTAAAGCAAGCCAGCTCTAACCCCTGCTTTCAGGGACTGGGCAGTAAAAGCAGAACAAACTGTTTCAGCTATGGCTTATCCAGGAACTCAAGAGGACTGAGTCAGGCCTTCAGTGAAAACTGTTTGAGCCAAACAAATTTAATTTTTCATCTGTATTTGAATGCAGACATGCACAAACTTGGCACATGCAAGGCACAGGAAGCATATGTTATTTCATTAATTTATCTTCAGCAGTAGCAATGAGATACCCCTTAATATGGGCACTTTGAATACACTCCAGGGCTCGATCAGAACTGAACTGAAAGGCAGGATGATATAATAGCAATCAGTGGTAGCCTAAGCCTTCTCCCCCTCCTTGAAGTCTGATTTCAGTGGGATCAGAGTTAAGCCAGTATGGGGCATAGTTGAAATCTGTGCTAAGATTCCTATCTGTCTGGACTACCACTGCATTAATCAAGGATCTCTCTGGCTCCCTTCTTTTCTCCTCATTTATGCCTGCCCTATTGGAGCTCTTGTTACGGTTCCAAACATGCTCCTGCTTTTGAAATGTCCTCTGAGGTCTGCTTGCTTTTCCACAGGCATGGTTCTTACTGTAATCAAATCCTCAAAATCCCTTATAACAGAATTGAGCCACTGCCAAAGAATACGCTTGAATTTCCATAGTACCCTGAAGCAAGCATCAGAGCCCAGCAGAGAAAATTTTCTTCCCAAAGGAACTGGCCAAGGAAGGGAGTCCCAAGGACCACAACATGTGAAAGGGATCAGGAGTGTATGGGAAGTACTGTAGGAAGGAAGGAAGGAAGAAAGGGAAGAGGGAAAGAGGAACAAACTTCCTAGCATGACAAAGTTATTAGGGGTATGTGCTAAGGAGAAGGATTGATGCTCAGATATGTGAATAACCTCTAATTAAAAAACTTGGAGCTACAGTCAAATTAAGCTTCAGAATGAATCTATACATTTGTATATTCACTTCTGTATTAAAGTAGCATCAGTTTAGCACACTTATTCAGTGGAAACCATGCTGCACTGCAATAATAAACAAAGCTACTTAGCTGTATAGTCATTTGGGCCAACTGTGCCAATTCCTACTCAAAATAAATAGTCTGGTTTTGCATGGGAGGTGTGCATGAATTTTGCATATTAACAGGTTGTATCTCACACTTCATGTGGTTGTAAAATAATGTTATTAATTTCTTCCGACTAGGGAGCTGTATTGTTTGATTTAAAAAAAAAATCATTCAATTTATATAATTGTTTGCTAGTAGCACTAAACAAAAACCTAATTATTCTCAGCCAAAAAATAACTAAGACTTCTTTTTTGATTAAAATGATCTCTTGTTGCCAAATGCTTCACATCTGAAATAATGGCTTAAATCTTGGCCACATTTACTGGGTAAGTCTTTGCACATAACCTCTTCACAAGGTATTTTCAATCTATCCATTTACCCTATTGAAACTTCACATGTATTTGTGAGCCCTTTGGGTTCTGAACAAACTGGAGCATAACCAAATACACAAAATTCAAGGTCTGGTTCTGGACTGTCTTAAAACTCAGTTACTGGGTGAATTTGAATTTGGGGCTTTGGGTTGGCACCCCCTTCCTTTTTCTTTCTCCTTTTTTTCATTAATCAGTTGTCTTGCCTATGTTATTTTCAAATACGTTGCTCCTTTTATTTTTTTAGGCACAGGGTACAGCTAAAAGGAAATTAAATGCTGTCAGAAACAACGAAGGATCCAATCAAACACTGTCATGAGAAAAAAATGAAGAAACTGTGTTTCAACATGGGAAAGCCAGGATTTTTCTTTCCTTTCATATTTAAACTGGAAATATTTGTTAGATGGATAATGTTGTTAATGTCAGTTACCAGAAACAGCTGAGTACTGCATGCAATAAAGTAATTAATGTAGGGTAAATTTGACATCCATGCAAAACAACCAGCAAACCCAATATTCTACTTGAGCTCTTGAAACAGGACTTACATAAAATTCAAAGAGTATGTGGGTTTGTGGGAATCTTTCAATAGTGGTCTACCTCATTTAAATAAAAAAAACTAAGAGGAAAAATAAAAAATCAAATTCCTATTTTATTTCCTTTCCCATTTATAATCTAACCACCATATTAGCTTTGACTTCAGAGATAGACGAGCAGACAAGCTCGAGTCAGAAACTGTAGCATCATTACAGTAATACAAAAATTACCTATCATACAGGCATCGGTGAGCCCTCCTACAGATCTAGGAACTGCTGATCAAAGCAGTACACACACCTTTTGCAATTACTGACAATTGCAATTGCAGAAGTTACAGCATGACAATCTAAAACAATATCCAGTATCTGTCTTCAGCTTTTAGCAAATCAGAAGAGATTATGTGTATTTAATTTTATTTTTGGTTTGGTCTAATGAAAGGGGCTTTCTAAATGTCAATGGTTTTGAATACATACTCCTAGATATTTAGTTGGCTCTCTACTGTTTTAAATGCTTTGTTTCAAACTGCAAAAGTTCAGAAACAAGATGCTACCACTTTAATGCCACTTTTCCTTAGGAAGTTATTTTGACCAGTGTATATCCATGCAATGCCTTTTTCCACAATTTTTGTGCGCCAACTTCTAACCAAGTTGTTTGTCTAGTTCTGTTTCAGTTTCACTTACCCCTTTCTGTAGATGCAAAGTATCAAAGCTTCAATATTTAGATATTTAGAATCTGCTCAAGACTGCTGAGATGAAAGGATTCCAGTCCATAACTTGGCAAGTCACTTGCCTCTCACAACTTCTATTTAACAGGGCAAATATTTGCTCTCTTGCATCATTTGGGGTTTGAATAGGCACTTTGGATCTGCAGCACCAGGCTGAGAAGTGGAAAACTGTCAAGAGAATTTAGATGCCTTTGGCACATTTTAAAGTATCTGCTACCAGGGAAAGCATACATGGTAGCAGCATACACTGAAGGAGACATTTTGAAAGACAGCAAGAATTAAATTCCAATGTGTCATTTATGCATTTAAATAAACTACTTCAGTCACACCGTGCTCTGCTACATTTCTAATACAGTTAATTGCATGGTATTTTGTAACTATAGCCATCTCACAGGAAAAATGAAATGTAGTTATACTCATTGTTACCACATGCCTTTTACTGTCTTGGACAAAATTGTTTTGTCTAAGAAAAAAGACACGTTTTTTTATTTCATTTAGCTGCTGCTTCTCTCCATGACTACTAGCATTTGGCTGAATACACACCAATGCTTTATTATCTTGATTCATTCAATAAATACTGAAGTGAAAAATACAAATTACTTTTGCTGTAACTGACCCAAAACCTACTTCAAGATATATTTCTAAAAATGCTTTCTTTTTCCCTTGCCCTTAAGAGAAAATTTACATGAAGGCTCTGTAAATGTTATTCTGTAAAACTAAGGTGATAATTTGTTGTCTTTTGGTAGCTTTTTAAAAAGAAAGAAACTGGTTTTGGAGTACAGTGCCCATTGACTTTCATCTACATTTAGACAAAAAGGCATTTTGGGAGAATTTGACCTAGAATGACTTTTTCTGCTATGCTATACAGTAATTATGAATCTTTGGGAGTGTGTGTGGGAAATGTGGGCGCTCAAGAAAACAAACAAAGGAACTAAACTCCCTGGAGATTTTCAAAGGAAACAAGCTGCTTTTGGAATAGGTGTTCTGAACAATTAGTTACTTATTTAGAAGTTTCTGAATAACATACTCAAAAGATAACATTTAAATATGTCTGCTTCCAGTTCTAAGAGAATAAATGTCTGCATCACAAAACCAACCAACTTTAGTCCACAAGAGATGACAGGGATTGCACAAGCTGCAAATGTCTTCCCTTCCTGGAGACACCTTTGCACAACTGGGAAAACTGGTCAGCCCTCTAATATATACAGATAACATTTCTTCCAGTGTCTGCTTCTGTGCTGGCAGAAAAGCCCCAGTGCCCTACTGCTGTTTCAAGATGAGGCTGGTTCTGCTGTAGCGTAAGGCTGTAATGATGTCTCACAACTGCTGAAAGCTCCCCAGGGAAGATACTCAGATCTGTGAAATACGTAATCATGTCTGCTTCAGTTTGTAATAATTTTTCAGGTAACCAAAAGGCCCTGATCCACTTCATTACTTCATGAAAATAAACAAAACCCCAAGCCAAAATGAACTCAAATAAACTGGCATCACTGGCATCACTTTGCCATCTGTGTTCTGTGAAGTTCTGAAGCATCTTGCAAGTTACCAATGTAATATGACTGGCCTAGGCAGAGAGGAAAAAAATAACCCACCTCTAGCTTGTTTAATAAAAGGGAAAATACATTTGTGCCCAAATTAGGACATTGCTGAGTCTGAAGATAATATCTGTAGTAAATTTAAGTGGAAAGTAGCATCTGTCTATCAGAAAATGAGTGATTTGTAATAATTTTTGTTGGCAGGAGCTCAGACAGACACACACATGTTCTACATTTTAATAGAACACTTATTTAAACATGGAATAAATTACACTAAGCCGCAGTGTATGAACTCCCCTTCTTAGATAATGCAGTCGCCTTTGTAATCGGCAGGTTTCAGTCCCCTCTGCCCCATTTGCGCTATCATTTTGATTAATCGACTCTACTGATTACTCACATGTGTGAGAAAACTATGGCAAGTATGAGGGCCACATTATTCATTTCCATGTTTTACACTTCAGACATGCAGCAGTCTCACACTGTAATGTTGCTGCTGAATATTTACTTGTGCAGTTTCTCAAAATAGTATGTTCTGAGCTTGTCTGTCTTTCCCTCCACAAGTGGGAAAGGGCTACAGATGCCATTCCTGCAAAGCTACAGGTCACCGTAAATCTAACCTTAAAAGGCAAAGAGAACCCAAGCAAAGGGAACTTTGTGTCCACTGCTCACCCCCTGGATCTTTCAAAAACAAAGCTTCCACGTGAGATTATGCAACTGACCCAAAGGATAGTTTTGTTCCTATTTTTAAGACTAATATGGCTGATACGTAGGGACTATGCATAGTATCATGCAGCAAGTTCCTCTGTCTGTCTAATGAGATCCTTCCCATCACTCTTCCCCAGCTGCAAGTAGTGGCTGGGAGCTGGGTATATTTTTCATTCTTTATCAAAACTGTAAAGGAGAGGAGTGCTCATAGATACAAAACATAAATCTCATCTTTGCCACTGGCACATGTCGATTCTGTGGATGCAGCTATTGTGAAAGCTTCTGGAATAAGCAATTGCTGCAACCTATGCTCACTGGAAGCATTGAATTTGACATATTGACAGCCAGCCAAAGTAGAAAAACATTGGAATGAAAGGGTTATGCTGTTTACCGGACCAGCTGCTGTTCCCATGTAACAGCAATGAAGCCAGCAAGCCCTGAACTGTGCCACATCCTTCCACCTTGAGAAAGAGTCCTGCAAATGGTGAGAGGACAAAGCACTGCCAAAACTTGGGTGGGAAGAAGCGTCATGTATAATTTTATATTTCTATATGATGCTTACTCATACTGTATGTATGTGGACAACTAGACTGGAGAAGAAAATGTCCTGTAGCCACTATATAAAAAAAATCAGAAGTTGGTTTTAACACATAATTTTTAGTCCTGAGTGCTAAATAAAAATTACTGTAAATCATTCCACTATCATCATGATAAGCCCAAAAAAAATCTTTTCCCTCTCTCAACAGATACTCTTTCAGATTTTTTTTTAAAGTAACATTTTTGCCTGAAATTCTTGTATTTGGTCCATAGCCAGAGGAAATTATTTTGGGAAAGTGTGAGGCCACTTGGACAAGACATCCCTGGGAAACTGGACTAAAAAAAAAAAGGTGTTGCCAGTTGTCACTTCAGAGAGAAAGATTGCTTTCCCTCCCCTTTTTCTTACATTGCAGCATATCTTCAAAATCTGGGCTGGAAGACAAACTCCAATCATTACCCTTTTCTATCATGAGATGAAACACAACTTTTGGAAATAATCACCAAGCAATCCAGACTCCAACTTATCCATCATGGAGAGCTTAGCACCTACTGTGTCACTCCTGTATATACAATTTGATATTAATATCACAGATGTTTTCACTCACATGGGGTTTACTATGCATGGGGAAAGCCTGCATTAATATCCAGCTATCAAGATGACAGAAACTGCCCAGAGAAAGATCTCTTCCACATCCATTACTCTATTTGAATTCTATCATACAAGAGAAAGAAGTTTCAAAGTCTGTGCAACCCATTTTTAAAAAAGAGAGCAAGAGGAATCACATGTGCCTGAAAAGTATTCGCAATTCCCCAGACTAAACACACTGGCCTTAAATCACATCTTTGCCCCTAGCACACACAGCATAGAGTTTCAGCTACAGTCATATACAGTGTAATTCAAATTTACCTTGACTGTGCAAGATATCAGCTTTCAAGAACCATCCAAAGATTTAAGTGCCACTCAATCCTCTCCAGGGTTTTAGAAACATTGTGCCTGGAAAATCTTCCTTTGAAGGCCATTTTAGACAAACAAGGGGAAAAGTGCTAAATATTTATACTTCTTCCCTAAAAGACACTGAGTGGCTAGTAAGTCTTTCAGCAAGAGGGATTGTTTTGACATCATCTCTTGGTGGCACCTGTGGCATTCACACACAAGAAAAAGGCCATTTTCCACCTCTAGCCCTTTATGACAATTTGTTATACTGGGGCTAGTAAATTGCAGCTCAGTGTAGATGAGGGAATGAGGCTTACAGAGATTTAAATAGACATGTCCAACATCATAATCTCTGGTGTGAAAGGGATTTACAGAGGAGGCAAGAAAGGCTGAAGGCAGAAGACAGATATGGGCATATGAGCACCTTACTCTTTCTACCCTTTTTTCCTACACATGGGAAAAGGTCAAAACATACACATACCAAATGGATAAAACAAGACCATTTCTAAGGCCTCTCAGGTGGTTCCCTGGTTATGTCCTCCCACAGTTAAGGGGCTCACAGGTGCCAAACTGAATGAGCCAATACAGCTGGGAAGCAAGCAGAGAAAGGCTGCCCTGTTATTCCCAGTCCCACAGCAACTGGGACAAATGGTTCTGCCTAGAGCAAGGCTCAGAGAAGTGTAAAGCATTGTTTATTTTGTAACTTTGCCACAATATTACATCATCTCTCTTACTAACAACATTATTTTGCCCCTAAATAGCATTCCCTTACATGCTCAGTTTTCAGACTCAACAGTGAGCATCCATATCTAGGTCTAACTGCTCTACAGAAGCTCTGCAAATGCCCGAAGTGGAGGGGGGGAAAGACCCACCAAAACCCAAGCTATTTTCTCTCGCATAAATACTCATTGTTTTAACTACCTTTTTAATGACATCTTCATTACTGTAATGATTCCACAAACGCATTTTTAAGATTGCAGCCAGGGCTTTTCTTACACTAAGTGCTTGCATATGTATATTTTCCTCTTTTATAATAAGCTTTCCAGTGTACTATTCTATTTGACTGCCTGATGGTCAGAAATTACTGTCCTGCACCGAGTCTTTACCTTTATAAACCTTCTCAGTAACATAAAATCATATCCAGATGAATTAATTGGTGCTTGTTTTGTCAGCTAGTAGCCTATCTTAATTGGGATTCTATCCAATTTCAGGTTGAAGTAAAAATACATGGTTCAGGCCATTTCACAATTATGGATGTAGTCAGGTTACTTTGGTTCACAGACAAGCATGTTTCTCCTAGGCAGGAGTGAGTATTGGGTGAGGCCCACTGATTTTGTGTAGAATAAAAGATAGTTGAGAGAAAGTATAGCATAAAACCGTGACTTACAGGGAAGTTATGACTGCTCTTCATTATCTCTTCCACACAAGAACTATGAGGTGCAGTTCTTCAAACTCCTTGGGTGGCTTTGACAGTACTCAGGATAAGTGAAAAGCATTTGGGAAAAACAAAATCCGTTCCAGGTATGTGCTAGAAGCTCTCTGGAGAAAACTAATACAATGTTCTGCCAGTCATAATAGTAGAAACACTTTCTTACAGGAGGATAAGTGGGACTTCAAGCAACAAGTGGCATAACAGAATTAGAGTCAAGTGCAAACAGAACTTGACTTTTGTGAAAGAGTTCAAAAATGGCTAATCAGAAATCAGGTAGGAAGAGTGTTCACACCACAGAAATATGTATGAGAAAGTTACGAAAGCAAGCTGCAGGAAGATAGCTGTATTGCAGGAGTCAGTTAAAAATACGAATGCCAAAAAACATCTGGTTTAATTTCTGGTTTGAAAATATTTAGACAAAAACAAATCAGATTCTGATGAGTAAGAACTGACTTTACAAGGAAAGCCAGCAAGCTCCATGATCCCAACCATTCTGCTCATTGATAGATGAAGCAGGTAGTCCAGTAAGGTATCTGGGAGGTGTCCACAGGGATTAAAGCCTCCTTGTACACCTGGGTATGTACAAGCAGATCTGGCCACATCCACACAGTGTTTTTCAAATAATTTTTAACTGCCTCTTATACCCCTTTTAACCACTGTTTCAAACATTTTAAGAAGATAGTTCAGATTGTTGTCCACAAAGAATTAAAATATAACAATAACTTATGAAACTTCACTGCCATCACTGACTAGGCATCATTTTTAAAATACTTAAATTTAGATTGTGTCATAATGGCAAATGCAAAATTTTTGAGTAGCATAAAGTATCTTTGCAATGGGTACAAGAAAGAAAACTACAGCAATGACAATAGGGAAGGGAATAAAGAAAATTAAGGAGGAAGACAGAAGAGGAAGAAAAAAAAAATCACATAGCTGAATGGACCATTGAAATTACCAGACTTTTTCCTGGCAATTATTCAGTTATCTCTTAGCTACAGATTCTAGACTTCACATTGCTTCCATTTCTATATGCTTGTTTATTCCTTATCTTCCTTTTCTTGTATTTTGTTGAAAAATTCTACCACTCTAGGAAGGATTGTCAAAGAAATTAACTGCCTTCTGTCCTTTTAAACTATCTAGAACTGCACCTTTCAGTTATGATCCCCATCACATGGTCAGTTGTAATCTAGATTTGTACTTTGGCCATCAATGGTCCTGAAAAGGCTACTGCATCCAGTGTTCTCCCCTTCACCTCCTTTTATTCCCTCTGCAAAGGCACCATCTGTGTGCTGTGGAAGAGTGGTATTGTCTCAGAACCAGACATGCAGTCCCTCCTGTACAGCCTGCACACCTCTTTTGTGGTGGCCTGTGGTGGTTCTTCTGAGCTCCTCCAACATGGAATAACATCCTCCCCACACCAGAGAGTGGAAAACAGAAAATGCATGTGCAGCCTAAAACTCTCTTCTCAATGATTCTTCATTGCTTCTTTAACTGTGTGTACACTGATTTCATACATTAATCATGAAGAATCAATTATATGTCACCAGAAAATTGAATTGCAGGCACAGATAAAACTTCAAATACACTTCCAAATACCCTAAGTTTGAACATGGATTGAGGTGCATATTCCAGAGTGATGTCTAAATTTATGACATAAATAAAGGTGCAACATTTTTACTTTTAAAAAGATGTTTCCCTTGCTAATATTTCATTACTTTGCTACTGAGCAAGCAACAGAGAAATCATAGGGTTGTACATTTAATCAAAAAAACTGTCTAACTTACATTGTTCTGCTGAGAGATGTCTACAAGCAGTCATACACATGCATATAACATCTCTGAGCTGCGGCAGTTTACTATATTCTACAAAATAAGAGAATATTGAACCAAATACAGTGATCTAAAAAAAATTGTTCACTACTTTCAGATGTTAATCCTGAAGAACCATTTTCAACTCTAATTCCTCACAACTTGGGTATTAATATCATACATGAAAACCCTAATTTTGCATTATCAAACTCATCTACAGAAAGATTTCACATTAGCTAGGAGGTTAGAGGGCTTATGCAGCAAGCCTGCTTTCCTCTCACATTAAAAGCAGCAATGTGCTATATTATCATTACAATCTTATCAGAAACTTATTGTTTAGAAGTCTAGCAATTTTCTCCTATGACATCTATTAATTTAATTATTAATTAAATTTAAATTATTAAATTTATTTATAATTATATTATATATTTAATATATAATCTAATATATAAAAATAATATATAATATATAATAATATTATATATTNAGCATATCATCCACAGAAAATGACCATGTAATTTTTAACATTAATGCAAGCTAGTATGAGTAGGGGAAATAATCTGAAACATAAGAATTGAGTAGAGGGGAAAACGTAATCCTGAGACAGTAATCCTGGATGGTTCAGAAGGGAAAATAAATACTAAGCATGGCTGAAGAGTTTGTACAAGTAACCTAGTTCAGAATGGATCATTGAACAAACTTCCATCATTGAAAAATTTTTAAGTAACTTTTTATATGAACATATTCCACTTCATAGACTGCACAGAATTTTTTCATAGTCATGGTGGCCTTAAGTACTTGCTGCTGAAAGCATGCAACCAATCATTTAGTGTTTGATACTGATACTCACAGTCTGGATAACTCCCAATGCAACACAGAAGTCTTTAAAGTTGGATTGTACAAATATTCCAATGTACACAAACAGGCTAGTTCAGTTCCTTCTGCAAATAAAATATTTATATGATAGCAGACTCTGCTCTTTGTTGATACAAATTTTGACTTTTCTGTTCACCTCTCCTTGTCTGCAGTGCCTTTTTTACATACTTCTGAAAGCTGTCAAAGTTTCCCCCACATTTTATCTTTGAACTCAGCAACCCAAACTCTCCTACTTTTCCTAGTAGATAAGAAGTTACAGATCTTTGACAATTCTTCTTGCTATATACTGAATACTCTTCATCATTTTTGCTAAGCCACGGGGAACAGGAGAGGTGCCTTAGGACTAGAGGAAAGCAAATATCCAGTCTTCAAAAATGGCAAGGAGGAGGAAACTATTGACTGGTCAGTCTCACCTCCATCCCTTGAAAGGTAAAGGAGCAATTTACCATTAGCGCTGTCTCTAGGCTCATCAATATTCATCAGGTCATTAGGAGCAGTCAACATGGGGAAGTCATGCCTGACCAACCTGATAACCTTTTATGGAGACATAACCAGATGGGTAGATGATGACAAAGCAGTGGATAGGGCTTATCTATAATGATGGTTCCCAACTCTTGTTTTTAAGTAATTATATGAATGTGTATGCCAGAAGTACCTCCACCAGTCAGTCACAGTTGGGATATATCGTTCTCTGTCCTAAAGATACAAAGTTCACTCAAGCTAAATTCACTTAAGCTGAGACTAGCCCACGATGACTTTTGTTGTGACTGACAGGAAACATATGCATATACCAATATTTGGGACTTTTGACAGAATTACTGCAAAATATAAATATTATACAGCAATTTTGACTAGGTAAATTTTACTTGCAGATCATATATTGGTATTGCATGCCATGTCTCCTAGATTTGTCCCTTTACTATTTTGTTGGTTGGAAATTTTTTTTTGGGGGGGGGGCATAAATTCATTAGGACAGTTTACAAAACATTTGGATACTTCAGTACCCATGCTATGAACCACTGTAGGGTCTTCATTTACAAAAAAACCCCCAAAAAAGTACAAGGTGCTCTATGTAAAGAGAAAGCCACCTCTGAAGTAAAGCTATATTTGAATCCTCAAGCTGTCATCTTGGAAAGCCATGAACTTTAAAAAAAGTTATTACAAAAGTAATAGGATCAGTAAATTTCTGGACTGCAAACTGTCTTCTCTCTAGATTATTCCATGATCAGAATCATAGAATCATAGAATAGTTTGGGTTGGAAGGGACCTTAAAGCTTTTATCAAGTCTACTTCTTCTCTATTTCTCATGAACTTAATCCTGAAATTTGCTGTTCATGAATCATACATCTGGCCCAAAGAGAAGTAGTTGGAAAAGCCTGATGGAAACTGGTCCTTTTCACAATAAAGCCTTGAAAAAAAAATTAAAAAAAACATTAAAAAAACCATAACAAACAAATAAAATGTCTTTGTACTAACTGTTACCACACAGTGGGGATTTCTGTTAACGTACTACTTTACCATCTGAAGTACAGTGACATGAAAAATTAAGATGTTTTTTCCAGGCAGAAGAAGTAAGTTTAAGGGCAATAATTGGAATAGAAAGTATAAGACAAAAAAATCCCAAAATCAAACTCAAACAGATTTTAAAACATCCTTAAGCATATTGTGCAAAACCTAAATTCCTTTTTATAGGAAAAAAATAAGATACAATGCCCTAGACTTTGAAGTTGTTTGTAATTTCATTCCCATTTCCCTTCTTTTGTTTGCTGTAATTGCAAAAATACTAAAAAAATTAATTTTCTTCAGACAATCTGAAAATTTCAATATAGGTCCTAGTACTGCAGCATGGAAACAGTATGATGATGTCTGCATACTCTTCCAACAGTACAGCTTATCTTCTTAGATGCAAGTATCATAGCAGCTCAGTACATGTATACTCTGTTATAGTTTTCTCACTTCCATAAGACTAAGCAGATAAATTAATATCGAAATAGTCTTGAAGAAAAATCAGGGACAGTTCCAAATCATTAACAAAGTACATCTGATGTTCTCCTCATCCAAAACCACACAAAAAAAATCCTGAAAAAGGCTGCAGTCATGGTATTTCCTCCATCATCAGAAAAGCTCATGGAATCTTGTAAGAAAGCTATTCCCATTGTTTGTGAATCAGATGGTATAAATAAGGATTTTTTACTTTAGCTGAATATCCAAACTATAAATTGAACAAGAACTTACCCCCAGATTTTCATCTATAATTATTAGATACAGTTTATCAGGCAAAATTGTAATAAACAGTAGCACAGACACATGAATACAAGATAACAAGTTTGTCAGCATTTTCCAACAAGTTACTTTATGCCTCATCTTTCCTGCATTATTAGAATATGCAGGAGTTGCCAAGCAGCAGCTGACCTGTCAACCAGTCTACATCCTTCCACCTTCAACTCTACATATCTGAGAGATCATTTCTGAAGATCTCTGGGAGGAATTTTGCTCTAGAATTGTTGCTGAGAAGCCTGATGAAGCTACAGAGAGCTGATTCCATTCATGCAGAAAAACAAAACACAATACAACACACAAAAATTCAGCTAAAACCAAAGAACCCACTTCTTTAATTCATATAACTTCATCTGAAGTCTGTGGGACAAAATTATTTTGGCTTTTAGCACTTATTCAAATGTTAACAGTAACATACAAACATTGAACTGTTTGAGAAAAAGTAACACTTGGACACTCCATCCAATCCAACATAAATAAAAGTGAATGCTTTAAAATATGAATTGCTTTTGCATTTGGACTTTCACATAACATGCTATGCTGAGAGTTGAAGCTTCAGTAGTTCAGTCTGTCTTTCCTTATTCTTACACTTTCATTAAATAAACAACACTGAACCAAGCACTCATGGAAATAAAACAATGTCAAGTTCTCCATAATTTTAAAAATTTATAACACTGAGTTCTGACATGGAAATGAGACTACAAGTGGTTTGATAAACAGTCTAAAAGTATTCTGGTGCAAGAAACTCACATTAAACTGGTGCCTTATAGCATAAGTCTACATATCTCCTGTAGGAGAATGTAGGATCTGTGCTAGATGCTCTGCTCTCCTCCTTATCTGGTAATGGAAAACACCCTGCTATTACTGAGATAAGACCATTCTGGATGCTTCATGTTCCTGGCACTAATATAGTTGGTCTGAACTTGGAGAATAATTCTCTGATTAATAACATGCAATGACCTTTTCTCTTACAAAAGCTCCTCTTCATATCTAGGTCAAAGGAACACCACAGATGCAGAAAACAGGAAAACCCCTTCTGCAAATTTGTTGGTAGATAGTCACTGACGTCTCTCCAAGAGACAACATAAGTGAACAACAAGTTTGCCATTATCATCTTGAATGCTAAAGGTCTTGGTTAAGTGTGTGGCTGTAGTCTCAACAGAATTTCTACAGTTAGGAAAAGGCCCTTGTCAGAATATAATACACAGAAATTGTCATTTTCTAGTCATTCTTACAAGGTAATGGTTTGAATATTCACAAGCTCTTGCTTTTTCCAGATGAAACAGTATGGAAAAAAATCAAAGTATCAATCTCGGAGATGCTTGCGGAAATGCTGACTTGTCATGAAGTTCTCATTTTGTATCCTTTTTCTCCTCCCAGTGAACATGGTGACAAACAAATTTCTTACTCAGTAAGAAGGCAATATTTTGAAAAAGCTTATCACGGAAATTTACTTGATCACTGCATCTATTTACCAGCAAGGTCAGAAAAACTTTTCATCCATATCAGAACTTCTTTTGACCTACCTGCTTCCCAATTCTAAAGATTTCACTGGTTTTCTATGAAAGATCTGGGGCACATGAGAAGCAGATGATTCAAATGTCTTCTTAATCATCATGCTAATGCAAACTCAGAGGACTTGTTTCCGAAGTTCCTTGCTTTCTTACAAGTTCATTACAGTGAAAAATAAGGAGGAGGAGAAAACCAAAAAAATGAAAACCAAAGCAGTCTAAGAAATAACTGTGGTAATTCTTCACTTATTTGAACATAGCCTTTGGGTTCTTGGGGACAAGTTAGCAAGTAATGGAAACATTGATGTGAACCCAAATGAATAAAAGACTGATTACAGCCAAATATATAATAAAATTAATGGAATCAAACACCTGCAAACAGCATTGAGCTAAGATGCAATCTTTGCTAGACATTGCATAGGTCATGATCTGATCTATTCTAGAAAAATAAGAAGCTTGAAAAAGACAGAAGGACTGAAACACAACTTTGCAAATCTGCATGAGCATTGACAATCGTGTTTGTTCTCATACTCCTGTTTTGTCATGATAAAACTAAGAACAGAAGCTGGCTTTCTTCCTTTATAGAGGAGTCTCAGGACCTAGTCTCACAATCATAGTGTCTCCTGCAACACTAAAATTTGATCCAATTTGAAGAAATTGTGGGTTGTTACTTCAAGACATGTTTTAGGTTTTCTCTACAAAGTTCCCACGTGGGTATTTCCAGAACAGTTAATACCCATTTTTGAGTTTAAAAATAAAAAAAATCAGTCATTAGACCTTAAAAGTAGTGTTGCCATTGACCAAATAAAACTATTTTTTCTCCAGTTATGAAGAAAACGTTTTCATGGTCATTGGTATAAAATTCCTATGCCTTAGTGATTTTTTTGTAATACCAGTCAGTTTGAACATTACTGAAGGTAATTTCTCTGTATGTTTTGGGTTGGATTTTTTTTTTGTGCAGGAAGGGAAAGAAATTATTAATGATACAGCAGGGCAGAAAGAAATGTATATTATTATTTCAAAACTGATTAATTGTGCAGCGACAAAGTGAGCAATATCTATGAAATAAGGCATGAGGCCTGTATGGTAGAGACAGATCAGCAAACAATATTTTCATTCAAATTCTGTTTCACTCTTTTTAACTTTAGTGTCACTGGGCCAAATATTTCCTTTGATCAGAAATATATTTTCCCAAGGATGCTATATTTCATTTGAAACAGAGCACAAATTATCTTTCTAAAATAAAATACACAATATAATCTTTTGGCAAAGAGATTTAAAAGAATATATATTACAGCCAAAATGTGTGCCACTTGGCTTCATTAAATAAACTTTCAGGAAACCTATTTAAAAGAAAAATACTCAAAATGCACAGACAGAATGCATAATACTGCCACCAAGCACATTCTGGTGGAACTGAAGACAAGTCTTATTTAATCCCCAATCACACATTAAAAGTTGAGACTTGCATGTGTTACCTTGGTTATTTTTTAGAAATACATGGATTTGAATATGCAAAGATTTGAATACAGAGATACTTTGTCAACTTTGATCATCCCCTGGGGTAATGTCCCAAACTCTTAAATGCAGCTGAGTAAAAACCCAGTTAATCTGAATTTCTGTGCATTGCCACATAAGTGGAATCTCACTCAATATTTTTGTAAATTATAGAAGACCAAGGGATAATAAGTGACTTCAGAATCTCTCTAACCAAATCAAACCCCGGCTTGAAGGGGAATCAACCACGAGGCTGTCCAGGGCTTGTTTCTTGAAAGCCTACAAGGTTGGAGCCTGCACAGCCTCACCAAACAGCTAGCTCTACAACCTTGTTCTTGGAGGGAAAAATGTTTTCCTTACAGCTAAACATAACCTCCCTTCTTTCAAGTTAGGCCTACTGCCTTTTATTTTTCTACTGCTGTTGAAAGTCAGTCTTGACCTAACCTCTCCTTAGGTACTGGAGGCTGCTGTTTGTTAGTTTCTCCCCAAACCAAGTACTGTCCAAGCTGCACAAACTCATTTCCCACAGCCTCTTCTCAAGTGCTGTGGCCCTGAGAATATGGTGGCCCTCCACTAAACTTGCTCCAGTCCATTATTACCTTTGCTGCACTAGGAAACTCAACACTGGACTAGTCTTCTTATACGGCTTAGTAATTACTGACTAGAACGGGACAATCGCTTTTCTTGAGCTGCTGGCTGTGCTCCTATTATTACAGTTCAAGATACTGTTGTCCATCTTTACTTCCAAAGCCCACTACTGGCTTGGGTTTGCTCTCAAGTCTCTCCCATTGTTTTTAGCATAACTGTTCTATTTTAGCATATATGTTCTATTTGATTTATGCTGTATCGTATACCATCTAGAAAAACAGCTATTGTTTGAGTTAACCCTGCAAGGAGTCAGTCTGTTAAAAATAAAAAGAAAAGTTATCTTTTTTCTGTTTTGATATGGTAAGGATCAACATCAGCTTGTGAATCCCAGTGGAGGTTCCAGAGCTGACACACAGATACAGGAATTTTGTAAATATAGGAGATAAATGATTCAATCAGAGGCTGGACTGATTGATCTAATACTAGCAGCTTTGGACAGCATTCCCTTTTCATTGGTGGACACACAGCCAATACATACACAAAAAGATATTAGTTACAGCTGCAGTATCTTCTGTATCAATTAGTTTTGGGTTTTTTCCAATCCTGCCTCTATCAGATTATGTGCAAAAGAATGAATCTTGTCATAGTGGAGGAAATATTTTTTGAGATAGACGCGAATCTTAAATACTACCTGCACACACACATTCATAGACCTTAGTGTATGCAAGAGCGCAAGATCTGCACTTTCCAAATGAATTTTCATTTTGTATCCTATGCTGGATTGGCATAGAGTTGGTTTTGTAGCCAGATCATCTGACTGGCTATGGATGCAAATGTGGAAAGCAGTAACTGACAGATTCTTGGTATCATGTAGAGAAATTGAATTTCATTGAGCACTTCTAAAACTGTTCAATCTCTCCTCTTTTTCTTCTCTCTAAATTTGTGAATCTTTACTGTAAAAAAAAAAAAGAAAAGAAAAAAATGTAACAACAACGCTCTATAAAAACTGTCATACCATCACATTAAATTCTTTAAAAGGCAAATTTGCTGGAAAGATTTCATATAAAACTTACAATGATAGGAAGCATGACAGAAGACGAAATGCTGCCTGAACCCATAGGTTATTAAAATACACTACTGGTCAAATGGAGAAATTGTTTGTACCTTTGATCCTACAGTTAAATAAGAGGAACATATTTACACGAGAGTTGTGTAGGTTAACAGAAGACTGTTAACGGAAGGTTAACCTGCAGGCTTTCCAGAATATTTTCTCATTAAGAAACATTACAATGAAACTCTGAAACGTCTTCTTCTTTCTTTAATTACGGCATTTAAAAAATTATAGCTGAAATTTGGAAGGAGCTAATTCTTACCTCATGAGGATACTATTACCTGTGTTATCTGTCTTTACACTAGGAGGATTCCCTCTAATACTATCTGATTTGTGTTTAAAAAAAACATTGACACTGATCTTGATAGCTCATCTTCTGCCATCACCATGCTATCTAATTGTTTGGGGACTGTCCACCTTTGATAATAATGCCAGTAAGCATTGGCTGTACTGAGACATGGATCATCATTTATTTACAATGGTCCAACCTCACAATCTATTCAGGAAGGTTCTTTCTGCATCCACCACCAACATATTCAGCCACATTATTTTAGCTCAGTTGCCACATTCGAGGCAAACACTTAATTCCTTTATGGAACTAGTGCAGTAATTTTGGTTTACCTTCTTTCAAAAGACAGAGTGAAATGCCCGCCATTTTTATAGTCATGGCTTTAATCTATATTTCAAGGATGATGCCACTTCTGCTAATAATTGCTCTTTGTATGCTGGAACAAATTTAATAGACAACTCACTGAAGAGTCTCAAAAGTTTGGTAAAACAATCTGTCTAAGTCTAAGGCACTTAATCTCAGTTCAGTTCTGCACTACAAGTGTAGCCCTTGTAGTAAAATGATTACCTGAGAGCACAGGCCACCTCAGACAATTCTTAGAAGATCAAGGTGAACCAATCTGAACATTTTGTGGCAAAAATGGAGAAGAATGCTAGAGCACTGAAGTCTCTTGAAAAAAGAGCTTCATTTATTAAAGGCAGATGGAAGCTGAAAGGTTGGACATTCCTCCTTGTTATAGGAACGTGACAAGCTTTCCTGCCATGTGTCCAGATCGGATTTATGGTCTAGCCTGGCAGTGTGGCCTGAAATCAAGTCAATCATGTGATGACCTAAATCAAATTTCCCACAGATATTTTGGTAAAGTTTTGATCTACTAAAAAATCCCATTAGGGAAGATAAGCAATGCAAAATAAGAAAATCACAGGTCTGTGATTTTTTCTAGTCTCATACTCTAGTCTCATCAGGTAATCTTCCGCATAATTGCGTCATGTTGGTGCTTCAATAATCATTGACACACAACTGAAACTTTCAATCAACTTTTTATGTGTTTATTTAATACTTGTGAAGTGCTTTAAGATTCCCTGAATGAAAGAACTAAAGAAAAACTTCTTTAATTCTTCTCTGTCATAAGTATAAAAAGGTAGGGCTACCCTTCAAGTCTGCAGTACAGTAGGACATGTGATCAGTGCACACACCCAGTGAAGTATGAAGGAGTTACAATGACCTGACTTGAACATTCACTCACGTCTGAGAAGTGGCACTTCACACCTGAAGTTGAGAGTCAAGAGCTGAAAAGATTAAAAAAAAAAGCCCACACACACAACGCCCCCCCATCCAAATCAACATGCAGCCAGTCCTTCACATTTAAACCTTTGTTCCTGAGAAAGAGTTTGACCTTTAGAAGGTACTAAGTTTATTAAAATATCCACTGATTTTTAAAAGGAACTTAAAGAAAGCTCATGAATTTTGAGACTATAAGAACAATTTAATCAAAGTACATGAGTACCTATTTACTGTCATTTCTGAAAAATCTAGATTTAGACTTCTCAAAGTACAAAATCACTTGTTTAGATGTTACCCAAGTAAAATTCCAGTTTATGTACATAACAATCAATTACCATTACAAGATGATATTTCTAAGAAAATAAATAATTTTTTCCTTAATTAGTAGCAGTAATGTAGAAATTGCCCTATCCAACAGTAACCTGATACCTGTGACAAATACTAGCAACTAACTATTCTTTTCAGCCTGACAGCAATAAATTTCACAGAGGATACATCACCAAGGTTAGTCAAGTACTTCTGCTACTTAGCACTGGCACCACTAGTTGTGTGCTCAATTTGTAAGTCTTTTTCTAAAAAGACCAATAAAAAGTTGCATGTAACTAAATGCATCCTGATTAACTCATTCAGTACTAATTTCAATTAAAAAAAAAAAAACCAAAACAAAAAACCAAACAGCACATGTTCATTATAGTCAGGAATAAAATAGTACATAAAGAAGAGAATGTTGCTCTGATTTAATCTTAAGATTTAATAAATATTCCAACATAAATATCTTAGACATTGAGACCTCCTTACACTGATCATAGTACATATATTCAAATCCCAAAATACAGGCACAAGAATGTATCGCTGACAGCAAATTCAGCATATTTGCATGAGTTCCCAGTTTCTATAAGCATCTTACATGACTTTAGTCCTCCATTGCAGGAAACTTGCTCATCTCAACACTGGAAACTCGGATTCTCATTCAATTTTCTGTCTGATCCTCCCCAGATTCTATATCAGGATGTTCTTCTGGCTATTGCCTTGCTTTCACATCACTGTCTTCTCCTTCCTGGGGTATCTTTCTGGCTTTCTCCACTCACATTCCAACATAACACAGGTTTTACTGGTATATTATGGTAAATAACACAGGCTCAGATGCCTCATGCAGGGTCATGTGCAAATGCAGAGTAAGTGTATTCCAGATGGGTACAACTGTCTGCTTCACCTGTAGAAACCAGTGTTTGGGCAGTATGCCATCCATTCTTCTGTGCCCTCAAAGCAATGAATGAGTTAAAATGAACAATGAATATTTTTACACAGAAACCATGAGGAATGCATAGTCCTACTGGTTTGTCTTTTTGGCTACATGTGCCTTTTAAGAATACTAGTTGGGAAAATTGTTTAGAACTGAGACACAGGGAACAATAAAACTGTTCTAAACTGAGCTGTTAGAATGTCAATATGTAGTTGGAACATGTTACAGCTGCATCAAGGAAATGCTGGGTAACTCAGCACAACAGCAACTTAGGAGGATTCCAGAGCTTAGATCTGGTAGACATTTGGAATACAAAGGAAGTTCAATCCTTTAGTAAACAGGCCACTTCAAGGATCAAAGGGCTGCTTCTTCATAGCTATCCCTTCTTAGAAAAGGAAACATCAGCCTTTCTGATAACTATTTTGCATTACTGTCTCGCTGTAAAAATCCTTCCAGAAGACAAAAGTGAGACAAAAGTAGCATTTTAACTGTAGAAAATAACTCTGAGATTCAGACTCAGAGAAACAAATACAGTAGAAAAATCCTTAAGTAAATATTTAAAGGAAAAAAACCCGACAAATAAATCTAACACTATTTCTCCTGTAAATGCCATCCAACTTGCTTTTTCTTCCTCTCTCTCTGTCCCCAAAGAGCAAAAACCTACTCTACAATGCCTTCTGAAGGCTGTCTGCCTGCTATCCTCACTGCCCACCTACCGTAGGGAGCAGCTCCTCCCACCTGCACATAAAAGCCAAGTGCATGCTACCAGCAGCAGATCAGAGCATTTTCTCAGTCCTCCACTGTTTTGAGCCAGTGATCTTCTCTCCTTGGATCTTGTATACTCAAGGTAAGATAACTGCTACTTCAGGTCTCTGTTCTAACCAGCTATTGTGAGGAAGTCTTAATGTGAACTCTAGCACTGCCTTGCTGGGTGGTGCTGACTTCCCTCCCCCCCCTCCTTTTTTTTTTTTCAGATGTAGTGTCATCTGACATTTAAGTTAGTAACAGTCTGTTGTTTTAGCAATGAAATAAAAACAGATTTTGCTGGGAAACACTGTGTGTCTGGGAAAAAGGTCTTCTCTCCCTTTGTGATTGATTTTGAAAAGATTAGTGCACCCAGAACAATTCTAACCATTTATTATCCTTATAGTTTCCAGTTAATTTATTTTTAAAATCTCACACTCTAAAGCTTCCTTAAATTCTGTTTGATGAAAAAAAAATGTTTAGAGCTGATTTAAGGAAGGCATTGGTTTGCATTACTCTTGTTACTAGCCAGATTGAGTCAGTCTTGGGACTGAAGTGCATCTTCACAGGTTTCACAGCTTTAAAAAAAGTCTGAGAGAACTTGAGCCCCCACAGAAGCATAGTAATAAGACTGATAGAATTCACTATCTGCTATCAAATATGCTTAAAGTACATATTTCATGAAATTCTGTTTCTTGGAAAATGGACCTTGTAGTTTTATGAAATTTCTAGATGAGTTTGAATTATATTTTATCCACAGTCTGTCTACATAGGCATTCTGATGCTAGGGGAAGGAACAGTTAAGTGCCTCAGAGGCAGCTACTGAACAGCTGAAACATTAAAAAGTGGTTTAAAACTGTATTTGCATTCTCCTCTATTCATCATCAAAGATGAACTTAATAGTGACTAGCACCAGTTTTTCATGTTGAGCGAGTCAGTGCACTTTTAACATACAGTCACCTGTTTAATGAAATTCCACCACAGAAATCCTAATCCTAGAATGCCTCTCTCCAGTGCTCTGAGAGGAGGAAATGCATGAATTACCCAAAGTAAGCAGAGTGCTCTGTAAAGTGTCTGTACTCAATGTAGAGCATTCTGCAGGTTTGGCTTAACAGCCAAACAAGTATTGACTCTTGTTTTTGTAATTTTCACAAGTCTTTTCTAAAAAAAGAACTGTGCCCATATAAAATGTTAGCTGCAACATTTTTAACTACTCTGTAAGTACAGCAGAACTATGTTCAAAGGGCCCTTTTCTGCATACTGTATCTAAGATTTTTTTTTCTGTATTTTACATGTTATCTATTGTAACTAATGGAGACCAAGAAAAAAAAACCCCAAAACATTGCCTTCAGCTATTTGCCTGTAAGATTACATAAGTATCTTCAAAAAAAATCCCCAAAAACAAAAACAAAAGCAAACAAATGGAACTATTCAACAACTAAGTATATATTTTCTATAGCAGTCTATAGCAGTTTTTACAGTAAAACTGTTTTTGCATCCAGGTAATCCATATAAATTGCCCTCAGAAGACAGGAATAGAGCCCAATAGTTTTCCTCATAACTGTCAGGCTATCTTTGAGCTACAAACTTCTATTCCTTAGTTAACATCTGATTTTTTTAGGAAACCTGCCATCTCTCTCCATAAACATCCCTCTTGTAAAACAGATATGTGATTTTAAGTGCAATTCATACAGAATTTAGGTCTGCAATCTGTCAGTAAAGCCTCATTGTTCACACAGAATTTTACTCTATAATCCAAGTCTCTAACAACAATTTTGAAGAAAAAAAGCAAAATATTTTTTAAAATGCATCTGCCACAGGAACTGTGTATATAACAAAATACCTTTTATTAAAGCCTGCTGTGAAATGTAATGTTTTGGCATTTGAAAAATGGATTGCGGGACATATTAAGAAAATTCTGTTCAAAGGAATGCGTCTAATTTAGATCAGAATCTCCTCTGAGCAATTTCTGTCTTAGGCTGAGTAGATAATTCAGCTTAGCATCATTTTGCAGCAGAGGATGAAGGGAAACTGCACCCAGCAGGTCTCCAAGAGAAATATCTAGGAATGCATTTTTTGACTTCTGTGCTGATCTCAAACTCCTTTTTATAAGATCAAAGCATGCAGATAAGATAAAAATACTGTGATACAATGCAGTATAAAAGAAAAGTGAATCAGTGGATGAACAAGGAATTCAGATCGAGTAATGACCATAACAAAGGTAAAGAAACCATATTAATTTTTCAGCCACAGATCCGTGAAGTTTTTAGCAGGCATGCTTGACCATTTCTCCTTGGGGTTGCACTCCAGCTTTTTTAGGTGATTGTTTAGGGCACTAATGCCCACTTATGCCACAAGCATAACTCCCACCGCTATCACAATGTTGGACTAGATACCTAGAAACAAAGGAGCTATGCATGGCCCTGCCACTACCACTGATTGAGAGACATTCTACTCTAATTGTTTTCACCACCTTCTCTGTGAGGCAGTCATATTTTCCTATGGCAACACTGATATTAAACATGTGAACTGTTTTACTTATAGTCACAGTAAAATTTCACAGTAGAGAGTCAGGTTTAGCTCCTCCAGGTTCAAGTCCAGCACCTTAACCTTGCTTCATTTGCTATTCAGCCATATAAAGTCCACCCCTTTGCAGCTGATCTGTCTTTCCATGACTCTCAAGGGCTGAACAGCAGGGAGAATTCCAGTGACAAAACTTGAGAGAGGTAATTTACTCCTAACACTTTTGAACTTGCTGTGAAACACTTTACAAACCCCTTAATGTGATCTGCAAATCATTTTGGAGGAGGAAAAGAAATAAATAACTACCTTTTCCTTACCCTCTGTGGTGGTTCAGGGAGACCAACCCACTCTTGGCAGGATAAGCAAGCAGAGATCCCCTGCCATGGACTAGAATTGCCATGGGCAACATCTGACTATAAGAATTCAGTCTTGGTAATGCAGTCGCAGGAAGGTGCTCAAAGAGCACGTGATGCTTAAGAGAAATTATTCACATGCATCTTGAACAGTACACAGAATGTATTTTTTTTCCTGCACTCAATATCATGTGTCATCTCTGTAAACATACAGAATGTAATTTCATATCATTAAAACAAACAGGAAAGCAAAAAACAAAAACCAAACAAAAAAAACCCCACCCAAAGCAGTAAGCCTACCAACTTTGTTATTTCCCTTTACTTTTTAACCCTTTAGATAATTTGCAAGGGTACGGACTCCTAATTGCTCCTGTGGCCCTGTAAATGCTGCCTTTAAAAAAATTAATACATTACAATGTAAATTTGTACAGTAATTGCCTTAGCAAAGGGGGTCTTGTCTCATTCTTTGATGTTGAAAATTACCACTGAGCATGCATTGTTCACTGATAATATAGTTAAGGTGTGAGAGGTAACAGTGTGCCAGCAGGAATGATAAGGACTAGAAAAAGAACCATTAATAGTTGTGTCAATTTTCATACTTACAAAGCAGAATTTTCTACCCACCTACAGTGTGTCATGCCATATGTCTCAGGGGAGGAAAGATTAAGTTATATCCCAGAAGCTCAAATACATTCCTATATTATCCTTTACTTTTTTTGGCCTACCAATTAGTGCAAGCTGTGGGTTATTTCCTTCATCAGGGAGATAATTTTTAATTTTCACTGGTGTCATATTTCTAAAAGAACAATGGTTCAATGGAGCTATTGTAGTGAAGAACAAGAAAAGACAAAAACATTAAGAATTGGCTTTTTCTGTCTGATCAACAACAGTTTCTTACTTTTGCCAGTTCAACATTCTGGAGCCCTTGTATGGCTTTCCCTCCAGAAAGTGAGATCTAATCTTTGAATGAATAGAACTCTCCTTCAGCAATAGTTGTAAATCTGTGTATGTTTAAAAAGATAATCTCCTGGTTCTGATGGCTTTTTTGTGGGTCTTGTGCAATAACTGTGACTATTCTCTGTACACATCAGTAAACAATTGTGCTCCATCTCCTTGTACTCCTGAAATGTTGGATTTGTTTCTGTAATTGTCTTGATGCGTAGTGAATTTAGTGTCCCATAATTGCACTGCAGGGGATTAATACCACTGTGCAGTCTTGGGACATCTTTTGATGGTTGAAACTTCTTCTATGTGACTTTTGATATTTTACGGTTTACAAGATGAATGCAAGTGTGGTGCTTCTTGAATGGCAGGTGAAACTGTTGAGGGAGTCACATGTATTGGACCCCTTTCAAAAGGGAGTGAGAATCAGTGCCCACACTTGGTTTGAAACAATAAAGCAGCCCTAAGAGAGTGTTTATCAGTTCCCTCTGCTGGCTACAAATCCCACAGCCAGATGAGCAGCTGTGTTTGCGGAGGCGAAGGTCTGAAGTTCTATTCCCAATGCTGTGTGCATGTGGTAAACTGATGACTGTGGTGTCTGTGCACGTCTGTGGACATCATTCTTTATAGGGTCTCATCAACAACTACACTGAGTTCAACATGAGGGCACTCAAAAATAATATGGAGTCACTGGGAGGTAAGAAACTTTACACTCAGAACCTGAAAAGAATGCTTGCAGCTATACCATTCATAATACCATGCAGCTAGAGCATCCTTTTGTTACACATCATACACACACTTTGCTTTTTTTGCCTCTTCAGGAATCTTCAAGAAGAGTGAGCAGTGTGTGTGTTCATTACACTTGGTTTAAAGACATCTGGCCAGCTACCACAAATATTCTTAGTGATCCCAAATTGTAACACTTCAGAAATGTTTCAGAAATGTGGAGCTTCTGAGAACTCCAGATTTGCACAAAAACAGTACCAATGAGAAAGGTGCAGCCTAAAAAAAAAATAATCCCACAAACCAAAACAAACCAGAAAAAAGAACCTAACTAGTTAATTTCTATTCCTGTAGAAAAAGGCCTATATAATCTGGTTATAGCAGGTTTAAGTACACAGTCAGAAATAAAGCTGACAAGAAAAAAATATACTGCAAACATAAGAAAGAATTTCCATTTTAAATAAGCATCTAAAGCGCTAAAAATCACAAACTCTTGGGTCGGGTATGCTACATCACTTCAACTCTTAGGAATCTATCATATCAACCTATAGGATATGCACAGCCTATCCTATAAAAAGGAGAATGAGTCAAAAGTAGCAGCTTGACATGCTAGATGTCAAAGGTATATGAAAAGCCAGATTTTGAAACATCTGCAGCATATGTTTCCTGCTAACTAAAAAAGCAACCACTCTTTCCAAACCAACATACTGCTGCATTCTTCTCTCTGAAAGGAAAGTAACAAGTGGGCAGTAATACACTGTAGATTTGTGCAGGGAACGTTAAGCAAAGCATTTGACCATTTTTGCAACTGAAAATTCCAGAGATCAAAACAAGTTTCTAACAAACCCCAGCCTTATGATGTGAAACAACAGCACGCATATAAAATACACCACAGTACCTGAAATGTAGATACTTATATTGCTTCTCATTCATTCAGTATAAGGGCAGAATGGAGAATGTCACAGCCCTGAGATACTCAAAGCAAATACAAACAACTTACCACAGAAGAAATCTAGCAGTCAAACCTGCTTATGTCAGCCACACAAGTTACTTCTGTTCTTCTCACCGTGTGTGGAATTCCTTTTTTTTATTTAAGAAAAGGTTCAGCTATTTCCCAGTATTTCTTTATAAATGAATCAGATGATTAGTCCAACTCCCAGTTGATGGACAGTAACATAAAGCACACAACTGGGACCTCTTGTTGGCAAATTTCAGCCAAATGTCAAGAGGTAGTTACTTTAGGTCAAAGCTGAGCAATACAAGGAAAGTTTATGCTGCCAACATTGATATATCTGTCACCTGCACTATAGATAGAAGGAAAATAAGTGAAGAGTAGTCAAGTGGGTACATCCTACAAGCACTAGCATTCACACAAAACACATTTTAGAAAACAGAGCAGAAAAGACAGTGCTCAGTACTTATTTCCTTTCAGTCACTGGCTTGAATAGAATTTACCATAGTAGCACAACACATTGTTTGCTGCAGAAAAATGCAAAGCTTAGGCCTTTAGGAGTAAGTCTCTTGTGCTTTACTGGTTCCAAAAATGTCAGGGCTTGTCAAAGTGTTTTTGAAATAAAACCAAAACTATGTTAATAAAATGAACTTTCCAAGACAATGCTGGCCAAAACCAATTCTTAGATTTCTTTTCAGTAATAAACTGCCTCTGTGGTTGCTGAGCTGATAGGGAGGAGGATTTAAAGGGCTATAGCCAAATTCCGATTAACTCAGAGGGTAAAAAAAGAGTTCCTGAACAGAGCACAATCCCTTCAATGAATGGAAAGATTTAGCTGAGGGTGGGCACAGCTTAGCAAAACCCAGCTGTGATTTTAAAAATGGCAGTCATCATTATTAGGCTCCGGGAATACTTGTGGGTAAAATTTAGGATGTGCTGCCATGGATTACTGGATAGGACTTGGTAGTTGCATAATGTGGAATTTACACGCTGAATGTCAGTTCTCAAGATCTACTCTGCCTATTTATTAAGTAGTGATTCCCTACATGAATTAACAAGGCAACAACTGGAAGGATTCTGTCCCATCCTATCCCAACCTTCCAAGATGAATAGCTCCAAAAATATGCTCCAGTAAAGGATAAAGGCATTCGTGATGAACCAAATTGCTACTGTGCGCACGAGTCACAGTGCAAGTCTGGGCAGTGAGATCTCTGAACTGTTTTGCTACATGTTTGAATAGGTGCAGATGTAGTAGCAGTTTCTGTCCTCCCCTGAAGAAAGCAGTGCACTTGCTGGATTTTCTGTGCCCAATACTGGAATTCCCACTGTCCTCCAGTTCCAACCAGGAAAGCTCAATTTAGGAAGTCTATAAGTACATACAGTTCCAGTTGCCATTGGAAGGGTGGTTTCTTAGTTCTTATATACAGGAACCCCTATCGACTATCTTTTGGAGATCTGGGAATAACACATCATGCCCAGAAATGGGGAAAACATTTCTGGATTGCTCCCTAAGCTTACATTACAAGCCACAGATAAAAACATCATTTGTACTAGCCTGGAAATAACAAAAACTGTATGTTTAATTTCCAAGCTTGATACTTGATTAAAGATTCATTTCCAGAAGTAATTTTGGGGGTTTTTTACCATTATAAAATAATCAAATGGCTTTTACGTTTTTGTTTAAAGGAAATCCACTCAGTTTAGCTGTCTTTTGTGATGTCACCTTCCTTGCATTTCAGTTTTAGATTGGTCTTAAACAACCACTTGTAGATACTCAGTATCTAAAATCCAAGGAACCAATTAGTTTTGGCTTAGTTTGATTTCTATGGTGTATCTCTGTTCCACAGTCAGGGCAAGATGGTTCTTGCATTCAGATATCAAGGACAAGATCTGCTTTTCACTGAGTTCAGAATTCACTTGCAATAAATGCTTTATATTATTCTTTTTAAATACCCTATTTTCAACATCACATCTGTCACTCTTATGCTTAATGCTCTCAAGAACTCAATACAAAGGGTCTACAAAACACAAGCAAAACAAATTCAATTTGTGGCTGCTCAGAGACATTTTTTTCTGTTCCATGAGCTTTCAACTTTCCACTAACAGTTCAGCTCATGAAAACAAGTACTACAAAAATAAGTGAAGGGAAAACTGTATTTTCAGTGCTCCATTTATCAAGCATGTGTCAAGAGCCAGCATGGACACTCACAACATAGTGTGTTGTCCTTCAAAACAGCCACCACATCACAAGACTGGGAGCTGCTCCCTCAACTGCCACCAAGGATGAAGCTAACTGAAGGAGCTTGGCTCTCTCTGGGGACATTGATCACCAGACCTCAGCTCAGACCCTTCCTTTTCAGCTTCTCCCTAACCACCACTGAAGGTGGCAAGGAGCAGTATCTTTGCATACTCAACTGTTTGTAAGTCTTTCAGGCTTCAGAAAAACATGAAATGCACCTGATTAGTTGTAACAATCACAGAATGGTTTATGTTGGAAGGGACCTTAAAGATCATCTAGTTCCAACCCACCTGTTATTGGCAGGGACACCTCCCGCTAGACCAGGTTGTTCAAAGCCCCATCCCACCTGGTCTTCTCATATTCTACTTTAGAAATGAAACCAAACCCCTGAACAAAAGACAGAAGTAGCCATTTCACACCTGCATTCTGCAAAGCCAGCATCAGTTAAGTCATTGAAGAGGCCACGCTGCAACCTCCAGCTGCAGGGCACCCTTCGACCACACTGCCATTGCCATAGACCTGGAGGAAGCTGCTCTTGGAGCCCCAAAGGAAGGTGACCTCACAGGCGTGAAGGAAGACACCATTGCCCAGTGGGGTGGTGACAGCTTGTTCTTTATTAGGCTGCTGGAAGGGCCAGGGCCAGTGTAGCTGTAGGGTGGCTGCCATTAGGGGCTCCTCTTGAGTCAGATCAAGTACCCTCACATTGGGTTTAACACCTCCCACCTTCTGTTGTGAGCCTCACGATTCTGGCCTGCTCTAAAGTGAGTGCCATTTCTACACATTCTGCCATTTCAGGCGGTCAGAAAACTGATTTAAAACCCTTTGCCTCTCATTCCCAAAGGAGAGGCAAGGGTTGAGAAGAGCAGCGACTCCTCACAGCCCAGTCAGCTGAGGAGCATTTATGGAAACACAATGCGTTTGAGGTTTCCTGGGTTTCGGAGATACAGCCTGGGGGCTTGGCTTCTGCGTGCCAGCCCTCGGTGCCCCTTTGAGAAGGATCTGGGTAGCATTAGCTCGCACAGATGCGGACTGTGCTGGAAGGCCAAAAATTATGGGGGTGGGGGAGGGGGAGCTACACTCTCAGCTGGAAAGAAAATGTCGCATCCTGTGAGGGGAGGCTGCTCCAGCATGCACCACAGGAGGCTTAGGACCTTTCAAACTTCCCCATCTGGAGGCAAAATTGAGGCCACTGTAAGTTAATAAGAAGAGGGGAAAAAAAAGAAGGAAAGAAAAAAATAGCCATTTTGATGTTAAGGTTCTTTGATCTTAAAACCAAAAAATCCTACCTGCAAAAGGTACTGCTGTATCTATCTACCATAAAGACAGTAACCAGTCTTGTAAAGTCCCTAAAACCCAAAAATTACCAAACGCTTTGGTGGGATGCGAGGAGAGAAATCCCATATGAGGGAAGAAAATTATAAACCTACTGGACTCAATGGGCTGGGAGTTCAGAAGGCAAACAGCTGAACAAAACAGCTTTATCATTTTCCAATGTATTCTCCCCACACAGCTTTGCTCAGCACAAAGGTTTTTTAGGGTGAGTCTTTTTGATCTATTTGCTACATCCCCTAGCATGGCAGAACCCTGACTCATGATCAAGGATTTAAGACAAACAAAGAGCAACAGCTCCTAAACCTGAAGGGTTGCAAATTGTACACAGAGGAAAGCTGATTCCTGAACTCCTGCTCCAGTTCCTTTAATGCACTCTTGCTTACATAGATCATTGGTATGTCTGGGAAGATACTATATACTACAAAAGCTTCTCCTCCCTCTCCTGGCTGCAGAAGCATCCAAGAACATCACTTCCAGTAGATTAATGAATTTATCCTTACAAGCACTCTGGCAACATCACACTCATTTTAGAGGAAATTGAGGCATAGAGAAAGTCACTGGTGTAGCATATCAAGAGGTTGCATCTGGCCAGATTCTCAAGTGTCTTCCTGTCACAATGGAGGCTAGTTGGAGAGCTTGGTTCACATTTGGGCACCTCAATGAGAACCAGATTTTCATGAGGGCTCAGCACCCAGTAGCTCTTGCAGTGATACTCGGAGCCAAATTTTTTGGAAAGTTCCTTTGATCATCTTGCCACTGCCTCAGTGGAAGCACAGCACTTTTGAAAAATCTGATCCTGTCTGTGGGTGCTGAGCACTTTTCAAAATTCTTACTTAAGTGACCTGGCCGAGGATGCAGACTAAAATCTGAGCAGAACCCATTTTGCCTAATCCCTAGGCCAGCAATTTAACCACATGCGTATCCTTCCATCTTCAGCAAAGAAAGAATAGACACTAGTTGGGGCAGGAATTAAAATGCCAAATAACTGTCAGTACCCGCGCCTGCCAAGAAAAATGCCCGGATACTTGTGGGCAAACCAGACAGCCGCATTTTGGTACTTTCCTGAGAAAGGATTATTTCTAGTAACAGTGCCAGAATCTGGCAACCTGGATTATGCTCTTTCCAGATGTACCTATTTCTTTCTGGGCAAAAACTTTTGTGAACATGTCCTTGCGCAGGCACACCCTCCCTGCTCTTCAGGAAAAAAACAGCAGCTATCCAAACACTGTACTGTCTCCATTATCCTTGGAGAGCCAGGCACGCTTGGGCAAGACAACACTATTTTGTGTAATGATTAAGAAGCAGTGGTCACGTCAGTGAAGATTCTTGCTTTCATTGAATATTTCATTCATTTCTGAACATAAGCAACCACTTAGCAGCAGTTGCGCTAGATGCGGAGGAGGAAACACATGCTATTCTTGGCCGGACTTTACCTCTGTGGAAGCAGCAGCCTTCTAAAAGCAGCCTCTGTAGGCTGCATGCTTTAGCTACACTAGAGATTGTCCTGAACTTCAGGCAAGGACCTGCCTCCAGATTCTGAATACTCCAAAGTGTGAATCTGTAAAAAACATCTCCAAAACTCAACCTAGATCCTATATTTTATGCTCTGCTTCGGTAAGTTCTATTTCCAAAGCCATGAGCTTTTTGGTGCTGGCTTAGAAATTCCTCAAGTTGATCATATCTACTCAACTGCCCATTGAGATGCTGCTCTTGGTGTTGCTCAGCATCAGCTTGTTAGGTTATCAATCATCACACGACTCCATCTCAGTGCTGAGCTTTCTTGAAGTGGTCTCTCTGCCAGCTTTCAAACCACCTCTGGAGAAAGTATCTAACCAGTTTGGTAACAGGAAGATAAGGCATCCAGTCACTGGTGTCTTTTAAGGGAGCATAGACATTACGTGAGTAATGAATGAAAATGTTTACAGAAAAATAGTTTTCTGAAACAGCTCCAACTTAGCTGTTGCTGAGAATTGAGCTCAAGCTAAATAAGCCAAAAACGGCAGCTGTATCATTTCTAGCCACAGCTAGAAACTGCTAAGCATACTGGAAAAAACCTTTGATGGGGGGTGCTGAAACAACTTGCCTGAGGATTATGCCCAGAAGCACATGTGAACATTGGTTTTCTGCTCTGTTGGGCCTGTACCTGTAATAGCAGAGGGAAAGTAAGGGCTGTGGTTGTGTTTAATTGTTGAACGACAGTGATTTCACTTGATCCTGACATCTGCTCCAGTAATTATTGTAATAGCAATGCCAGTCAGAAGCTGGACTTGAGAGCAATATTCCAGTCACTATTACAGCCTCAGCTTTACAAACAGAAAGGGATGAGCTTATGCAGCTTGTTTATCCAGATAGTTAGTTACACATGTTTTAATATGCCTCATGACCTAAAAGGTTATAGGAAATATCACTGGAGAAATCTGGACCAGGATTAGTAATTTTGTAGGCCTTTATGTTTTTGTTTTAAGAGCCATAACTGCAACTTCCCACTTTTTCCATATTACAGGGATTTTTTTATTTTTAATTCTCTTTTCGTGTCCTTGGAAGAAGCCAAGGAATTTCTGTGGAAAAACTGGTGTCTATTGTGGGCCCAGGTCAAGAAGTCTGTTCAGTTACCTCCTCTGAACTCAAAAACTTGCAATGGTTCAAACAAGGTAATAGTTTGGAGAGCAGCAAGTTGATCAGGGCACAGCCTGTTGCTAAAGGACCAGATGATGTGACATTGAAGCAGCAGTATCAGGAAGTGCCCACAGAAAATGCTATCGTGCTTGACAGAACACTCTGGTATGGTGTTGAGGCAGAACAAATGGTCACTCTGATGGTGGCAGGAAGGGGTGCTGGGTGCCTACACAAGTAGAGGTTGATGTGTAGATCAGCCCTTGTAGGCAATGGACTTACTTTGAACAAGGTCTTCTTCTGTGGGGATATTGCACTTTCCTTCTAGGCCTAGATGCCTAGGAACTAACTTTTCCATCAGGTCATAAGAGAATAACTGGACTCAGATGGTATAAACACTTCAAAGCGGACTGGACACTTTGCATCCATGAAAATGGTTACTTGAAATCACTGCTCACTATCTTAAAGAACTTGTGTCTCATTCTTTACTCAGATAAGCATTAGAGAAAACTGTACTCTTGGAAACTATACAATTGAGCATCCCTACACGAAGAATTTTTCCAGCCTTTACCGATTGACCCATGACAAAGCAAAACACCTGCCAAGCTGACTGAATTTGCACAGCTAAATAAATCACTTTTTAAGTGTTTAAATGTCAGTGTAAGAGTGAAAAGATGAAATGTGCTGTATATCTTCTCTACAAAACCAGAAGTAGCTATATTTTAAATAAACAGAGTTTGCTTGGTATTAGGGACATAGGAAATTCCATTCAAGAACAGACAAATGGCACATCTTGTCTGGTATCCTGCATCTGGCACAGGCCTACAACAGATGCTTAAAATACTTGGCTCTCTTGGTCCCACAGTCTCCCCTGTTCCACCTTCCACCAATGTTATAAATCACAGAGTTTTTCTAACCTCTGGTGAGAGTATCTTTCCTGCTCACTTGTATAGTGTGGGAGGTGGAAGCTCAGGCCAGGGGAATACGTATTTGCCCCGTGGGATACTTATTAGTGGCTAGTAATAAATTTGACTGAACTGTGGTTCTGTTTCAGAACACACATGTATTACTGCCTATTTTGTCTGTGTTGCCAAATGAAGTAGCACATAGGCAAGGACTATGCTTAGTTCCTGAAAAAGGGGGAAACCAACCCCCTTCTCACTGATATTCACACCCTTATTCTCACATTGCCAGCAACTGCACTGGCTTGTTATTAATCATCTCCCTTCTTTCAATCAAGGCTCTGCCACCAAATTTGTCCCTACTGCTTAATGACATGTATATTCTGATGTGGTACATTATGGGCCTGTGAAACATGCAGGTGAAAAATATAAACCTTTCAATTTGAAAAGCTAAGTTTAAAATCCAGCTTGCATTAATTACATTTTTGTATTTCCCTGTGAAATACAGCCAGGTTTTAAACGTGCTTAAGACAAATGGGTAACTACCAGTACATCCCTTTCACTCGACATTTTGCAGAAACTACGAAGAGAGTGATAGCTATAGAAATCACAACATCTCATGCGCAAGATTAATTGTTAAAATTTCCCCTAGCCTGAGCATGTTGTCTCTATGGTTTCTGAGCACTACTCTTAGAAAATGGCCTAATAAATCTTTAAATATTAATAAAGGAAACCTGAGTCCTGATAGTCTGTCTCAGGTGTTGGATGTAGTTTCTGATGTCAGCTTTCTCCATGCTCAAGGATTATCTGGTTTTTATTTCATCCTACTGGACATAACACCCAGTCTCAAAGGTCCAAACCTAGAGCAGTTTTTTAGCTTAGCTACCCCAAATTTGTATCCACAAAGAACAAAACTTTGTATCACCGAGGTGCTTGGAAGAATGGACACATTAAAGCTCCTATGGTACCCGGTAGAAGTCTGTATCTTTTAACAGGTTCCCAATTGACCATACTTTTAGGGATGGCCAGGCTCAATATTAGAGGGAGCTCTGCGACTTTGTTCAGTTCTCTCTTGAACAAGAGGAATGACTTTCAGAATATCTTTCTTATTTCAGTCAGGAACAGAAGTAGAGGTTTTTCAAGGCAGACAAGTGAGTCAGCCACTTGTTCCAAATAAATGAAAATGGTGTTCCAAGTTTCCTAGACAGCTTTAAAAACTACAGCTGTTTAATATATGGTGTTCTACACCTTACATTTAAGAGGACACAAAAATCACACGCTTCATGTTATGGATAAGTTATTTTACCCACAGCAGTCTGTCTCATTTTGTCTCTGTCCTCCATACACACACTTCATATCTTGCTTTTGTCATTCTCAAGATACAGAAGTAGCACTTTTTGGAGTTCCCAGACTGCCACGTGTATCTGTAATAATACTGAAATAAGTGTCTAAATGTCTGTGATTGCATTTGCCTACTTGTATAATGAGGATGTTAATATTTTGCTTCTGAGAAGGAATGCTATAGACTTTAATTGGCATTGACAAAGAAGCATAAGTTATTGCTTCGACTGTCTAGTAAAGCAGAATATGTAAATGGATAAATAATTATAAGGCAATATGTAAAACTATAAAAATAATATCTCTGCTGCAAACCTTGTCTTAACAAGAAACATAACTCCTTCTTCCCTCTAGAAAGCTGAATACATTGATTTGTGTCTTTGTTTAAGTGTCATGGTAAATTTGTTCTTTTATAACATGTAGTAATTTAGCTTTGAACTTTTGATTTTTTGGAAACAGCAGAACGGAAAAATGTTTTCATGGGAGAGAAGTGCACATTCCAGAGCTGGCAACTGTTACTCATTTTGAGGGGGGGGGAAGACTACTTTGGTTGGTGCAATTTGTTGCTGTCTGGTATTTTGTGATAAACCAAAGAGTTTATACTCTTTCTGGTGAAATATTTCAATTTTCTTTCATTTTCTAGCTTTAGCTTGTGCAGAATGAATAAGTTGAAAACTGACTGTCATTGAGGAAAAATGCCAGCCCTTCATGGTGTCTCTGTAACCTAAGCAACAATTTTAAACGTAATTTTCCTGTGCTGCTTCATGTTTATTTAATGTATTAACATTTCATTACATCAAAAAATATTAACATAGGAAAGCAAAATAAATGTTATGTGGCTTATTTATTCAAGTCAAGTAAAAAATAGTTCTCTGATGTCCTGCATATTTTGAACAGTATTAACATACATGCTTTCTTCCCTTCTCTTTGTAGAAAGAGAAGAAAACCCGGACAGTCAGAATCTTTTGCATTTGCTACTCAGCACTGTTTTGATCTCTTCATTAGTGGATGGCGACTCTGGATATCAGAACCAGTACAGTGAAGTACCCTCCTATTAAGCTGAGGTAATTTTCTTCCTAACGATTTGTTTAAATCATCATAAAAGATGCCCTCCCATCCATATACTACCTGCCAATAAAAACATTTCTGGGAAGAAATACACCTTGACGTGAAAGCCACTAGAAATTATTCTTTTGCTAACAGCTGGGGAGATTCGGGCCCCATTTATTAATAAAAATTTATGAGGACAATATTATTTAAGATGACCACACTGAATTTGGTTTGAAAAGCAATTGCAAGCATCAGCTCCGCTCCCTTCATTGAGGAAACTGTTACATAATAGATGAAATATCCTGGATTCTTGTCCTTTTAAAAGACTACTGTATGACTATTATGGATATGTCAGACACTGCATTCTTGGCTGCATTGGCATTAAGAGCTGAAGTGCTTGAGGACAGAGAGTATAATTAATGAAAAAAGTTTAATGCGAAACAATGTAATTAACAAGTCTTTCAAAGTTTCATTTCCTGGGGAAAAATATTGCTATTGGAAAGGATCTATCTTGTCCAAAATCTTCTTGGACAAAGGCTAGAAACTACATTAAAAAAATCCAAGCGTAAGATGAGAAGCTCTCTCATTCATAAAGCCAGAAGATATCGGGGTATTATTCTGGGGGAGGGAAGCTTTCACAAAGATATCAGTTCCTTTTCAGACTCACATGTTAAAGACAAGGCTCTGCTTAGAACAAAACTTCACACAGCACAGGCATGAGGTAATCACACTGAATTATAGGAATATGCAACTTAGACTGCAGATGGGAAAATCAGTCAGTCACACACAGAATGGCATTCCTGTGTTTCTGAAATGTCACTGGCTCATAGGGTATAGAGATGCAGTTCTGATCAAAATTTTCACGAAGGTTTCCATCCTCACACAGCTTTAATGCATCCCCTTCTTTCTTGGGATAACAATTATCAAGATACTGTCAGTTTTCTTTCTGTTGCCCTAATGGAATTGCACACCTGCATAATAACATGAATCCTTAAGAAGCTGCAGTTTTACTTTAAAGTTTCCGTTCCTCTACAATTAAAAAATAATTTTAAAAATCTTCTAGAAAGACAGACCAACACTGCTGAATCAGAAACAAAACCCAACAATTAAGGTAAAAAAATAATTTCTTTAAATCAGAGTTAAGCAGGTTATCATATATGCATCACTGTAGCCAAGAGGAAAGGATTAAAAAAAACCCACAAAAATAAACCAGAAATAGATGCTCAGGAAGATCAGCTAGAAGATAGATGTTCTTATTAGCATATATCTAGCAAAGCAACCTCAGGCTCTAAATTTACTTTAAAAGTAAAGGAATTTTGTTACACGACAGTAACCAACGTGGCACATAATTCTTTGAGGTCATCTAAATCCTAAGCTAACAGTACTCTGATTCTTTCAGACTTTTTCCTATGATTCATAATATTTCCTGTGTACTCTCAGCAATTTTTCTCCTATCTGTCTCCTAAACTATCATTCTGAACCACTGAGAACTTGCCTAAAACAGAATTCTGTTTTCAATAGCTTTGTTATTAATATTCCTTAAGTTACATTACAGCTTCCAATCAAAGTCTGCTGCAACAGTTTCTCTTTTGATGCAAATCCACTGTAAAGTGCCTTCTATCTCAGCTAGAATGCACAGTATGTCATGTGAACAGGAAAAAACAGTATAGCACAACTTTCCCTAAGTAGGTTGAATAAGGAGTTTTGAGGATAATCAAAACCATATTTTTACTAGCAAGCAGAGCCAGTAAGTCATTGAAGCTATATAAATATATTCCTACCCACACTGCACTTCATTTAAAAAGAATCTCACACCCAGAAACACAAAGGCTCTTGCTATGGAATACTGAATAGTTGTGGAACAAATAAATGGAAGAATATCCTGAACTTTATGCGAGAATTGCATTGTAAAAGGGACCACAGAAAAACAAGTCGAATCTTCAGACTTTTATAAACTTTTTGTGACTTTCTCAGCAAACATTAGAAAACATTAAGTACATTGTAAAGATAGGTATTATTTACAGAAGTAATTATTGCCTGTATTCTTTAGGTGAAGCTTAAATATTACATCATATATATATGCATAGAATTGCATATATGCTTTTAGCAAAGGATGCTGCTTAGTATTTTGAACCAGAAGTCTCCAGTACACCAACAGATAGGTCCCAGGCAATATGACATGTCAGCAAATTATTCTGTGAGTATACATCTGTGGAAATTCAATAGTATATCTTTTATGGATGTTATTTATGCATATGTGTCTTTACAAGACTCATGTCTAGATCCAATCTGCATTTAGACTTCTATCATTTATATCAGAATATAAAGCTTCAATATGTTTCCCATCTTAAAACTACTGTTTTGGGTTTGTTAGCTTGGTTTCATTTATGTTTTTTGTTATGCTTTCTTTAAATACTGTCTTTCTCCTCACTGCTCACTACAAAGGTCATGTTACCTATATAAGAGGAAGTTATCTGAACAGCAGCCAACAGAACACAGATTCAATTACAAAGATTCATGGCATTTTTTATAGTTTGTTGTGGCTTTTTTAATACTCAGAGCCCATACAAGCAAGAAACTATTTCCCATACTGTGAGATGGAAATATTGCTTACTCCTTCATAGAATATAAAGCTGTGGAATGAAACTGAAGTGATTTAGTCAAAACTAAATGCATTCCTCATGTAAGAAAGGTAGCACTGTACAGTTCAGCCAAATTGTGGCTACCTGAAAAAGGGAAGAATTTGATTACCTATATCTGAAATCGAACATTTTTAAGTCATTCTAATCCCAGGGCAGGAAGAGCTAAACTGAATTATTTCACCATGCTGAGTGATTTCTCACGTTTCTTTGTTACTTGAGTAATGTCAAAAAATGCAGTAACTGGGAAGTCTTATGATCTGAAGGAAAGAGAATATTGTGGTTTTTAAGAAAAATATTTATTACCAAGCAACTTACTTTGATTTATTAAATGATAGCTTCCCGTCACAGTGATTTTTGCTGTTGTGCTTGAAACCACAATGGTTGTATAATGCCAGGACCTTATTTGTTTAAAGGCATCTACTAGTATTTTTGTTAACATGAGTATCAGCTCAGGACAATGCCAGATCCACAGAAGCACATCCAAGAATAAACACTTGAAAATATTTTTTTTCTCCTACAGTGTCCACTATGCCAGTGCAGAAACCATGTCTCATTGCTAGTCTTCTAACATTAGATTTATAGAATGTTATAATTAACAACAGGTGATGGGCAGCACTGCATGCACAGCAAGCAAAGTGAAAAGACTGGCAGCTCAAGAGCTGCTTGTGAATCTTAAAAATGTCCCTGGACAAACTCAGTAGTAATCCTGGTAGTGATGCTGGGAATGAAGACTCAATGGTCCAATGACTACTAAGCAGGTGCTCTTTACTGCAGTGCTGGATGTGCAGGGGATTTTCACACACATTTGCACATGGGTCTAACACACGTATTCCTACGTGAGCTCAGAAATCACTATCATGTTTGTGAAAATTCAGTCCAATCTCTCAGGTCTCCTCCTCTGGCATATAGAGCAGTCATAGCCCTGCACATACTGGTTCCAGATCTGCTTACTTTATCTACTTCCTTGATATCTCTTTGTTCCTCAAAAAAACCCTCCAAGACTAAACCAGTATTTACACAGCAATAGCATTTCTCAGCTAAAGCCTCAGAACACCTTACACTTCTTCTATTGCCCTTCCCCCTATTTCAGGGCCTAGATGTTTCAATTACCTATTCTAGTAGCTTTTCTGGCGTATTTTTAAGATTTGGTTTTTTATTAAAATCCCATGACTACCACCTTGCTCCATTTTAAAGTCAAAGAGGAGGGATTATCTATCTGTTTTTACAGTTGTGTAGCCTTTTCGCTTCCATGTATTCACACTCTGTTCAATTAACACAAAGTAAACAATCAAAACATATACAGTCTCTACATGGATTTTAAGAAAAGCAGTTCTACAGCTTAGGACTGAAAGAGAATGGCAGACACTGGAAGACATGAATCAGCAAAACAAAAATATGTCCCAAATGAGATTTCACTTGCTTAGTTCAAGTACCTTTTTGTTGTTATTGTTGTGAGGAGTGAGGCAACATATGTTTGGAAAGGCAATTATTTTACTTAAACAAGTGAAAAAAATTTGTATTCCAAATGTTCCAATAGATCATTTTATGAACCATTTCCAAGGTACTATATTGATGCAATCATGATATTCCCAAAATAACATAACATAGTGTTATAATAACAAAGGATTCCTCTTTTTCTTGATAAAAAAGTCACCTCTGATAATTGCCTGCATATCTTCAGTGACAGTAATAAATGCTTCAGATGCACTAACTACTAGAAAGATGCAAATAAGAATGTAAAAAAAAAGAAAACCACCAAGATTAATATGATAGAAAGGACTGCAGATTTTATGGATATATTCCAACCTTGCTAATATGGTTCCATGACTTCCTCTACAAATAACTAATGCATGAAATTAATTTCTACTAAACCTCTTTTTATCCTCTTCATCCCAGAACAAACTTGAATCAGTAGCATAGACGTTCTTAGCATTACTGTATCTGAGAGTAATATCTCATATTCTAGCATATGTTACCAGGCTGACAACAGGAACACATGGTGTTTAAAAGTTTCAGTTTTGTACAATGTGGTGAACTAACATTCTCTGAGAGCACTTTTCACATTGATGGTAAAAAACATGTTCAACATGTTCATTTTTTCCTGCACTTACAGGATCACCATAGGCATGGACTGAATATTAATACACAGAGAACATAGACTATTACCACACTGAATAGGGTTGCCTATACATGCACTTACATAATGAAAAGTAATTGGCTTTGATATCTGCCCTTTGTTTATGACTATACAATTTGACTAAGTCTCAAATCCACCAGGGAATATTAAATTGAATGTTCATTCAGCACAAACCAAACAGCACTAGCTTTTTAGAGAACTTTGTGTAAAACTTCATTGTGATTTGTACTGTTAACTAATTTTGTTGAGTTATATTGTACAGCAATGACTATAAATTGAGATGCTTGGAGTTTTATCCTACTAGTTGCAGAGTTTGCACTTCATTAAAATTCATTTAGAAGGCTTATCTATAGCCGAGACAGAAAGCTGCCCTGGGGATCACTTGTTACTCTAAGTAATTAATCAGAGGTGATGGGAAATTTTTCTTAATGTTCTTGATAATCTCTAGGGCATCATCCAACTATGAAATTTTGGCGTCATTGAAGTGAAAAGCAAGTTTCATCAGTAACTAGAATAGGCCAAGCCATTTCTCACAAAGCACTTAACGACCTGCTGTAATCTGGCAAAGATTCTCTGTAGTCTTTTTTCAGAGCTGGGGAAATAGTTCATTTCTATTAAATATTTCATATGCATACATTCCAAGTCCCTTATTTTGGTACATCACAGGCTTAATTTAAGGGAGGTTCTATACATTCTTTAGGATAAATACATTCTTTAAGGGCTTGAACTTTTAAATAAAGTCTCTTGGTTTCATGAACTCAAAGACACATCCTCATTAGGATATTTGTGGTTTTCCACAGCAGGGGAAAAAATACATATAAGACTGTCAAAATGCTTGGAGATTCAAGAACATACCTTGAAACAGGCTGAAGACTTCTACTTTGTAGAGTGAGCTAGCCTCACTCTACAAGATTATTGTGGTTTTGGTTTTTTTGTTTCATTTTTTTTAAAACAATCTCTACTCCATCAGATGCCTAAATTTAGAGATACATTTGTCAATTTAATTATTTAAAAAATGAAACCAAACAATATTCTTCATCCAATAACTTTTTTTTATAGTGGCTAGGTGTAGATTTTTAGAATTTGTAGAGAACAAATTTCATTCTTATTAAATTTCTTCAGGATAGTTAATCTTTTGCTGCATAAGAGCAGAAGGAATTATTTTAAAAGTGAAAAAGTTTACAATTGAAAATATGCCTTCCCAACCCAAATAACTATTAGAATATCCAAACACAAACTAGTGCCAGGGGTTTAGGAAAAAGTTCAGTGATTTTGACAAACATTGAGTTGGAGCTGACAGTTTTATTTCCTCTGTTCTGCTCTTTCAGGTGTGATTTTATTAATCCTGAGTTTAAGAGATGAAGTAGCACTTATTTCACTTTTTTGTCAGGTATGATTTAGCCATCCTTGCCCTAGAATTATTTTTCCTAGCTTCATCTATTTAAAATATAATTTTTAAAATATTACCTAATCCAATCATGAATCATTCAATCAAGTTATGTAGTATGGGACACCAGTTGAGAGGCTAAATTAAAATATAGATCATTTTTCATTTAAGTGATGCTGCAACTTAGAAAACTGTGGAACACAGATATTGACAGACAGGTTTACACAAGATCACTGGGAGTGCTGCAGGCTTTCTTGTGTTTTTTTTTAATTGACCTGTGGCTCACAGTAAATTTCTCTTGATTAAGAACACACTGTGTTATTGCTGAACTCTCTTCTTCCATGTGTATTCTACTAGTTTGCTGAAGCAGGAGCTAACTGAATGCTTAGAAACAAACTGTGCTATATTTGTGATATATGAATCAGAGCTAGAAAAAAATGAACGTTCTTTGTGGAAGTGATTTTAAACATTGCAGGTGAACTGAACAAAACTCAAAAATTTACAATTCAGCAAAAATAGCCCATTTCTGTTCCTTTATTAAATGAATGAATACTACCTAGTCTGGTAGAGACACATAAGTGGTGTATAATTGTCTTTAACAAACTCTGCTCACTCTAACTTGACTCATTGAGATACTGGGACACTTGCTGACAGTATACCATGAAAAAATGAATGAAGGAATTTACAGCATTAAGGCTTTACAAGGATCAAAATTTTCCAGATTTACTTGCAGAGAATTACTAAACTGTCCCCAAAACCATGCAGATGCACACTGTGAAAAGTAACTGTAACTGTTCATATTTGCCTGAGCTTAGCTCTACAGCTACCATAACACAGTTACTGAAAGTATAGTAGGTTACAGGAAAGGTCAGAATTCGTTGAGCCTTGGGACTAATGGATTAAAAGTCACAAGTAATACTATTACTTTTAAAAGGAATTCAGTCCCAATTTACAGTATTTTGGAAATTAGTAGGAAAAGAAAATAAAGGAGATAGAGAGATCTGGGTTATTCATAGACTTAGACATTTTAAAGATGGAAAATAGTTAGATCATCCAGCCTATTTTCCTGCCAACACATTATTGTTCCCTCTAGAACATAATTTTTAAAGTCCCTTGAGAAGGGAGATTCCAGGATTCCTTTTGGACACATCCTACCACACTGTTGGGGAAGTTCTTCCTCCCTCTGTTCAATCAAGCATGTTCTGGTCCTTCAGGAATCCAGAGGACAATGTTGTCATGAACAGATATTCCCAGAATAAGATACTCTACAGTATGGGAAACTCCAAAAGACAGTTTTAGGATAACAGTCTAGTAGCCTCCTTTTGCTTGTTGCTTATTGTATGCTAGATGGGAAGAATACATCTGAAAGTTGCTTGGCCACCTTTGAACATTTTTAATATGATAATTCTTCAGTTTGAACTTTGAGAACAGTGACTGTTAAAGTTGGTTGCCTCAAATCAGGTTATAAGGACTGGAAAAACATCTCACAATGAAGTAAGCTCACTATATACCACATCACTAGTGATCTGCCCTTTTAAGTAAGGGGGTGTAAGAAAGAGGCATAATGATCAGAACCACATGGGACACATTCTTGACCCAGTGGTGACTGTATACAAACCTAAATTTGTGTTGTATGAATGTCATCAGAACAGTATTACATATTGGTACAATATTCACGAGCAGTCATTGACAATCTTACTACAGAAGCAGAAGCCCAGACAAATTTGATACAAGGAGTTCCATTACTGTCAGAGTAGTTGGGGGGAAAACACAGCAAACACAGCATCATGAAATCCTTATGTGTGTTTGGGAAGAGTTTCTTCAAAAGCTGTGGTTCATAAACTATCACGGGCTAAAAACAGCTCAAGTGTTTTTAGTCATCTGAAGATCCAGATTGAGACAGGAATCTTAGTGTGGTTTCCTAAGTGTAAGTGTTAACCTTGTCAGATAGAGTTATACAGCCTCCTAAGATATGCAGTCCAAGTATGCTACCTTGATGAAAACACTGTACTAAGGGTCATGATAAATATCGCCTTTGATCAACAAGTTTAGCTTTGACATGAAGAGGTCTAGCCAGAGTACTTAGGAACATTTTCTTAGAAGAATAACAAATGTTAAAAATCTTTTTGTTCTTCAGATTTCAAAAGGTGGACTTCTTACTTGCTGGTCTCGCCAAACAGTTTGCAGCAGGGAAGGATTATGTTTCCATTACCTAATTCAAAAGACTGGCCAAAAACTTAAAAAAAAAAAAAAAAGATGAAAGAATTTGGTTGTAATTCTGTCTGTCTCTTTGAAGGGGTAGAAATATTCTTGGATGTGCCCTTTGTTTTGACACATTTATGCCGATTACAAATCTAAGGGGCAAAGTTGAAGTATTATTTCCTCCAAAGTGCCTCAGCCTCAATTCCTTGTAGTACTTTTTCTGACAAAATCCCTTTGACAGCAAAGAAGGCTTCTATTCCAATGTAATTGTTCTTGAAGGTGTTTAAAGCATCTGGAGTAGAAAAGGAAATAGTTCCACAACTAATTTGTGTAAATCTGGACAGTATGACTTGTAACTTATACAAGGCAATGCAATGTTAATAAAACATTTGCTCTTTCTCTATCAAAAAACAAACCTACAGCAAGAATAGGTTCATCAGCACCTTATTTCAATTAAAATTCAGAGACAAAACAGTATTCTCCTTTTCATTTTACTGTAACTATCTTGGATACTGCTTCGTTTGGCATCATTACTTTGAGAAGTGAAAGGTAATAAATGGAAGAAACCTGGAGTGAAAAATTAATGCTAAAGATTACATCTTTATGGACTTCAAACAGAGAATTTTTAAAACATTCAAAATGGAGAAAAGTAGAACAAAAGGCCTGTGAAGTACAAGATGTTTATCCTGAACTACGGAAAAATCGGATAACCATCAACTTACAGCCAAATTTTGTAAAATATCAGAGCCTTAAAAATGGAGTCTTCCTAACGGTGACATGAGTTGAAAAATATATACTTGTATATTTTAAGAAGGGGAAATATAATTCAGAATACTTGGCAGTGCCAAACATAAGAGTATTCACAAACTATTAACACCAGCCCACATTGCACTTCCTGGGAAGGAGCAGTAAAGGTCCACCGAGCTCTTATGTGCTGCTTCACTTAGTAGTAAATTTAGGCTATCCATCAATTTTTTCCTACTAAATTGAGGGAAGGCACTAGAAAACTTGTCCTATTTGAATAGGGCAAGCTTCATCCATGCCACAGAATCTTTCTGACAGTAAGTGACAGTTTATCCTAAACTAAGTTCTAATCTAAGCTCTGACAGTCAGTCAAGTAATACAATAACATAGCATCTTTATGTTCTAGTCAGTATTCTCTATCAGCAATGCTTTGTCACAATTTTAAAATACTTTTCATTGAATCATCAGTCACGGCAACTGGGAGGAACAAAAAAGAATTCCCTCTACCTTAGAGCAAAGCATGCAAGATACCTTCAGTAATATTTCCATACACTCTGTCAAATGCACAGTCAGTCATAAAAATTCCGAAGAGAAGCACAATTGCCATGAAAAGTCATAAAGGAAAGAAATCAGATTTGAGGGCTTTTTCACCCCTATAAGAACCAAAACAATTAGGTACTTGTATAAAAGGTGCATACAACTGGAAAGAGGAGGATTTTTAGGTACTTAAGCCACTTCCGCTGACATCCACAAAAAGCAAAAGCTTCTTTTTCCCTAGTTCTAGTTTCTTCAGCTCAGGGAAATAAAAGAAACATGAGTTTTGGAGTTTTTTATCTGGTCATTTAGGAATTCATCATCAGGGAAAAAAGGGAAAAAAGCCAAAAACCTAGACACATCACACACCACGGTATAAAATGGGGATATGGGTGAACAATGTAACATTGCTTAAAGCTAGCTGACTTGCACTCTAGCCCACACAAAGCAGATGAAGCCTGTTTAATGAACCAAGCCATCACCCCTAAGAACATAGGAACATTTTCTTGAGGCACATTTTCTGATTTCCTCTCATCCTTTAGAAAAGAAAGGGATGGCACATCCCACTCTCATTGGGACAGACAACTCCACAGCTTAAGCTACTACTTTGATAAAAGCAGAGGGAAAAATGCTTGCCAAGTCCAAATTCCCATGAGTAAGCACATTGGGCATCTTAACATGTACTTTGCAACAGCTTCTAAACTCACTGATGGCATCACTTTGAAGCAGTCAGTAGTTTTCATCAAATCAAGTAAATATAAGAAACTAATTTGTTTCTAATATTTCTTCACATCTAAAATAACTTCTTCATAATGAAATTATGTTGTTCCTGGAAAGAATTACTGCAGAGCCAGATTACAAGCTGGTTTGTTTCCTTTCCAGACAGCAAAAGAATCTCTTTTCATCAGCCAGAACAGTTACAAGGCAAGGCCCTCTAATCCAGTTACAAGAAACTTCATGACTCTTAATTCACATGTGTACAAACCACCTTTTTTATAAGCCTTAGGGATTTTACATTGAGCAGAGCAACTGAAAACCTCAGTGGCTGAGTAGTCATTAATATGTGTCAGCAAACAGAAGGCAGCTTGACATAAGCCATTTCCATACAAGCTTCAGTGGATATCCCATGCCATTTATTTCTTAGCTGCTGCCTCATCCCAGCTCCTTTAGATGCTCTAAATCACAGCATCAGAGAATGTCAGGGATTGGAAGGGACCTCACAAGTTCATCTAGTCCTATCCCCCTGCCAAAGCAGGAGCACCTAGATTAGGTCATGCAGGAAGGTGTCCAGGCAGGTTTGAAATGTCTCCAGAGAAGGAGACTGCACAACCTCTATGGGCAGCCCGTTCCAGTGTTCTGTCACCCTCACTGTGAAAAAAGTTTTTTCTCATATTTTTATGGAACCTCCTCTGTTCCATCTTGCACCTGTTGCCCCAAGTCCTGCCATTGGAGGTCACTGAAAAGCCTGGCTCCATCCTCCTGACCTTCACCTTCTACATATTTGTGAACATTAATGAAGTCACCCCTCAGTCTCCTCAGAGCTAAAGGGACCCAGCTCCCTGAGCCTCTCTGATAAGAGAGCTGCTCCAGCTCCTTCATCATTTTTGTGGCTCTGCTGGACACAGAATTCCAGACATGTTCACACCAGGACAACATCCCAGAAAACAATTCAGTGGAAGTGCAATTTGTGGCAAGTAGGAGAGACTGTGAAAGCTGATTAAAACCTTACTGTTGTTTGTGCAGCACCAGCCCAGCCCAAACTCCTTCAGATATTTCAGTAATGCTACTGAGACCACAGCTCTCCCATCTCCAAGTTGAGCAGCTCTGGGTTTAAAATAATAGGTGACAGCACCAAACCATGAGGAACAGAGGGCAAGTTTTGATTGTGGGGGTCATCGCCAAGCCTTCTACCAAAAAAATTCCAAAAAAAATTTATCTCCCACACAAAGCAAACGTAGTATTACTTGCTAACAACACCTGGTCTCCCTTCTCTGAGAGCTCTGACACTTAAGCTCCACCAGCCACCTAACAGTTGCTAAGATAAATATGCAAGACAATAAGTGAATAGTTTCTGCTTCTGCTCCATTTCCCATTCACAGTACCAAGACAGATTTTCTCCAAAAGAAAGAGCAAAAGAAATCCTGTAGCTTTTTTTGCCAGAGAAATAAGACCTTGATTTTGTATCTACTTCCATTAATTAAAGTTTTCATCATCTGCAGTAATAATGTCCAATGATTATGACATGACTTAGTTTAGCAAAATCAGTCTCATTAGATGTAATTTCCCCAGATGCGCATCTGGGGAAATTACAAGACATTCTAACTCCCTCTTTTGAGTGGAAACAAACAAACCAATGTTCATCAGAAGGACATACTGATTAGATATACTGCTTTCTCCCCTTTAAAAATATTTTGAGAGGGGAATTCTCTAAAAAGTATAAAGAAATAAAAGCATACAGACATGAACTTCAAACTTGTTCTCACACTGAATTGTTATCTTTCTCCATTTGCTTCGATTTTAAAGCATCTTGGATTTATCCTATAATTACATGTTGAAGTTTTACAGATATCACATACTTTAGAAATAGGATATATGGTTTCCATAAAGCAGGTTCTCACCTCTGTGGTAAGGTCTATTGAACACTTCAAATTAATTGTTCCTCTTAAAATATCTGCAACTTTGTGTATGATAGTCCCCATTTGTTTTACCACTTTTCTTGTAAGCATCTAGTGGAAAAATTCCAATGCAGAAACACAGCTACAGCAGCAATGAGGAGGCCTTGTTATTTTATTATTTATTTCCTTCAGTTGATTCCTTAACAGATTTGGCTGATTTTACAGGTCACTGGACTGACCAGAACTTTTTTTTTTAATTTGAGTCACTTCCTTGCCAGACCAAAGAAAAATAGGCTGACTTTTTTCATTGCCTAAGAAGCAACAAAAGGAGGACACGTATTTTTTGTGCATATGCACACAAGCTACATTGCATAATGGGGAAGTAACTGAACGCATGAAATTCTAGGAAGTACTTCAAATCCAATAATACTTGACACTTCAGTCATGGATTGGTATTTTTTTATGGCACTTCACACGTAGAAGAAAGCAACCTCAAAGATAAAGGGCTTTATACTCTAGAGCCTCCATCAGATGCCAGTGTGATTCACAAGCCTGTCAATGTTACAATCACCCTTCAAAGTGAGGGCAAGTCTTTTTGCATTTAAAAATCTGTGATTTTAAATGTAGCCAAAAGCAGGCCAGGGCAGTTCCTACTATGACAAGTGCTCTCTAAGAGAAGGCAAATGTTGCCCTTTGTAATGGGATAGGTACAGATCAGGTGATGGTTTTCACATAATTTTTTGGGACAATACTCACTGTTTGCTACCGACAGAACCTTTGGAGATGGTAACATTCATTTAGTTCTACTCAGACTTCACATTGCTGTGCTCATTAAATATACTGGTTTATTCGCATATGTGAGACCTTAAATTTATTGAAGGATAAAACTTTGATGAGCTTAAATGCAAACTCAATTAGGGTGCTTGCATGGGGTCTTTGAACAATGCTTGTGAGATGAAGTTCAAAGTAAAACCCAGGCATGTTCCGTTTTGCACCACAGAGACTGCTGTGCAGCTAGGAAACATAGTTCACTGAGTCACATCTTGGAAAAAGACATATGCCTAAAAAGTCAATAAATAGAAGGATATCATGAAATAAACACTAACTGAGCTAACAGACATGTTTGCACAATCATTTCTGCTGCACATTGAGGATGTTTCTGAAGACATCAAGCTAAAAAAAAAGAAAAAAGTATTGGAAATAATTGCTTTATTTTGGAGTTCCATGCAAACACAATGAATGTCTAGAATACTATGATGCTGGGGCCCTCGGTTTCAAAAGGACAAGGAATTGCTTGAGAGAGTCCAGCGCAGAGCCACAAAAATGATGAAGGACCTGGAGCAGCTCTCTTATCAGAGAGGCTCAGGGAGCTGGGTCCCTTTAGCTTTGAGGAGACTGAGGGGTGACTTCATTAATGTTCACAAATATGTAGAAGGTGAAGGTCAGGAGGATGGAGCCAGGCTTTTCAGTGACCTCCAATGGCAGGACTTGGGGCAACAGGTGCAAGCTGGAACAGAGGAGGTTCCATAAAAATATGAGAAAAAACTTTTTTCACAGTGAGGATGACATAACACTGGAACGGGCTGCCCATAGAAGTTGTGCAGTCTCCTTCTCTGGAGACATTCAAAACCTGCCTGGACACCTTCCTGCATGACCTAATCTAGGTGCTCCTACTTTGGCAGGGGGATTGGACTAGATGATCTTTTGAGGTCCCCTCCAATCCCCGACATTCTCTGATTATGTCAGTACTTCAAACTTGCAAGTATAGTATTATACCAGCTTTCTCTGGTACAAAACCGGAATTGAAAGCATCCAATTCCCTCCAGCATGCTCATGCTTATGTACTTATAGTAGAAGAAATGGAGAGGATAAGCACCAACAATTCTACTATTATCATGATACACCTAAAATGGTTTTATTTGTCCAGATGCATTTGCTACACATTCATGGATGAAAACCAAAGGAAAAAGGAGAAAAGACTGCACTAAGATATGAATTGCACTTCATTTGTCAAAATTAAGGCCTCTGATGGATTGAAAGTTTTTCCCTTTCAATTATGATTTTTCACTTCATCCCTAGCCTTTGGCCACAGTAAGAATGGTGTAGCAAGTCACAATCCAGTACCTGTGTCAAACAGAGGAGTAGGAAGGGTTGCACAAGGAACTTATTTACCATGTTTAGCTTTGAACATCTCTTGTACCTTGACATTCATTAAAAAATTTTGAGTTAGGACCTACTTCCTGTGCTAAGGAACACTGCTTTTACTGATCTACTGTTCCTTAAAGCAGATTTAAGCTACCCTGAAGAGGATGATCCAGAAACAGGACCATAAAAAGCCTTACCTGAAACAACCTTATAAAAAACATTTATATAGAACAGTGGTTTGCTGCATCCATTGCATTTCCAAGCATATGCTGTCACCTTTTCAAAGTCATTAGGAATTTATTTTGAAGCAGAAGCAAAGGGGAAGGTATGCAACAAGCCATCTGATTTATTGCAGTAACCCTCTTAGACATGCAGTGTTAAAGTGATCATACTGTTGGCTGTAGAAATGTTAAGTATTTCTCTTTAGTGGAAAGGTTTAAAGGAATAAGTCATACACATATGCTTTTGCAATTACATCAATATGTTAGAAAAAATGTTTTTTAAAAAGTGCTATATCACTGTACAGTGTATTTAAGCTAACACAACAGCTTACTTTAAAGAAAAAAAGAAGTGAAAAGATGTAACATCCAGGCAAGATAGCAAAAGTTTTGGCACCTCTGAAGATTTGGAATGCCTATACACGTAGGTGTGATTCAAAACAGTACACACACGTTTCCAACAGCAAGATCTGCAATTCCTCACCACCCTACCAAAAACACTAAAGGAGCCTGATAGTTTGTATGCTGCCTTGGCTGAGCAGATGCCAGATACCATTCCTAGAGTTTTCAGCCTTCTACATGAGTTGCAGTGTCCAAGAAGCCCCTAATGCTGTTGTAGACAGTGTTATCCTCGAGAGGTACCACACGCAGGACTTACCTTTCTTATTTATTTTATTGAAAGGAATGTTTTTCTTGGTATGATGTTTCCTTGCCTACCCATCTATTCTTCCTTTGAATAACTCCCTTTGAATAACTTGTGAGCTTGCTGGGCAATTTAAAACTTGTCTTGGAAGAAGTCTAGAGTCTAAAAGAAAATTATACCCTTGCACAAGTTCCTGAAAGTCAGTGGGTGAGCAGTGGGTAGAGACACAATTTGGCATCCTCACAGAAGGAAAGGCAGACAGGATTCATCTGTTAGTCATTCTTCTGTTAATCTGTTTGGCCTCAGCAAAGTAAAGTATGCAAATCCAGAGGAAATCTAAATTCATTGCTTGTGCTACTTCCATAGCAACTTGGAGAATCCAGTTGGGTGAGAAGGTAAAAAAAACATTTGGGATTCAATCCTGCTTCCTCATTATTGACTTAGGTAGGAAGAGAACCTCAATGGAAATATAGTGAGACAATGCAGCTTATGAATTTGCTCTTACAGTCTTCTCTGACACCACATCTATCAGTTAGATTATTACATTTTTTCATGCAAGTTTTGAAGTTATTTGTAGCTGGTTGGGTTTGCTTGATTTTGAAAGCGTCCCATGGCAGCTACATGTTCCAGAATAATGAATTGTTCTTTAGGGACTATCTGCTTTATGAGGCTACCCCTCCTCAAGGCCTCAGTTTAGACTAGTGGTATTCAATAGTTAATGCAGTTCAGTTTTAGCAAGGATGTCACTCCAGCACTGTCTGCATAACAGACGAAAACCCAAAAACATAAACAAAAAAAACCCCAACAATACATTAAGTACGTAACTTTTCATTCCTTTATAACTTGTCATGTAAAAATCATGCAACAATTCTCTCATTGGCTAACTTGGAATATAGCTGCTGTCATCTAAAGGTAACATCCCATTAACAAAGCAGATATGTTTCTGGTTAGAGTCCCCACAGAGCAAAGGAGAGGTGGGAAAGGGAATTAGAGATAGTCTGGTCTTGAGGTAAAAATTAGCTAGAATTAGTCTAGTTTTTAAAAAGCAGACAAATAGAAGTTCAGATTCTATTTTGGAATTAACTTTTGTTAATATCACTGCCTCACAAACTGGATTACATTTTAGAAACATGGAAGTTACACTGGTTTGAGTATGACAGAAGATTCACCAGCTTCAGTCCACTAGTCAACCTAGTTTTGACTCTGTTTTCTTCTTTCCTTGAGTAGAAGGATACAGTGACCTACAGTAACTTGTATCATAGGGAAAGCATTTGAAGCTACTTAAGTGACCTGAATGGTTACTGCCTAAGCCTTTTCTATTAGTCTGTTACATCCTATATAAACACTATGAGAAAATATGAATTCCAATCATTAAAAGTCGTAGCTAGAAAAAGGGTGAAAGAATTTGCCTCTTCCTGCATTCTAGGTTTTTATCTTTATTTGTAAACAAAGTGTATCATCAGGATTTTAAGTAGCATTCAGTCTTCAGTATGTTTGCTGTTAACTGCTTTTTATGTTTGACTTTCAAACTATCAGCTGTCCTTACAGCATACGTAAGGACATGCAAAGATACATTATTCTGCATTCAGTAAGGGAACACTTAGCTTCTCATTTGAAGGCCAGAAGTTGCCATTACAGGTTTAAAAGACTGCTTTCAGCAGGATTCAGCTGGAGCTGGCTGCTACAAAGAACACATTCACTTTCTAGAGCCTGAAGAGAGTTTGAAAACTCGGAACAACATTTCTGGAATGGTTCAGATTTGGATTTTTGGCATATTTTTTCCCTACTATTTGACTATTCTGTCAACTAGTCTAAGCCAGATACCAGGAGGAAGAAAAAACAAACCAATTTATTCAGAGAGAGACTTAACCAGGGAAACTGAATGAAAAGAGAGGTTACCATGTTTAGAATGCCACTGGACATGTGATGTCAAACATATCCACCACAGTAGCGCTATTATGCTGAAATACCCACATTCCTTTCTCACATCCCTTCCTACATTGTGTGCATACAGCATCTTGCCTCACTGGTATAGGTGTATCACTGAATTAGGGAAAAAAGTAATTATTCAGACCCTCTCAATTATTTGTCTTTCTGCAGTGCATGTACCCACACCCGTTCCTGTCACTCGCTCATTTTCAGCATTGAGATTCAGCTAGTTTTCCATACAACAAATCTTTTGCTTATTGTCCCTATCCTCACACAGTCTAGTATGTATTTGCTACAATTAAAATACCAGGTTCTATGTTGTGTGGGGGTTTTGGGTTGATTTGTTGCTTTTTATTCAGTTCCACACATATATGTTAGGAATTAAGCAAAAGTAACAGAGTATTTTATAAAGTAGTAAAACATCCTTCAGATGTTAAAGTCCATAGTCAGGGAAATACTTAATTGCCAGTTTAACAAGACTGCGGGAAAAACATCAAGTGGTCTTCAGACCGTCGCAAGATGGAGACCCTCTTACATCAACATATACCTTTTCTTTTAACACACTGAGACGCTTCCATCTTACTTTTGGGGCGTAGTAGCTCAGCTACATCCACAGCAGCCATATTTCAAGCTTTGTAGTTTTCAAATATTTGTATTAAGCCTTTATGTTTGTACTAAAATATGAAAACCACTCACATAGTCTGCCTTATCAGTTTGCCTTTGGATAACATTCTGACTTACTTAAGTCAGAAGCTTTGCTTAAGATAAACAGAGTCAGGCTAAGACACCTTACACAGTACCCACAAGTGCTTTCCCACCTGAGGTTATTTTCAAGAACATCATCTCAGTCCATACAGCCATATTAAGAGGGTGAAAAACAGACAGAACTATGCATTTGAAATTCTTTCAAAGTAGAGGCATCATAGCTACGAACATTTTATTCATCATCCCAACATATGTTATTAAATTCTAATGAAAAAAGAAAGGAAGCAGGTGCCAAATTAAAGCATTTTGAGAGTCTATGATGTAAGGTGGCTCTTCATGTTTTGTAACACCAAAAAAAGGTGTGGGGAACAAACACCAGGTAGATTTCTGTGCCTATAGGTCAGCAAGAAAACCATCAAGCATAGCAACAGCCCTGGGAAGAGACAGACATATCAAGAAAACACAGTAGGTTTAGCTTCCTGTAATGCAGTCACCTGCTGAGGTAATATTTACAAAGTTGATATACCACCACAATCTATAAATTTGTAATAACTTTAAAAGCTAGCATTTTAGCTTCTTCAAAAGCTATTGCATTCGCATTACATTTAGTTCATAGTTTTCAGAGTTATTTCAAACCTTCCCAAATTAAGTAGCTCATTAGCAGATTTAATCAGTAAGATGTGAAGTTCTAACATAATCCCCCAATTCCAGGAGATGAAGAGCTAAGCAATATCTTCATAACATCCTTCTTCATTTTATTAATAGATGCATGATATGAAGAACGGGAACACTGGGAAATTTATACAGAAAACTTTAAAAGCTCTCCATACTCACCCTCAAAAAAAAAAATTAAACCCCAGATCTCTTAAGGGGCCTAAAGATACATAAAGAGCAGAGGGGTTTAAGTATCTACACTTTCATGAATAGAAAACAATTTCAGATTAATTAGAAGACAGTTTTAAATTCAAGTAAGAAAACTTATTTTCTCATTACCTTTATACATGTACATCAAAGACCCTAGAAGCTCATTTGTAGGTGCCAAGGCACAGAATATATTGCCAGGGATTAAGAAAAGAAAAACAAACAAAAAACCCCAACAGAAGAACAAAAAACACCCAAATCTTTTCTCAATTTGTGGTTTGTGGGTTTTTTTTCTAAATTGTGGTTCATCAGAAAATGTTATCAGCACAAATTCTTATAACATTTCATTTTTATATTCATATGCACTCATTACTACTTTTCTCACACAAGAATCACATTTAAACGACAAACACAAATCCACTTCAAAAGCATTAGCATTCTTTCTGGTCCAGAAACTAATATTTCTGTTCTTACCGGTTCCTCGACAGTGATATTCAAAACCAAAAAAATTATAAGAGTAGAAATCAAGAGCACTTACCACTTGGAAGAAAAAGGTGAAGCACACTGTAGCCAGCTCCAAAATGGCCCCTCTAGGGCTACAGTTGCTTGGCTCTACCAGTAATGAAAAGAAAGCCACAAGAAAGCATAGCTGAAGGAAAAAAATTTCTTGTCACAGTCTTGCCAACTTTCAGACGTGCTTTTTTTTCATTAAGGGCTAAACATCCTCCAGAGGCTATAAGATTTTTGCTTTCAGAAACAAGCCTACTACATCAGGCTCCTGAATCACTTTAACAATGGGAAGATGGCAATAACCTGCCACAGAAAATCAGCTGTGGAAGGTTTAAGTGAGACCAGGTGAACCTCATTACAAAGGCTTAGGTTTTCACTGAAGGAGGTAGCAAGTGTTTCCTATCACCACAGTACTGGAAGTTTCTTCCTGCATCTTTGTTTATCACGGGCTATAAAGAACAATTTTTAAGTGATTTTCAAATAATGCACAAGTTCAGGTCACTAAATATTTTACAAGCTAGTTAGCTAAACAAGCTTCTATAAACTTCTGGAAAATAGTTGAATATAATCTCTTAAGGCAAAACTGAATGGAGTTAATCCTGGTTCTGTGCAGCAGTCAGGGCACTTGCCCATGTAGAAATGACTGGCATGTCAGCTGGGAAAAAAATTTTCAGTGCCCATAACACACACACTATAGTAATACGCTTTCTTTTTCAACAAAAGTAGGGAATAATTACTTTTGATTTTATTTTTGAAAGACGAGATTAGATAAATGTATTCACACGGGTATTATGAATCAGTGTCTCAGGTTATTCTACAAGAAGTTGTGGACTTGCCTGCCAGAGAATACAATGGGTCTCCACTGGAACATGCACACTTTTGACTAATACTGCAGTGCTGAACACCACCACAGAGCTGCATGGGAGGGCCAAACTCTATAAATGTCTGTCTTCTAGAACTTTTTTTTTGTGATGAGGCCACTTGACTGGTAGAACATGGAGGGCAAACAATTCTATTAGGAGACTTGTGATACTTGGAGTTTGGAGTTGGATCAAAGTCTGTTTGCCTGAAGAAAGGCTGTTCCATGATTACTTCTGTTTAATGAATTTGAGAGTATGTTCTTTTCAGTTAATACAAGTAAGACAATTTTGCATGAAAATACCAAAGCAGAGACCAAAACATGTCCAAGCAGAGAGACTAACTTTCAAATATGAATGTAATATTTTATAATGAACATTTACACTCCTGTATTAAGAAAGTGCTTGAATCCTGGAAGTGAATCACACTTACATGAACTCTACATTTCTCACATTGAAACATCGTGACCTCTTATGGCTTCAGACATTACATCTAAAATTAAGCCCTCTCTTCTAGTTAGCATCACTTCTTCCATAACGACTCGGCAGCAAACTTTGTTGCTTAATGCTGTTCTTTTCTGTAAAACAGTTAATCCAGAGCTGACCTCACAAAATCTGAGCCCTGTACATCCTACTTCTGGCACAGTTTTGACTGGCAAAAAGCTATCCCATGCACATGTAGGTAGTAATGATTGTGTTTCCATGGAATCACTGCTGACAGGGATTTAATTTTTTTTTTCATTAGCTAGTCAAGGAAGAACAAGCTGAAAACTCAAGTAATTCTCATGTTGTTTCCTGTACTAACCTCATTCAAACAACAGCCACAATCCTAAAATAAGGGCTCTTCCAAGTTAGCAGGACTAGTGCAAAGGCACTGGCTGTCTCTCATTCTGACACCACCAGTGAACTCCTGCATGGCGCATCCATGTCCTTATTCATTAATTCATTCTTGGGATGTAATTGGGACCTGCAGTTTCATCAGTATGAATAATACCTGCAAGACAATCTAGATGTATCTACATATATGTCCATGAATTATTACCATTCTCATCATCATAATAGGTCATTAATATATCCCACGCATTCAGCTTACTTGTTTGTATCTGACAGAAACTCTGTTAGCTCAGTGTTGTAACATTCAGTGCCTAACTCTGACACATAAATATTTAATGCCTAAACTAAGGTGCTTAAATCCATACTCAAAATGCTGAGCAACACAATTCCCCCTCTAAGGTCCCTAGAAAAATTTGATGCTCAGTGCCTCTGAGGATGCTGGACTCCAGGCAATGTGGGGAAAGTTGGCCTAAGCTCTCGGTTAATTTCTAGGTATCTCTTTGTAAACATGAAATGAACAAGGAGACACCGTGCAATCTAAAGACCAGCATGCTTTGAGATACACACAAAACATTTTGATGAATATGATGCGATATCAATTCAATGACAGTTTGAGGTCACTGAGAGGAGCCCACCTGATGACTGATAGAGGCACACAGAGATGGTTTCTTACATCAGTGTGTTGTTTTTTGATACTTCACAAGGTTTGTTTTTCCTACCTCATGGGTCAAATACCCAGAGTCCATTGTAACATTCCTCAGGGCTCAAATAATGCATTTCCCAACATGATAGGCAGCACTGTGAATAATAGAAGAATTTTTAGAAGAATAGTTAGAAAAGCAAAAGGCCCAGAGACTCTAACTGTGCCATATTTGTGTGAGATTTGATCCTTTTCTTTCTCTCTTGCAGTAAATTATTATTTCCTTCTGAAATTGATCTTAGGCAACATTCTGGCGAAAGCAGATACCCCATTTCCCATCATAGCTTTCACTATTTTTTTAACACAAGGCAGTACTTTTCTGTTGTCTCATCTCCATAATTCATGACCATTTGACACAATACTGGTAATTGTAATAATAAAACTTATTGCAATTTTTAAACACAGAATTATGTTTCTAGAGTTACTTTTCAATATTTTAATTCAGTTGCTTTCAGATCTCAAGTTTGTAACTTATTTTTCTTTGTAACAATCAATAATAATTTACAAAACTGATTTCCATTTTTGTTCTTGCAATCAGTCATTCACAGTTTGTGGTTATATATTTCACTACTTCAAATTCCATTCATATCAGATGCCTGGAATACACATTCAAAGTAGTGAGTAATTTTGGACATTCAGCTTTTGCAAGTGCCCAATTGGAGACAGTGCAGCAAGGCCAACCTTCACTAGGTGCTGGCTAACCCTTTTTGAGAACAGGATTGCATTTGAGGGTCTCAAATAGAGGATGAGACACTCTTCAAAACTTAGATGTGTGGTGATAATTTGTATCGGGTGTAATACTAGAATTAATGTTTAAAAAACACTAAGAAAAGTTACACATAAGTGTTTGCTGCTTTTTAAAATCAGATTGCATTTTTCTGTTTGTGACACCATCATTGATTGCTCTGGAAGTAAGAGCACTCTAAAGCCACTAATAAAATAAAAGGAGGAATTGGTAATTAGACAAAGTACTTCTTTTCCTGCTGATTTACACTGGAGAAAGAGGAATCAAAGAAATCTATAACATATAAGCAAAATTATCTCTAGATGGAGTGTTTAAAATGTTTCCATCAGGCATCAGCAGATGTATCTTGAAGTGAAAGCCAAGTATTCAAAAGGCATCTATTTTAAGTTTTGCATTCCAAGAGAGAAAAATGAGCCAGATAAGTTAGTCTGTGTTGACATGTAAAGTACATCACTCCCATTAGAAGAGCTGGTGTGGATCTAAATGACCCCAAAAAGATGCTCTGTGGCTCAACTGAATACCAGAGAACGGAAGCGTAAATGAATCAGAACATTGGTAATTCAATTGTAGCCTTTGCACTTCTGAATATGTCTGTATGTAATCTTCCACTAGACAGAAAACACCTGGAAAAGCTCTGCTAAGAGGGCTTTATTCTTTGGCAGCCTTGGATGTCAGCCTACATAAACAGAGAGGCAAGAAAGAGAGACATTTTCCTTTTCTTTCACTACAGCATTGTTTTCATGATTGCTTCCAAAAGCCCAAATTTACAATTAGGGAGCCCTTTCTACAACACAGCATATAATTACACTCATGGTGTTTTCAATATTTTCTTGATATTTTCAACACTCTTCACTCCAATTTTCTGGCTGGCTTTCATTCAGTGTTTATACCTCATTCAACCCTGATAGCTCTAGAATTTAAATTTTTGCACACACAAAAACTTCACTCCTCAGCTATTAATTCATGTATGATATCACTTCCTTTTGTTGTTTATAAGCAAAAAGATTGTTCCGAAATGTCCTGGATTTGTGTAATCTAAGTGAATTTAAAAAAATAATTTAATCTTTATTTAGACAAAATAATTGGATAATCAACATGATGTCAAACCGAGTCTGACTTCAGTAGTAATGACAGTAACTGATTGACTTCAGTCTGCTTAACAACACTGTTTACATTCTTTTTACCTCTCCTTAAGCTGATTATTTCAAAACTCAAGGGATTCCTCTTATGCACATCTGCAAATTCAATGTCAGTTCCAGATTCACATTTTGGTGGTGAATCAAGCTGGCCTCAGTTCACCGAATGAGACTCCAGTTTTTACCAGACAAACTGAGGTGATTTAATACTTATGGGGTTTGACTGACATATTTACTTGCTTTCACCATCCTTTTTTTTTTCACTTCTAATGTATCAAACATATTACTACACACTATTGACAAATTGAAGGTGACAGGACAGAGCAGATGAGATAGACATTAACAAATTTAAACCAAGGATGCCCAGCTTAACACACAACTATCTCATCAAAGGGTGAATTTCATCCATTCACAGGCTTTTCCACTGAAATACTGGAAATGAGACTGGGCTGCTAATATGTCTGGGCAAAGAGATACTTATATCCATACAGAGCAGAGCAATAGCAACACATGAGACCTAAAGACTCATCTTGTGCCTCTTGCTCGTACTGACTGGATTGTACTGATCACTCCCCATGTTCTTTCAAGAGGGTAATGATAATTAACCATTGAAGAACTGCTGAGGCTCAGAGAAGGAACAGCAACCATGTATGGGATACTGAAATCCAGATCACTGTGTGGATCGCTTAGGCCAAATAAGGATAATATCTACATGTAACTTTTTAAGACTGTTTGCAGAAATGGCTCTTTTTAACTTCTGGCACAAGGCTTCCAAAATTTTCCTTGAGAGATTCCAAATTTTGTGCCACATCACTTTTTCCTTTTCTGTTCCTTTTGGGGTGGTGTAGATGTTTTTTGCAGCATTGTTCTCTACTTTGCTTCTCATCCAAATGTGTCCTTGTGCTTCTCTGATAATCTTTTGGCTTGATACGAGTTCTTCTGAGTAATCTTTGACTGCCTGTGGATCTACTTTCACTTCGCCATCACAGGCCACAGAATCCTATATATGTTCTTCCCTTTACTGACTTTACAGACACCATCTTTTCTTTTTCCTTAGTGATCAGACACCTTATTAGTGCAACATAACAAGATGCTGGAGACAGATGAGAGAACAAATGATAAATTACCCTAGAGGACATGGTGTGAAATACACTGTGCACATCCAAGAATTCCAAGAATTATCATAGCAGGGGAAATCTAATTGATTTTGTCAATAGCTTCCTAAGAGATGGCTACAATGAGATGGCTGGCTTGTCCCTTCTAAAAGCCCCGTTTACCAAAGATTTTCAACTTGGTAGGCTGCAGCGTGAGCCCCAATAAATACAGGGTAAGCAAAACTGATAGCTTCTTGCTGTAAAAAGAGAATTCTTAAAGTACTGTAGAATGCTCTCTTGATCATGAAGAGAACAGAGTTTTCTGCTGATGTCATTTTTTTGCAGTGAAAAAAGTAAAAAAACTAGTTCAAAATTAATTGTAAGCATTTCTGCTGAGAAAGCTACAACTGCCTCAGAGCCACCGAACAATGAGTTCCCCTTTGAAGAGCTAATGCAAGTTTATTTGCAACAGGGAAACCTTCAGTTCTGATTTTTTTGAAACATTCTTTCAATAGTTTAGCCTGGGGTTTGCACAACCTTTTCAGAATTAAGCACCCTACCAGACTGCTTCCAACAAAGGTTGCTTAATTCCTCAGTAAAGGGGGAGTCTTGTTATTTAAATAAAGTAGCTACTGTAGTAGACTTTCAGATATGTTAAGAGTATTACAGGATCTAGAGGTAGATTTAGGAAGAAAATACTATAAAGCAGGAAAAAATTAAACAGTGTACTTATTGAAACTTAAAAGACATTATGACATGTGATGCGATTGCATCAGATAAGAGCAGATGGAACTGTGTTACCTGTGTATGCAGTGAGTGGAAACTGGGGACGGACTGTGGTGCAGGGTGATGGCTCCAGGGCTGTGTGGAGATGTATGGAACAGGTTGCCCAGAGAGGTTGTGAATGCCCCCTCTCTGGAGGTGTTTAAGGCCAGACTGAGGCATTGAGCAACCTGGTCTGGTGGGAGGTGTCCCTACCTATGGCAGGGGGGTTGGAACTAGATGATCTTTAAGGCCCCTTTCAACCCAAACCATTCTATGATTCCATGATAATGTAATTCATGTTGCAAAGTAACTCTTTATTACAGCTACACTTCCCTTGAAAACACAGTCACCTTTTAAAACTTGACTATCCACCTTTTAGGGGAATTACTTTTCCCCCTGATGTAATTAGGGGAAAAGAAGCTACAAGATTATTTTACTCCTTTTTAGACTGCTAATCACCATACTATGTTTTCCTAACCCGTGAATTATCCACAACTTCTTCTCTAAAACTGGTTGGGTGAATTTATCTACATTACATTCACTGTGATGGAAAGAGGTTGCTGCATTTTTAATATGTCAATGAAAAGAGGAAGACTAGGGAAAATGTGGGCCCTTTCCATAAAGAAACTGGAGAGCTAGTCACAGGGGATTTGGAGAAGGCTGAGGTACTCAACAACTTCTTCGCCTCAGTCTTCAGTGTATGGCCTCTGATTCCACAACTGAAGTCTTGAAGAATGTGGCCGTATACCAGGGGAAGCAAGATCCACCCACTGTGTGTGAAGAGCAGGTTCGTGAACACCTGAGAAACTTGGAGGTGCACAAGTCCATGGGACCCGATGAGATCCACCCACGGGTCCTTAGAGAACTGGCAGATGAAGTTGCCAAACCACTGTCCATCATATTTGAAAGGTCATGGCAGACTGGTGAAGTTCCCACTGACTGGAGAAAGGGGAACATAATTCCCATATTTAAAAAGGGAAAGAAGGAGGACCCAGGAAACTACAGGCCAGTCAGTCTCACCTCTGTGCCTGGCAAAGTCATGGAGCAGATCCTCCTAA
>VZTY01029009.1:209198-329802 GCA_013400935.1 Turnix velox
GCTCAGAGGGGACCTCAGAGTAACTTCTCAGTACCTGAGGGGGTCCTACAGAAAGGCAGGGGAAGGAATTTTTAACATAATATCGGATGGGAGGACTAGAAACAATGGATATAAATTAGAGGGGGATAGATTTAGACTAGACATAAGGAAGAAATTCTTTACAGTGAGGGTGGTGAAACACTGGAACAGGTTGCCCAGGGAGGTTGTGGATGCCCCATCTCTGGAGGTGTTCAAGACTAGGCTGGACAGGGCACTGGGCAGCCTGGTCTAGTGGGAGGTGTCCCTGCCTATAGCAGGGGGGTTGGAACTCGATGATCTTTAAGGTCCCTTCCAACCCAAACTATTCTATGATTCTATGATTCTATTTCCTTAAGGATCACAGCAACACAGATTATGCAGTGTAGTATTTTCATTCTGGTGATGCTTTACAGTGATCATTCTGGAAGAAATTCTCAGAATCAACATACTTGCATCCCTCATGTGGGCACAGGTTCTCATTCTGCTTTTGTCATCAGAATGGAAGTCTGTTATAAGTGCCATGGTAGTGGCTGTACACTGAGTTCCTTTACAACCAGGATTTTGGTAGCAGTAAAGCAGATACTGTAGTTTCTCCGGCATCTCTCCATCTTCAACCATAAAAAAGAGATGTCCTAAAGGCTGCAGTAATTCACAAAAGGTACTGACAATTTTAGCTCCATTCCAAAGCATCAGGAAGGGGAATCTTTGCTTCTAACCCTTCCACAGGAAGGGAGTTGCATGGTTGTCTCAAACATTTCAGGCTTGTGCTCTCAAGGGTAGACAATTATGTGTTGCCAGGCTGTAAGTTACACTATATCACAGCAACAGACAATCTTCTGCAAGGAGGGTACGTTGGAACAGCTCAATCATCGTTTCTCACTGGATTTCTTGTCCATGGTCCATATCATGGCAATTGGCTGGCTGTTGCAGCAGGGTAAGGGCTGACTGAGCATGGCTTGAAACAAGGTGTGGGCTCTTGTCCAGGCTTTGTGTCTGCATGAAGAGCTAGTGATGCATGCACTGGAAGCACACAATCAGTCTAAATATTTTCAGCTTGTGAAAGTTCATCTGTCAGACCAGCCTCTTGAGCAAGCACTGTGGAATTTTATTGGAAAAAAATACATCAACAGAAACATTCTGTCAATGTGCTCAAAAACTGCATGTAAATTTGGTCCCTTTAGAGAATACACAGGGGACTCCGTCAAAGCCCATGGGTTTGTATTAAAATAAGGAGGATTGAGGCAATTTATTTACTGCATAAAGTGAATACACAGGAATTCTTTCTACCCCCTAGATTCTTGGACAGTGTCCTGCCAATAGAAGTTACAAGCAGTCTAAGAACTGAAAGGTGTTTTCCACCAGTGACACCAAATTTTATTTTCTGATTTTTTTGTGTAATGATATTGAATTCTGTAATCAATCAATTTTTAAAGAAAGGTGTGATCTATCTATTTTTCTCTACTAGGTATTTGTTATGCAAATTATATTCTTTTGGAATCTCTGAATTATTTGACATTATGGACATCTGCCTGTGTATAAGTTTCAGAAACTTCCCATGACCCTGTAGATACACAGATACATCATTAATCATTGTGAAAGAAATTCTGGCATTTGAAGTCAATAGCAAAACTTCCCATGATTTCAGCAAGGATCAGATTTCACCTCTGCCCCTGCAATAGGTCTAGTAGGTGCCAATGTCTTTAATGCCAGCTGTAAGCAGGTGTCTTTGCTTGTAGTTCCAAATAACAGCATTTGCCTTATTATCCAGCATATTAAAAATGTATTTTTGCTGGTTCACACTGAGCTTTCAGTCCAAGGTGGAGGTTGTGACATCTGCCCAAATGAGACTGCATGCTGCTGGAATGAATTCCCAGCTCCATTCCAAACTCTAGCTCTCTGATCCTTACTAGCTTTGGAAGCAATAGTATCGTAAATTGAAGCTGATTTGTGCTCTGTATGGCCAGAGAGTTGGAATAGGTTGATATTCCAAAGTATCCTGCCAATTAGAACAATTGTTTGCACCACTGAGTCTCTCATTTGGTGAACTGTTCAATACTGTGTTGCATCCAGTAGGTTTCCATTCTGGTTTCTTGAAAACATGTGAGCAAATCATCTGGGTATAGAAATAATATTAACAAATATTTTGGACCTCTAGAAGAGGTTTTAGCCCAAGAGCTTTAAATAACTACACATGTTAATTAAGGTCTTCCAGCTCCCACTGCGGGGTAGGTAAATGGTAATATAATTGTTTTGCAGATGGAGAGACATTAGCACAGAGCTGCTGGCTGATACTACTTCTGTGTGGAAAATGGATTCTCTATTTAATAGGACAGTTTTAACACATTTCACAACCTCTGCTAAAGACTTTTTTTGTTCATTAAACTGGTGACTTCTATAAGAATTTACATATCTTATTAATGAAGATTTCATCTATGTGAGAAAGCAACCCACAGAGTTCTTTCCATCTTTCTTCAAAAAAGTGCTCATTTTAGAAGAGTGAAAGCTTCTTTTTCTCTTGTCATTTTTGGGACTCAAAGTATATCTAGGTTTTCCCATCCTTTGTCAGAATTATCCCACTATACCCAAAATTTATGCTTTTTTCCCCCCAAAGAATTAGCATGAGAATAGTGATGTAAAAATAGGATACTGTTAATAACTGTGGAATTCTCTAGCCAGCTCTAATCTCTAACACAGTTATATCTATCAGCTGGATTTGCAATATAACCCATCTTCCTTCATCAGATTTCATCCTATTCAAGACCAATATTAAATTAAAATAACAATATCTTTTGGTTTACTGTTATCATAACCAAATATGGTATCTACTAAACCTGCCAGCAATCCTGCTAAGATTTGAAATATCTTTTTAATGTTTGCCAGACGTAAAACTTATCCCAGTCAACCCTGTACTGTTATTGCCTGAGAAATTAAAGGCACTGACCAGCTGCTGTGGAAGATAAATCATTTCATATTTTAGTTTGCATTCATCAGCTTCGAGGCAGGAAAGAGCTGGTGTTTTTCCAGCTTCTAAAAGCCAAAGATTCTGTTTAACTTCATGCTTCTATATAGGTTTAGACTACCATTTATGAATGTGGCATCTGAGGTCATCTCATCTCACGTGAAATCAATAATATTTAAGTCCCCATCTCCTTGTGCCTTGGACACCAGTGAAGGTATTTAAGTCTACATTCTCACTGGTTTAAACCATGGAAGCAGAGGACAGATTTGTTTTCTGCCACACTTTACATAGATCAGGTAATGATATATCCATCGTGGAAGTCACATTTGTATAGATCACTTTGACTGTGGTATCACTCTGATGCCATCAGGAAGAAAGGTGAAATTTATCAAGAAAATGGTTTTATAATTGACATAGCGTACTATTTTAAAGTACCAGGGATGAAATAAAGAAGTGTTAACTCTTGGAGCTGTTCTTCCATATACAAGTAATTCCATTTTAGTACTAATTGCAGCTCCAAAACCGAGACGTTCTACTGCCATGTTCAGATGCCTACAGTACCAACGATCTCACTGTAGCCAGTCCATCCCACTCTGTCTAAATCCTTCTTGCTCCCTCAAGAAGAAACTGACATTATAGTGAATTCTGCATTTATGAAAGTGCAAAATCATATCAATGAATTAGCATCATTATAAACTTCTTGTTGATTAAGCTGAAGTGATAGATCCAACTTACACTAGAGAAGATTATTTCCAGTCTTCTGGACAGAATTTGCAGGCTTCTTACAATCTGTCTTTGCTCACATACCTTCATAATTTCAGCAGTTTCAGGATTACGATTAAAATCATTCTTTAATCTGAATATTGCCAAGTTGACTTTCCTTAGAATTATCATTAGTTCATCTTTTTATTCTTTATGAGATGGTCTCAGGAATTCATCAAAGCCTGGACTCCTGTGGCTAAAAAGCTATTCAGCTATAAAAATTCAGCTATAAAAATAGCTGAATTATTTACAAAATCTCTGCTTCATTATATTTCCATCCAAATGTTCTTTCTGATTCTAGAATGTCTGTAGCTAAGTCGAAGAACAGAAATTCCATGCATGGTAGAAACACGGAGTGTACCGTAAGATTTAATTCGCTAATGACATTCACAAGATAGAAACAATTCAGTGCTTGGAAAAGTGCAGGCTATGCTTTCTGGGGTTAGGGAGACAAGGGGCAGGGGAACATGGGATCTGGCTGAGATCACAGGATGCATCACAAGTGAAACTTGTTTCAGGAGATGGGATGTGTCATAATTTCTTGAAACACAAAAAAGAAGCCACTGATTAAGGCACTATCCTGGGGGAGGTTAATATCTCCTTTCTTTGGCTCAAGTATTTTACACACCTCCCAACCAACCCTAGATTTCACCTCATACCATCCACAAAATGGGAGCAGTACATCTTCCCCACCTCACAAGGTACTGTGAAGATAAATATATTAATATTTAGGTACTACTGTAATGATGACCAAATAAACCACTGGCATAAGTTTATCAGCTACTATATTAGCATGCAGAGGAATTCTCCTGCTGGCCTGTAATGGGAAACTCCTAAAATCTTGCCTTAAAAGGCATGGACAACAAATAGCATGAATCCCAAAGGGAGATGAAGGGAACGTCATACTTTACAGTCCACAGAGGCATTTTACTTCCAAGGATGGCATTTTGAACATAATCTGAGTACTTTTCCCTCTGTAAACCTGTAATCCAAATATAACATTTATAATTCTTATTAGTAATAGTAGACATTGTTCCTTTTCATTTCCTCATCACAACTTGAGTAACAAACACACATATGTTTGAGTATGCTTAATTGTTTTGATTTTACCTGAGAGAAAAGGTATGGTAGAAAAAAGAGTACTACACTTCTCTGTAATTGATAATTTGGTCTCTTAAGTATGGAGTTATTTCTATCAGTTTAATTTAAGCCACTGATTCAGGAAAGAGACTAATCATGTACATAACTCAATGGAGAGCACTTAATGACTCTCAAAAAGAAATGAGAGATATGTTTAAATGCTATTATCAGTTCAGTGCTCCAGAGATTTGTATAGATAAGTTTTGCCTTTTCTTTGTGATGTGAGATTCTCTAAAGCCAGCATAGAATCTGTTTGGCAATTTCAGCTGGTGGGCTAGAAGAGCAGAAGACCAAACTGGCTAAATGAGGTCTTTTGGCTGGAACTCAGGAAGAAAATGAGAGTTCATGGAAGAGAGGGCAAGCCATTCAGGAAGACTACAAATATTTTGTGAGGCTGAGCAGGGAGAAAATTGGTAGGGCCAAAGCCCAACTAGAACTTAATCTGAATATTGCCATAAAAGAAAAAAAATGTTTCTGTAAATACATTAACAACTAGAAGAGGTCTATGGAGAGTCTCTATCCTTTACTGGACATGTTGGGAAACATAGTTGAGAAAAAGTCTGAGGTACCAAGTGTCTTCTTGTCCTCAGTCTTTAAGAGTAAGGCCAGTTGTTCTCTGGGGATCCCATCCCATGGCCTGGAAGACATGGAAGAGGAGATAATGAACCCCTCAAAATACAATAGGAAATGGTTAGCAAGTTACTACCCCAGTTAGATTCACACAAAGTCTATGGGGCTGAACAGGATACTGAAGGAACTGGCAGAAATGCTCACCAAGCCACTTTCTATCATTCACAAGTGATCGCGGCTAACTGGGGAGGTCTATTTGACTGGAGGATTGCAAATGTGATATCCAGCTACAAGAAGGGCTGCAAGGAGGATCTGGAGAAATACACCTATCACTTAGCTTGTTAAGCTAAATTACATAAAGGGATGTGTTGGGGTTCAAGGAGTTTAGTGAAACAAATAAAGAAACAGCAAGAATTGGCTGGTGCCAGGTAGGGAAAGGAGCACTACTTATACCTGTGGTAAATGGTGCACATTGCTCATTGCACACTATATTAGCAGGTTATGTTCTGACTCTTTATTAGATTATATCAAAGTGCATTTCACTTCATTTTTTCTTATAACATGAGATGAAACTTATAAAAATTCCAGGATGGATTAAGAATTGGTTTGTTGAGATTGGAGGCATTAAGGAACTGGAAAGTTTACTTTTCTATTTGTTTAAGAGGCATGCATAAATAACCTGACTAAAGTTACACCATGTTCTTCATACCTACTGTTTCCTTTAACAGGTACTTCTTCCAAAAGTGGCTAGTCTTGTCTGGCAGTAGCAAATCATTGTATGCATACAATCAGGAAAAATTTCAAGACAGACATTCAGTAGTCTTAACAGAGCTTAGATTTCATCATAAATCTGAAATTCTGTCCAAGTTCATGGTGTAGAGACACACCAGAGAGAAACACACAGTGATACTTAATTCTGTCCTGAAGGCCTGGCAAAATTTCTGTCTGGACCAATAATACCGTCCTATAATCTTCTTGGCACTCAGAGTCCCACTCTTTAATTGCAGTGCAGCATGCTCCTTCAAACCTTTTCTGAGGAGGTGGTTTTGTAGGAATTGCTTTGGCTGCAAAGCCTGAGAAGCTTATCACAGTTATAAGCCACTATTAATAAGAAACACATCTTGTGGTAGTTCTAGTGTCTAGTAATGGTGGCCTATCATTACCCAGGGTCTATATTTAACTCAAGGCAAGTATCTCACACGTTTCCTAGCAAACAAAAATTAAATCTCTGAGTTTTCATGAACTAAACAAAGTGCAGTGCCTATATGATTTACAAGCAACTTGCAATCGCACCCCAACTGTCTAATCACAAAGAATCAAGTTACTGACATTCCGTGGATGGGAGCAAATCTCTTTTGTACCCATAGAATAAGTCCGAAGTACTGCATAAATTAAGAAGGAAGAAAAACTCCTCAGGAGTGATGAGGCAAATTAAATATAGGGGAAAAAAAGAAGTTGCTTTTATTGGCTTAAAGGAACACCTTTACAGCTAGACATTCAAAGCATCATGCCGCTTACTAATTACTTAGCCATGTATTTCTCTGAATAAAGGCCACAGAAACTGTCTGGTTTAAGACCACCCATTTAGTTCTTATATTTTCATCCTTAATCTCTCATGTTGATTTTACATTATTTTGTCTGTTCACTTTCCACTTTTAAACTCCCCTCGATACCACATGGAAAAGTTGCATAAAACCAGTCCAGCCCACTGTGAACAGCTACTTTTGCTCCTGTGTGAGGAAAAGCCAGAGTTTGATGGGGAGTGGGTCAGAACAGGGCCCCTGCTAGTAGCTGGAAGAACAAACAAGTGGCATTAAGTGGAGCAAGTACTTACTGACCTAATTCACCCTCATGACAAGAAACAGTTCAACTCCAATCTATCCATAGAGTAGTTGTACAGTCTACAGCACACCTGCAGTTATACTGAAATGAGCTCAACTGGGAAAATAGATCTTTCCACATAGGAGCCTAAACCCTTCCCCAGTTAAATGTTTTGCTGAACTGGGGCCTGTCAGGCAAAGGTGCCTGTCAGGTACCCACTGCACACCCAGGGAAGAACTCTCATAGTGTCTTTGTCAGGCACCAAATGGAGCACAGCCTGTCCCAAGGCTTGAGAGTGGTGACAAGCTTGTGTAATATGCTTCACATCTTGCTGACTCGAGTTCTCCATTGGATATTAAGTCAAGAAGAGAGAATGAAAAATAACCCAGAAAACTTAGATTTTATGAAACAGAATACCTAGTTCACTCAGTGGTGGCCCAAATTAAAGACAGTTGTAACTGATCACACCAGATAGAGGGATTAATATTTATTCTTAAATAAAATAGTGAGTAGTAACCTAATGAAAACATACCCAATGTTGCCAATCCTATTTACTGCCCTCTAAGTAGAAAGCAAGATAATATTTCATATCCAGACAAAATTTACCTCATGCACTGAAATAAGTATAAGTACCTGTAAAAGGCAATCAGAATTATTCTTTTTAAAGACAGAACAAAAATCTGATAAGGTTAATAGGAGCCCCATCTGAATGATCCTGAATTTACACTGGGAAAAACAAAACAAAGCAAAACAGAAAAGTCAGGAAGATGTCATGACATCCTTCCCTAATTGTCAGTCAGTGGTAGAAACATGGTACATCATTTCTGAAGCAACTCCGACAAACTCCTTTTTGTTTTTCGTGAGGAAATACACATACTTTTACCTCAGTGTTGCTTAAAGTTTTGGTCATGATTCAAGCATCTCAAAATAGTGAGAATAATTGCAACATTGTGTGCTGCCAGCATTCGTAGTACAAAACTCTTAGTGTTTTTCTCACACTTTACTTGAAAAAAGAACATTTTGCACCTCAATAGATAGTTGTGGTTTTGGATCATAAAGCACCGAGGGTTTTGATCTGTTCTGATTCTTACTCTGTATGTCTCGTTTTTCTCATGTTTTGAACAAAATATTCATGTGACTCATCTGTCATAAGTAATTTTTGTATCCTCTGCCCTCTATTTTTGTGTGTGACTAGATGAAAGCTGTAGTTATGTAAAAGTATTTGTGTATTTTGTGTAAGGGAAGACAGGAGTAATAGGTACTTAAGGCGAAAAAAGAATGTCAGGATAAAAGAGTGAATTATAAATGAAAGCAACATATATATAGGCATTAAATCTAATAAATACATTAAAACATGCTGTTTCAATTTACTATTTCTTAGCTTTAAGGATCACAGCTGTCATCCCTGGAACACTGGAGAAGGAAAAAATAAATCATGAAAAAAAAAGAGTAGAGTTTACAAACTGGCTTGTCCAAACTGAGTCCCAAATTTGATTCTGAAACACTTATAAGGACATTTATTATGCTTAAAAGCTGGTATTTGGAATTGCAAATGTCAGTTTCAGGATGTCAATATTTCTGGTACAGTTTAGGAAATCCTGTGTAGCATGCTGCTTTCAAAGGATGTAATTATGTGTACACATTCCTGTGACTTTTCTCCAGACCAGCCTTCTATTCCACAGTAGTTCTTTCTCACAAAATTTTTAAAAATTCTCTAGCAAATAGGGCAAACAATGAGTACAGCAGTGATTTTGCTACAGAGGCATTTGCAGTAATTGACCAGATTCCTTTTTTCTCTCTCACACACCAGACTGAAATATTTTACTAAGTAGATCCAGTTCAATGCAAGCCTCATTCCACAGAAGTCATTTGCGTTTAGGCTGAACACTGAATCAGCAGGACTGAAGTATATGCTTAAAATAGAAGTTATATTTATACGAATACTTAAATTAACCAGGGGTCATGCTGTTTGTGTGTTAAGGGAGTGAATAAAATGCTTTTATGGCTTGTTGATTTTGCTCTTCTGTACTTAAATTGCAAAAACATGCTGTTGTTTTCCACACCCAGTTAATACCTACAGGCAGTGGAGTGGGACGGGGAGCAGGGTGCATGTCACCTTACTTTATTTGAAGATTCAGTACATTCTTAAAAGCAGAGCAATGAAATGAAACTCTACGAATCAGGAAACCTAATGCTTCAGTTTCCTCTTAGGAATAGTTTCTATCGTTCTGTTCTCTTTCATATTTCCTCCCTCCCTTGGCTTCTCCAGGAAGCCTTATAGGGACTTATTTTCTCCATAAGAAACATGACTGTCTTGCTTTGCTTCATGTTCCCCAACATTGTGGCTTCAGACTTGGAAATTCTCCCAGTAGTCCTAATATGTATATCAGAATCTCCACATGATTGAGTAATGCAGGGGATCAGTCCCAGGACATGAAGAGTTGGATGATTATAAGATTAATAATAATAGTAATAATGGTAGATGAATTTTAAAGTGAAAAGCATTTCAAAGTGAACAGGAGTTCCTCTCAGAAAAATCAGTAAGTGCCTGTTGAGTAATTAACTGGAGACAGAATTTGGCACTGGACAAGGACATCCTTGGGGCAGGCAAGGCTGGCAATGATAGAGGTGATGTTTTGGGATGGAGAAAGACATATGAGAGGGAAAGGTGGGGATTGCATCAGTGGTCTTGTGGGGGCATTTTGAGGACTGAAGGAACTTGTGAGGAGATTAAGGCGGAATAAGGCATTTTTTTGCTGCTACCACTGTCTCTTCTCATTAGAACCACTTCTTTTCCTTCCTTCCCCTCCTCTCCAGAGGCAGGACACAGAGGGATTTTCCTTTCACTTCCACTATCTCCATCATCACCATCTACACATTTTTCTGTACCTTCTTGATTGTTAAGGAGGGTTTATTCTTGGTTTGGAGGGACAGGAGCTAGGACATGACCAGGGCAGAAAGTCAGAGAAATCCTGCTGCCGCTAGAGGTAGAAAGGGCAGATGTGACCGCTGCTACTGCTGCTGTACTGGGGTCCTCTGGTACATGCTGGCACTCCTTTACCCTCTCTCTAATCCCACAAAGGCAGTAACAGCAGCATAGATGGTACAAACAGGAGGCAGGAATGAGCTGCCTGTCTGAAATGCCTAATCCCTCTCTTCTCAGGCACAGGCAAAGTAGCTCGCCATCCCCTTCAGTCTGGCAGCTCTCCATTTTGCTGACTATTCAAAGCTACTTCCAACTTTGTGACTTCCCTTCATCCATACAAGCAGCTCAACAAAGCTCCAAACTTGAACTCCTCGGAGCTGCAGAGAAGTCTGTATAAAGAGCTGAACTGTGGCTCTCTGAGCCAGTTCTAAAAGTGACAAAATGTTGTCGATATGTTTGGAATTATTAACTCATTGTTTGATGGAGAAAACAATAAAAAGCTACTCTTCATAAAACTAGGAAGCAAAAGGCAATGAAGTTGTGTATAATGTGTTGGCAATTTCTGCTTTCAGGTGACAAATGCATGTTTCTTTGTACAGCTTGGATGAATAGATGAAACCAACTGCAAATAGTCCATAGTACTTGGGCTATATCTCCTACCAGTTCCCCAGGTGGCAGCACCTCTGATGAACTGCCACCACAAATTGAACATGGGCCCACTTACAAGACACAGAGGGATTCAAGAGAAAATCAGCATGGATTGTCTACCAAAGCAGGGGCAGATCAGGGGCCACTGAAAGATCTCGTATTGCCAGAGAACTGAGCTGACAATCATTGCAGACAATTTAAAAAATAAATTTGACACCAGAGGACAAAAAGCTTTATAATCACTAATCTACTGCTTTATCTAAACCAAAGGACCTGGAATGCAGACAGTTAACTTTATGCAAGAGCTCTGAGCTTCATCAGGAAGGCAGCCACCTGACCTCCACCATGTGTCAGCTCAGAGCCCAAGCTGGGGCTGGAAAGGCAGTTGTAGACAGCAAAAATGGAGAAACAGAATCCAGCCTGCAACCCAAAGCTCAAGAGCAGGTTGGCAATAATGTACTCTGGAGGTACCTGCACTGATAGAGAAATTCTTTTGACAGATTAGAGACCTTACAATTGCCCAGGTGTGACAGTCAGATGGAATGGGGTAGCAGTTGCATTTCAAATGAGTTTGAAGAAATCTGAGGTAGAACAATCAAGCTGCCCTCAGGTTTCCCTTATAAAATAAGTAGTTCTTGTTGAGTCTTAACCCTCTCCAAATGCTTCCTCCCTCTAATGTTAGCATAATCTCATGGCAGTCAGGCCACCCAGTGCACAGCTGCATGAGGCCCTCTGAGACCTGAGGTGCACACCGCAGTTGAAACTCAGCTGTGCAGAGGCTAAGAGTCACTATTCAGTCTTCATTTTACCCTCAGTGATAAAATTCTTAAAGTAAATGGAGAGAAATCTTTGTGTTTGGCTCTCTGGAGCTAGTCTAATGCTGGGGAATGAGTTAAAGCACAGATAAGATCTTAGGCCAAAACCCTCCATTTTCAAGCACAAGTCATGAGAAGAGCATCACCCTGCTCATCAAAGATCTGTTTTTCTAGTAGGCCCTGGGTTCATGTAAGATGGACACTGCACAGCAAAGGAGTGTATTGTCAGCAGCTCAGGGCAGGGGCTGTGTGTAGAGACATGCTAGGTGCTTCCTAGCTCTGATTCAACAAAGCACTCAAGTATGAGCTTGCACTCCAGCTGGAGCACAGTTCTCCAGAATTCACCATACAGAACTTTATCACACTGAACCTTAAATAACATAATGGCATTTGTGCCAGCCAAATCACAGAAACTCTTCCCTGTCATGTCAGTGAGATTTGGGTCAGGCAAAGCACATATGACTTGGCACCAGCTGCATGAAAGTGATTAGGTATAAAAAAGCTTTATATTTATAAAGAACATTAGCACTGCCTGTGGCTTTCCTTGGTAGCATCCTCACATTACCTGTGCAGTCACATTTGGGACTTTGGTGTGTGGCAGTTCCAAGCATGTTGTATCAATCCAAGCTTCTTGGAAACTAGTTACTTTATGTGGCATATTGCATAAAAGGGCTTGTATCTACATTTTCATGGGGACATATCCAACACATGGAGAAAGATGAGATTAAGAAGTTCTTCAATCTGAAAAGGCTACACAGTGTCTCTACAGAAGAGTGGAAATAAGGCTCAAAGCACTTTTCTTGAAATCTAAATTCATACTTTGATTTACAGAATAATTATTACAGGATTGCCAACAAAAATACAAAACACTAGGATTTTTAGTTCATATTCAAATTGCTACAAGCCTTGAGTAACTGAAAAGGCTGCTCCAAGTATATGAGTTGCCAGGCTTTTATACTTCTGAACAGTAGACCTTGAATAAGAAGCCTGAATATGGAGTTAAAAGACTATGCTAAGCCACTTTGTTTGACAGTCTCACTCAATGTTCCTTATTATTTCTGAAAAAAAGGAGTGTGTTCCTACATTTCTTACAAGCTTTCTTTTTCCCTTAGGGACCAACTTTAAATCAACAAAATAACAACGGGCCTAACAAGATCAGGAAATCTAGGTCTCTTGAAGTGAAAAGAAAACAACCTGTCCTTCTTCTGCCCTTTCCCGAAATCTAAATGTAAGTATATCCAGCTTTGAAATTCTAAATGACTTGTACGTAATGCCAAAAACAAAGCACAAAGGCTTAAAACTGAAGTTACTTTAAAGCTGTCGCCTACACAGGATTTCGTAAGTTATTCAAGTGTCTGCTATACACCAAAGCTTTTGAATTTCAAGTAGGAAAATATGTTATGTAGATTTTGGTGATCATGCTCAGCACCATTTGTTTTCCTAGATAATTATAGAAATCTAACCTTTTAGTCATTCTTTGTTTTTTTATAGGAGAGAATACTTAATTTTGGCGTTTCGGATTTGTTTAAAGAATCCCATTTTAAATCTATTTTGCAGTCAGGAAAGAGTAAGGACAGGTTTCATTAAAAAAGATATGTCAAAGAAACTTTATACCCTGGGAATAGAACAAACCATGCTACTGATGATTCAAACTGCATATATACATGCCTGCTTCCATATGTATACACATGTAAAAATAAAATAGCAGTAACATCCTTTGGGAAATCCATGTTTAATACAATGTTTAGTTTAGCTCAATAATGGGAAGAATATGTTAAACATCATTCTGAGCCTTAATGGAAAAGTTTCTGACAACTAGACATTAGCTCATAGTATCCACAGTCATCTTACGCTATGACTATTGTTTGTTATCAAGTGTGACTTCTGGAAGAAAAAATGCATTATTGCCTAACAAGCTGCATTGCAGTAGTGTCCTGCACTCTGTTTTACTTTCTAGATAGATAATTAAAAGAATCCACATGTTAGGAATGAATCACATAAATTCCTCAGACTTTCTGGACATCCTTCAAGGAGGATGAGTGCCACATCCGACCATGTTTCTCTCTTGCAGAGATATCACCCACCACTTGTCTGAAGTGAAACCAGTAGTTACATAAACACAACTTCACAAATGTGTGGCTCTAGAGCAGACAGAGTCTTCATTCTGTGAACCCAATGAACTTCTCCAGCCACCGGGATGGACTGGAGGAATGCCAGGGGATGAGGAATCTCTGGCGGTGCCTGATTGCAGGAGCTGTCCCTGGTAACTATTTCACCCGCCATCAGATGCTGGACCCACCCTATATCAGGTCCATAAAAGTCCAGCAAGAAAAATTAATATCCCAAGGCTCCAGCCAACAAAATCTTAATAGAGAATAAACCACTTCCCAGCTAGAATTTATGTTCTCCCAGAGTATCTATAAGAAAGTTTTAAAGCCCAATCCACCTAGCAATAAAACATCCATCCAAGAGTGGCGGCAGACTTTGATAACTCAGCTGCAAAGTTTCTATAGTTGATGAAATGACTGCTTTTTTTATTAGTAATTTCTTCAGACGTTTTGAGAAAGATCTTCTGGTATTATATAATAATATAGATCGCTTTAAAAACATTTCCATGTGTTCAGTCTTTCAGAGTCTTTCACTTACGGCAGGTGAAACAGTAATATGAGCTATTAAATATTCTTAATAGAAAAAGCAACGGTTAAGCTAAGCATTACAAATTATCACCTGCTACTTTTCACCCATGGCAAACTTGCTTTGAGAAAAACACTGTCCTCAGCAATTCACAGATACCAAGGAAAAGGGAATCAAGGGGGAAAGCTGCAATAAAAGTTTGAAAGTTCTGGAGAAACACTGTTATTTCCCTTTTTAAAAAAAAAATCTTTTCCAGTGGATAGAGAAGAATTTCAGCAAAACATTCAGATCTGGACAGAAACATCCCTCAAATTAAAAGGAAACAAATCCCTTTATCTGAAGCAAGAATATAGAAAATGTTCAGACTTGAGCTTCAACTGGCAGATAGACTTGAAAGGCATTTGGGTGGAATAGAAGTCCTGAGCTGCTACCAAAATCAACAGTCTAATTGTCTCAGCTGAAACTGGGGCTTAGCTTTTGGGTTTCCTGTAACTGAATCTTGCCTCAAACAGCTCTGCTAAGTTTTTCCTCTAATAACATAGAATTCAGCAAAATTAAGATAAATACAAGAGACAATGAAGAAGAGCATGTACTTCCCAACATAAAGCAGGGAGCAAATGCTAGAGAAAACTCATGAAGATATCAAAATAATACTTGTCAGTTTTAAATGGTTAATATGACAGTTCTTTCAAAATAAACAATCAAACATCTGAAAGTAATTGCTAGACTAAGAGATTTAAGTTTATTTTATTTAAGCAGTAAGGTATTTTAAAAATGTACTCAGAATGTCTAGCTTGCTTCAAATTGCTTTGGTTTTCTACACAGCATCAGGGTACTCACTACCCACCCAAATGTGGTATTTTAATAATATTTTTAAATTGAAAAGCAACAATTGAAATAAAGAAAGAAAAACTGTTCAGGAAGGTTCCCAGAATGCAGTCTCCAGTTTCATACACTTTCTAAGCGGATCAAGAAGCAGAATGAAAAAAACGTATTGTGCCGAATTTAGAGGCGCTGAATCAGGTGATAAAGTTACACAATTTTATGTGGGTTTACTGAGGCCATATCTCAAAATCAAAAGAAAACCTAAGTGATTGGAAGTAATGTTTTGGTTTATACTATCTGATATTCTTTCTATTCTTTTTTCCAGTTGAACTACCTTTTAATGCTTCTCAGTATATAAACTTCTTGAACATAGCTGTCTGCTCTGTCCTCAGTTTCCTCCTCATTTTCTTTTACTATATGTTCCTCCATTCAATCCCTGCTTACCTGATAAAATAGATTACTTTACCAGTCTGCCTTTTCCCTGTCTGACTCAGGAAGATGGAAGTACAGTCTGATATTTAGAGGAACTTAAAACCTCAAATTACTCACATGTTTATGGAAATGTTACCTTACATTTCCAGGGCCACTGATTTTAAACAGGAGTTGGTTGCTGGACTCCTTTAGTCACTCATGAAAACCTAGCTTCAGACTCCTCTCAGCAGCTCTGGATGGGAGGAAATTAAAGGGGAATTACAAAAGAAAAATCCTTTCCAAACATAGCAGTGTTATTCAATAGCTTAGAAATTTACTTCTCTTTTCCTGTTGGTGACTGTGGTTTCTTTAACTAATCCAAGCATTATTGTGAATAAACCCAATGGTTGCTTTTGTCTGTGTTTTGAAGAAGAGGGGTTTGTTTAGGGCTTTAGTAGCGATAATTGACACATAAAGCTCTAGTGCAGAGGAAGGCAGAAAAAGAACAATATGAACTTGCCTCCACAAACGGTTAGAACGGGGGATATTCCACAGATACAGCACATTTGCTGTTAGTAACCACTATGCCAAGTTTATGATCCCAGGCTGTGTGAGGCAGGAAGGACCTGCTGCTCATTAAATTCTCTGCTTCTCTAGTCCCCTGCACCTCAGATAGCCTCACATGTGTACACATGAACACACACACTTCTGGTCTTTGGCAACATCAACGTTGGTAACATTTGACCTGTTTGAAAAGTGAGGAGAAAGTTACTCCGACTGGAAAAGGACTTCAAGCCAGTAAGTGGCAGATTTTTATACCAAAACCAGAAAGTTCATGGAAGACCAGAACAATGTGCCTGATTGGGGAAATCGTTGTCTCAAGCTGCAAGTCTTTTTATAGGTTTTGCATTAAGCATAAACCTTTATGTGTCAAAAGTTTATGGTCTAATAACAGAATGCTCATTTACAGCAACATATGGAGCATATAGCCTCAGTTATTACTGTGCACATTTTCCATAGCTTACACTTAGCTGCACTAAGTGAACAGTAATCTTTTAAAAGCCACATTGACATAATTTATCAATGCAACAATTCCTTGTGAAATCAATTAGTTCCTTTACAAAACATCAACATATTTTCTATGCAGGAAACAATCTGGATATGTTGCCTTTTAAGACAGCTTTCTGGACCTTAGAGAGTTCAGACACAAAGTTCTATTAATATCCGTGTCTTGTATAGTTCAAGGAATGCTACCACAAAATGAAATTAAATTTGAAATGCAGTCATAAGAATTACACGGCTAGTAATGATATTTCAGCTAAAATGTTTGTTATATAGCTCAACCTTCTGTTTAGTTTCAAAGGAGTTCAGTGTGGTTTCTTGGCTTATGTAGTAGGTTAAGAATATCCATTTTCAAATTTCAAAGTCAGGCAAATAGCGTCAAATATTACAGTTCATAGTAGTCTTGCTTAGGAAATATTTTACAGAATCACAGAATGGTTGAGATTGGGAAGCAACCCCTGAAGGTCATTTTTGTGCAAACCCCAAGCTAAAGAATGGACACATAGACTGGTTTCCCAGGACCATGTCCAAATGTTTTTTGCATTATCTCTGAGGATGAGGACCTCACAACCACACTGTGCAACCCATGCTAGTTCTCAGCCACCTTTTCTCTTCACTCTACACACAATCACATCTGAAATTTTCCTTATACTTGTTCACTGCAGCAGTCTAGCTCATGATTTACAAAGGGTGGATGAACATTGGAGCACAATACTGAAATCAGGGACATTTTGGTTGAGAATCTGATGCAATAGTCTCCTGAATGCAGTTTTGGGCTGTTTATTCCACAGTCACCTGTGTATTTCTAGTGTTAATGTGAAATGGTGTAAATGGGGTCAGCTATGCAGGGGCTTGTTGTTGGCACACAACAAGGGAATGTGAGCCATGCCAGCTGATGGCAGAGCTAAACCTTTCTGTAGAATACTCGCTTTGTGTTCCAACAGCATATTTCTTGCTACTTTGCTTGCATTACAGCTATTTTTAAGCAATCCATAACACAGAGACTTAGTATTTTGAACCTGCAGAAGGTCTGGAATGTGTTCAGGTCTCCCCCTCCTGCACAGTGTTTGTGAAGCTGTTCCTCAATATCTGACAAAATGGGAAGACAAAGAAAGGCAACAGTATGGAGCTTGTGCTGACTCAAATAGAAATTTGAGTTTAGCAGACAAAGTTCACAGTTTGAAGTGAAAGGTCATAAGGATTTCAGGCATTTTTGGTATTCTGTCTCTGCTGTCTGCACAGTATCAAGCAAATTTAAAAAAAAAAAAAAAGAGCACCAAAAAACAACAAACCCTGATAGACAGCTTCCAATTCTGTATACTTGGCATCCCTGCTCAGCCTGGAGGAACACGAGGAGCTCTGTGTTTGGCATTCTGCGATTATTTGTGGACACGCCATCCTAGAAAAGCTTTAACACTTACTCAACCCTAGCTTGCCTGATATTTTTTCATATGACATTTGATAATCCAAAAGGCTTACCCAGTTTCAATTAAGCCAAGAGGCCTGTAGTTTTGTTACTAAAAATGCAGTATTGAATTTAGCAGGACAGCAAAGAGTCCTAAAATATTAACTGGCAAGAGGTTATGTTACTCTCTGCTCAACGAGTGTACAGTCACATAAAAGTATCAAATGTCTTTATGAGAAATCTCTTAGAGTCTGTACTTAAACTAAAGGAAACTTGGAGGAGTCTGATTTTTTGTTAATATTTTTATTATAATTTTTGCCTACAGTGATTTCATTCTCTCCTCTGGATATTATTATAACATCTCCCTTAAGGAAGATTTAGCTCTGGACAGTGAAACACTGACAACGACATTCTTATTTGCTGGACTCAACTGTATTTAAATCAAGTGGAGACTATTTTTCTAAAGGTATATAATCTCAGAAATCCAAAGAAGAATTTTGTTACCTATACTGCTAAGTGAAGGCAATCGCTGCTTTTTGTGAAATCACTGCTTCCAATATTCAGGCCTCTACTTGTGAAAAAAGAAACAAAAAAATCCTTTCACATTAATCTTGTCTTTGGGTGTGTCTCTCCTTGGATTGGAATAATCAGAGGTATCTTAGGACAGTAGGTGAGCCAGATATTGGATAATTTTTATTTAAGTGTATTCCTTTAATCTTCCAAATGAGCTTTGTGCTCTTATTTTTTCAACCTCTTGTCTATCTCAGAATGATCATACATTAGCAGTTTCTCGCACACATTGCGAGTGCCAAACACTAAAGCCCATGTTGTGTCTGTGGGTACTGAGAGGTTCCTAGTGGGGTTTCCCTGTAATGTCCACTGGTGTACCTGACAACCTCATGATGGATTTATTTCCAATCTTAGATGCTTAGGTACTTTGCACACCTTGTCCTTTAAGCTCAGACTGAATACTTGTTCCAGCTGCTGTGCAATATGTTCTTTCACACCTGCACTAAGACAAATATTTTTGTCTTGAAATACAAAACATATTTTGCAGTTGAATCCCTTCATTACGTTTTCTTTACTGTGTATGAAACCTGATGGCCATTCTATTGGTTTTAAAAGTATAGTAGCTACTTGCACAAAAATTCAGTACCCATGAAGAGCTGAAGACAGGAGGTCTCTCCACACACTTCTCCTTGACTTCCTTCTTTTAATTTCCTCTCCTCCCGCACTTTTTAATTAGATATGGGCAAGGTTTTGCTCTAAGGTTTAGTAGCACTGAATGGAGTGGAACAGATGCCTGAATATATATGTTACCTTCTCCTGTCATGGTCAAATGTGGAATACAAACAATATCTTATGTGCAATTAAACCTAGCCAGGAATCAATATGATCCCTAAATGGAAGGTTTAGCTGCATAGGAACTCCAAACACACTCAAAGTTCATTCCTTTTCTTCTTCTAAATATAGAAACACTAAGATCAAAGAGCTGGTGCACACTGTTTTTTACCCACCATCAGAAAAATCTGCATGTTTTTACAAGCTCAGAGTAAAAGCACATTCTAGTATGATGCACTTCTAGAGTAACTATAAAACCACATCCCTTGGCTTTTTTGAACAAGAGATAGCTTTTGAAAAACTAAACACAGACTAAAAGATGGGAACATACTATTAAAAGGAAAGATACTAGTTATTATCTTAGCTCAGCTGATATGATATTTGCCCTGGCCAATACTGGGAATATGCTGTTTGTCATGAGCTGTCTGTAGGTGATTAAAGTAACTGTGAGTAGAGAGGATCCTCCTCATTCAAAGCCACAGGTGAACAGTGTGTCTCAAGACAAGATCTTACTTTTACCAGAAAGAAGTATCTTTATAATTGACATGGTAGTTCTGACTTGAAGGCAGTATAATACAGCTGTGCCCCAGCCAACACAGGCAGTAGCACCTAGATAAAGGGCAATTATGTGAACATGCTTTTATAATTTTGCTGTTTTAAAAATAATGCAAGCAGAGTATTGGGCCTGTGTCTGCGCTGCAATAGACAGCTCACGCCACCTATGGGGCCGCTTCAGTAGTGAGACATGTCCGCTCCCAAAGACTTCCTGAGAAAACTCAATATCAAGAATTGCTCCAACTGACATTTGAACTGCCTCTACTGCCTGAATTGTCAGTATTTAAGTACCTGTGCATTCATAAGAAATATTTTACCTTCACTTGTGCTGCCATAACATCTAACATGCAGTATGCTTGATGTTTATATTTGCTAACAATTAATTTTTTATTTTGGTTACAAATAAGGATATATAAACATCTACTTTTTTATTATGGTGACAAATTAGTTACAGTGACTGTATCTAGAATCAGAACAACTACAGATGATGAGTTTTGAATGTCAAGCCTATTGTGTCTAGTAAAGAAGAATGCAGTAGGGAATCTAAAAAACTACAAATAAAACTTAGACAGCTAACATTGCTCATAAGAGCTGATTATCTCTGAACTGCCTGATGCAGTATTTGCATTAAGCCCAGGAGAATATCACTGTGTAGCTTTGGTGCTAAAGAGAAATATGTTTTAGATTATAGCTTTAGAAATAGAACCATTTTCTTAGGAATAACAATATTTCTTTTATATAACTGCATGAGTGCCAGCCTTTCCACTGCTTTGAGAAGCTGATTTCAATCACCAATTTCAGATCTTTTTCACTCATTAGCACCACCTAATCATTAAGACAGAACTAGTGAGCTCCAAAAGCAGGGCACAGCCTGAGCAGCCAAGACTTAAGTTGGGGACCACGGATAGCAATAGGACTCCTTACCCAAGCCTCTGCATAACTAAGGCAGCAAGAATAATCCGTAGGGACTGGGACAGCCCCTGAGACAGCATGCTGGTTTGATCTGCCACCCTGGGAGAGGGTGAAGGTGGAGGAACTGGCAACTGAATGGGTGAAGACATAAGGACTGCAGCATCCGTTCCCCACCATGCAATGGATACTGCCTGTAGCAGGAGGCTCATGTCACTTTACTCAGATCATGTGACTCCCCTCATGTTATTTTACTTAGACAATGCCCTGGTTTATTTTCTTTCTTTCTTCTACAAACTGGGCTGCTTACAGCATGATAGGATCTTAGGTAATTAAAACTGAAGTTAAACACTTCCTCCAGACCTTATTACAGTATTTTCTCTTTTGAGTGGACTAATCCACACCAGGCTATTGTGATTTTTGGTCAGTGTATGTTTACCCTCTTCACCTCTTTCTCCCCAAGAAGACTTTTATAGTCTCACTGAAAGCCATATTGGAAGGCTGGCAGTAAGGAAGGCTCCTCTGCTGTTTCTCAGGAGATGGACTACCTAGAAACAAGAAGCAATTGTTGTTCCTGCCCAGCCATGTTATCTCAGTTTTATACAGAGACAATGCCATTGATAGGAAGATTCTTCTAAATTACACTACTTGAAGATGTCTCACAATGTGTGGGATTGCTGTAGAATTTTCTCCCAGCAAGACCAATTTCTTCCTGTAGTTTTTAGCTTTCTTGTTTTTAAGAGACTCACGCAATTTTTCTAGAACTGAAAGATTTCTGGAAAAGACTCTGAAAAAAATTTGAAACTGAGGTGAATAGGAACCTTATCGAAGTAAGCTAATTTATTTCAGGGGGGCTCCAAAAGATACAAAACGGTGATCTTATCCAGGGTAAATGGTAATGTCAATATAAAGATGCATGTCCCTTTAATTGTAAAATACTGTTTTATATCTTTATGGCATCATAGAATTCAAAGGTGAACGCATTTACATCTTGAAAGATGGTGCTGCCTGACTGGCTATTGGCACCCATGCCACCTGATTTAAAATTAAAACTTTGATTTCTCTGCAAAATTGCAGATGCTTCTGGACCTGCTGCATATGTACTGCCACACTTTACCAATATCCTTCAGTTCCTCCTGTGCAAAATGGGTCTGAATCTCCTTACTTAGGAAAGAGTGACACTGAAAAGTACATTGAGCACTTTACTGAGAGCTGTATTAAGTCATCAGTCTTATCTTTCACATGCTCATAAATGTGTAAGACACTAATTCAGAGACAGAAGAGACTTTCTGGTGTAAGTTCTTTTATGTACTGCATTGTTTCTCACTGTCTCCAGTCCCTGCAGTTGGCTGTTTACAGGTCTCAGTGAACTTTTAACTTTAAACAAAACTACAGGGAGACCACAAGTTAGTCTTGATGAGCAGACACATTTCTTCAGGTTTTCTTTAGGGCTATGAGACCAAAAAAAAAATTGTTTCCTGAAAATATATTTGTCAAGAAGATGAGCACTTAAGATGTTTCCCTTGTTTAAGTGAAATCTGATAGATTTGTCTCCAGGGTCCTCAGGACTGGAGCTGCTGTGGGTTTTTTTTCATGCTAGGTGCCATAGTGTGCCTGCTCTTTTTTTTCTGGCCCTGCTTTTGTGCATATCATTGTGTCTAAAACAGGCAGGCTTGCCAAGTTACTTCTATTCCTGTGCTGTAGACCCCATCTGGAGCACTGAACTCCAGATGTGTACTAAATTAGATGTGTGAACTGAGGGTCATTAAGACACTACAAAAACCTGCTGTCTGCTGGTTTGCTTCTCTTCAAAGATGGGGTTAGCTCAGGCCAGAAAGTAGGAGGTGGGAAGTGACAGCAAGCAATCTATACAGGTGTGGGGAGGGACTGGTGGATCAGGCATGCCTTTACCATAGGAAGGGAAAAAAATAGTGCTGTAAATAACTGGACCAAGAGGATGGAGGAAGTTTTGAGCAATGTTAAAGACATACTTTAAAATCGCTAGTTCTTTTAAAATTTGAGCATAAAATTTGAGTGATGGTGTCTGAATGTACCAGATCAGGACTTGCACCAGAATTCTGCCACCCTCTGCTGTAGTCCTGTGATGTGAGTAAGCAAAGCAACCAAGATTCCAGTCCAACATAGGAGCTTTTCTCAGAGCCAGGGGCCAAACCATTGTTTAACTCATCAGTACCAGACAGTTTGTAATCTGTCTTCAGTTTGTTTCAGAGAAACTAGTGTGTCTAAGATTATCCTTAGGAATTCATTGGGAAAAAAGTATAAGCCAGATATTTCCTTAGTTCTCTAAGGGCAGTGTGTCCTCATAGGAGGCAGGAACAACTATTTCACAATTGCAATTTTCTAAACCACTCCACTCCAGCACTCCAGTAGGAAAGAAAGATTATCTTATGAGAACAGTAAACATTCAGCATGTGCCTGTTCCACCATCCTGATTCAAAGCATAAGCCCCAAATTCAGAGATAGCAACTGTGGAAGTCTGGGGTATATCTGCAGTAAAAAATACTGGCTTTTCTGGATCTGGACACTGCCACCTCAGCTCATTTCTAATGTGAGTGCTTTGGCAGCACACAGCTGAGCAAGGCCATAGATGTGCATTTTAAAATGTGGTAATGTTCAAATTGTGTTTTTCGTAAGAATCATCTTTGTTACAATTACAAGGAAAAAAGATGGCACCACCACATTTCTTTATGAAACAATTCAATTTAGGATTATTTTTAGTCTGTAAGGCAACATCACCAAGAATGAATAAGACTGAATGATGAGTGACTTTAAAGTGTCTTTGTAATGAGTCTAACACATTTGGAATCCCTGGGTCTTCCCATGGGTTTTTTTGCACCAATTTTCTGTGGTTGGACAAAAATCAAACTTAATACTGTGTGTAGCCAGCATACAATATACATGATCAATTTGGTTATCCATGTACAAAGGCTAACATCTAACTTGTCCATCTCATGTTATTTAGCAAAACTAATGATATAGTTAAATGGATTCAAATATCAAAAACATATGTATCTGCTGACATTTATGCTTTTTTTTTTCCATGTACAAAAAAATGCTTTTGTTAGCGAATAAAATTCAATGAGCTTCATATGTACTGGTGCAGTTCTACAACTCAATTATTTCTTCATCACAATGGCAAGAGAAATTCAAGCACACAAATAATGTAGAAAATTCATAGACATAATTGTGATGCTGACACTTGGCCTACAGATATCCCTAACAGGCCATAGAGAAGTATTCTTTTCCACAGGTATGAAGGAGGTTGTCTGTTATCATCCACTAAGCGATGGCAAAGGATATAGAATAACATTTGCAACCCTATTTCTAGCTCAACTAAGAAATCTTTGAAGTATGATATGTTTACTTCATGAGTGTTTAAAGCAAACTTCTGCAGGAAATGGGATCCACATGCATGTTTTCCTGGGTGTTCCTTGTAAAACAATAATCAAGTCTGAACATAAGTATATATCTTTAATTTAATAGACAGGTTTACTTTACCAGTTCTTCTCTCATTGCCCTACTGCCTACTGTAGGACTGTACATCAACAGAGACATTCAAAGTCTGCTTTCATTTAATTACATGGGTTCTCTGTCGCCAGTTTAAAAAACCCAAATGTTATCAGATATATGAAATAATGTCTGTTCTCATGACATCTCCAGCCCAGCTTCCAGGAAGAATTTGGGATAGTTTTGAATAGATGAAAAGAATGATAAGAAAAACATTTCCTTAAAAAAGAAAAAAAAATTAAGGAAAGCAACACTCCCAGCTCTCTTCTAACTCTTCCATCTTTGGAAATCTTTGTTTTAGCTCAGAGGGGATAGGCAAATAGTGCTTTTCATTTGTGACATCCCATTAGATGTCATCATTATCAAGATAGGCCCAATAGCAATCACTGTATTCCACTTCAAACCAGATACATTTAAAGATTGTCTTCATTTCTATAGCAGAAGAATACCAATATCAATAAAATGTGCATATGTAAAAGTTAGGATTTGTTGATCCTGATTATTGTGTTTGCAAGTAGGGATTACCTCCCGTGCAGTGCAAATGATACTATAACTGAGGACAGAATTTGGGCCAGTAGTGAATACCTGTTTACTCAGCTACACAATAGTGGGCTAGGGTTTGTGTCTTTTTAAGTTAATACAAACCAGAGAGATTCTAATTTTGCTGCCTGATTTGGAGATCTAAACTGACATTTGTTCCTTGCCATAATATTCTGCACTGGCATTTACTGTTGGAAAGATCAGGTTTGCCTACTGCCAAGAATTGAAGAAAACTCAGCCAAATTCTTCAGTTCTTAATTGAGCAAAATTCTCATTGTAGTTTTCTTGATTAAGAAAAACAAGACATAGTCTACTGCCTGGTTGAGATCCATTTTAAAAGACTTAACGACTAGCAAACTTTATACAGGCTATACTTCTCATTACAAACAAATGAGGTTGTCTATACATGTCACCTGCCTGCACAAATGACTAGTTTCCTGACTGTTTAATTCTGCAAGCTTCTAATCTGGCTAATTGTCACATGGAAGTAATTAATTGAGTCATCTAAAAGAAACTATTCACATATGGTTTTTCTTTACAACTGTGGAGGCCTGAATTACCAAACTCTTAAGAAATGCTCATTTTGTTTACTTCAAATAATAGATATTTACTAGTGAAATTGAGGCATAGAATTGATGGGACACAAGCTGCTCCAATTTAGATTCCCAACCACACATGGTTTTCTCTCATGCCTGCTCAGATTTATGTGTTTTGTCTGAGTCCTAGATCCTCCCAAAGAGAATTACCACACTTTCATAGTCAAGAGTGTTCACAATGTTCATTAAACTTCAGCAGTCATTTTTAGCCTAAGGCAGCCAAGGGATAACTAGCCAGGAAAACCCTTAAGCAATATTACGTTAATGATTTTGCATTTCCAAATAAAAAAATTAGTAGATTTGTCTTGTTTTCCATAACATTTGCCACTAAATTATGAATGCCACTCCAGAGTTGTATGGTCACAATACAGTGATGATTGCTAGTTGGGGAAAACACACATCTCTCCCCTTTCTCTGGATGATTTGTTCTTTGAAGACAAGTTCATTTTGGGTGTCACATTTAACCAAGACAAGGACTTCATTCCAAACCAAAGACATAACAACATGTAATCAAGGAAAGTAAATAATTTTCAACTAACCACTGTTAAGAAACACTGCATTGTTTGGGTAATAAATGTAAGTACAAGAAAAGATAAGGTACGGCTATTAGTCATAAATAGGAGAGATAAAACAAGATTGACAAGAAGGGAAGCAGAAAGTTGCAGGTAGAATTTAGCAGCATTTCTCATAGGTGATTTATGATATTTGTACACACACTCGGAGATACTCCAGTCTACAGCCTAAGTATGCACAAGAAACAAAATTGAAAAACATAAGAGATGATGAGTTGGGGAGACTTAGAAAATTTCTTAGTGATTCTGATCACCAGCACTGCCTTTTAAGTTGAAAAGAAAAAAAAGAGGAGGGTGATAATTTTTTTCTCTAGATACTATTTGAAACTGATCTATCCAAATCTGCACTTAAAAACAATGGCACTGTCACCTTGCAATAGTTTGCACATTCTTCCCACTTCTTAAGAGATTTGCTTGAGCTTGCCCTCTCTGAAATGTCACTTTCAAAAACCTGTGATGCAAATAGCATCTAACTAAAACCCAAACATGGATGCCATACAGATTATAAAAGTTCTCATATTTTTCCTAGTACAGTCACTGCTCATTTATTACTGAAGTTTAAATCAGTGAAGATGTAAGAAGTTGGATTACTCCTTAATTCCAAGCAGAGAGCTGCTAAATCTCTGGTATCTCAGGTCCTTTCAGACATCAGCATTTAGCAGCTATTCCACCACAAGCTATTTATATAGCTGGAGTAAAACCAACAAAACCAACCTAAGAGTTTCTTAAATTCTTACTGTTTCATTCATCCGCATACATCGGCAAGGCTTGCTCCCCTAGCACCTTGCACAGTTACTAGCATGGCTACTTCTCAGCTAGAAGCACCTTGCTGTTTAATATTCCCTTGGCAGTAAAGTGCTCTTTTGCTAAACGTAGTCTAAATTGCACCCTGCATCCAGTATTGGCACTTGCCAAAATATCTCTCAAAAGTTTTTAATGCTCACGAAGTAGCAAACACATTGTTTGGAAAACAAATACCCACTGGATGACTTTGCTAACACAACTGCGAGTACAGTCCTTAGAGGAACTCATTCCTGTGGGAACTAATCAGACTTGTTATTTACTGAAAATTTTGCAATTTTCAGGAAATACAGCTCATACCTGAAAAAAAAAAACCTCTCAAACTTTGAATCTGAGGGCTATAATTATGTACTCTGGATTATGTCTTGCATGGTTATACAAGCCTTCCACAAAGAGTTTCACCACAGTTAAACTATTTCTATTAAGAATACATGATTTCCACAAAAATATGAAATCTGAGTAGGTTTCTTGGCCTCACACAAAATAATCTTAATTGAATTAACAAAATTCATGCAGAATTATATAACATAGGTGTCCCATCTCATCGTCAAACAAAGAAGGAAATAATTGTAAGCATTGCTGATAGCCATTCTATTTAACTTGCAAGAGAAATACCTGCCTAGCGGGTTTATTTTCTTTTTTGGTTAAGCCATGGCCTGTAGGTACCCATGAACCTTTGGTTTTGATGTTCAGCAGTAAGAATCTGGTGGACAAAGTTTGTGGGGAAGAATGTGATTTCATTTAAGTGAATTGATTTTTCTAACACCACATTTTGTGAAGACAGTCATTGTTGTCTTAACTGTGTCTTAACTACTTCTTTGCACAGATACAATAAGAATTTTTTTAAATACATATCTGCTTTAAAAAAAAAAGGCCTGAGTAGGTAATATGGAGACCTTAGTTGATTGACAATACAGGATATAGAACTTTTCAGATCATAATCTATGAGGGGAGGTTTGCATGTGGCTCCATAATGGAGTCCACATGCCTGAATTAGATGCCTGGACTACATGCGTGTGCATGAAGGGGAGTTAAGTGCCTTGGAGGGGGATTCACCAAAGCCACTGTTTGAGGAGCTGCTTAATCCAGCCAAATAGGAAAAGCTCAAGATTGCAGTTCACCCTAAATCCTAGCTCTCTCCTGGGTTTAAGAGCCTTTTGGAGAATGAAGTACGGAGGAGCAAGCTCCACCACTCCTAGCTCTTAGCCCACAATCGTCTTTTGAAGGCAGGCACCACATTTTTCTTTCAAGCTCCAAACAGCCATCAGCAGCTCAAGTACCATCTTACTTAGGATGTAGAAGGGTCTAATTCCTTCCTTTAGCAAAAGGCACTGAATTGTGCATTTCCTGCCTCCTGAGCATGCCCCACCCAGTAGACTACCAGGTATCAGCTCCCAGGAATTGGGTAGGAGTTGGCAGAGGTCATAGCAGACTTGATGAGGAGGAAAACCATGAGAGGCTTTGCCTGAAAGCTTGTGCAGCATCAGTGAGCAAAAGGAGCCTCAGGTCCTCGCACTAAGGAACTCTTGTGTACTGGGACCAAGCAGCCCTTGAGGAGGACTTCAGCGACAATTCAGGCAACAGTTAATCAGCCCGGATCAGCACCAGGAATTTCTATTGTATACTGAAAGGCTTTAATTTCCCCCTCCAGCCCTATCTCTTCTTGTGCTTCCAAACCCACCTCTGCCTCAGACTGCTGCAGGCAGCTAAAGGGAAGCTGGTCTCCCCCCTTGATCCAGTTTAGTAGCAGGGCAGCAACACGTTTGTCAGCCTGTCACCGCTGGCAGCAACCTTCATCCCAGCTGCTATACTGATGAAATGAAAATGCCAGTTCCAACTGTAGACATTTTTTTAACAGCAAAGACAGGAGACTGGAGTACTGACCAGTGCTATAGCCTGTATATTTGCTAGTCTCACAGTTACCAGTGCTCACAGGTCCAAATGGCTCCATTCAACATTTCATACTGTTTCTCTTGGAGCAGAGTTGAGAGACTTGAGAGAGCGATAGTATTTGCTCTTCAGTACTTGGCTTTGCTTTCTTTCAGCCTTGGTTGGGTTATTCCCAATAGTAATTTCAAGTCCTTTAAACTATAGCACATTGGATTGCATATAGGAAATTAATTCTGCTTCGTGGCATCTTTGGAGCTTAAATGAATATAAATTGTCATGAATCCAGGGTGTGTGTGAGAGAAGGGTGTGGGGTATGTGTGTGTATATTTTGGGAGTGTGTGTGTATTTCAGAAGTATTATTTTTCTTTACTGTGGTTTTGAGAGACAGGGCAAACATTTAGTGTAAGTACTCGCTGAATCAAACCTACAGGGGGGTATTTCACAGCTCAGGTTGAAAGCTTTTTTTGTTGGTGTCCTGCTATCCTTACTTCTGCACTTGTAGCGTGCGAAGAGAGTGGAATCTGTGTAGGCCTGTAGACATAACACTTGTCAACAAGCAGCAGCAACTTCAGTCCTGGTCTCTCAGCCAGTTAACTAATCAAGTGGTTATTTGTTGAAGTAGGCTTGGATAAGAAGCATTTATTACCTGCTGCACAAGAGGAAAAGCCAGGTCTTTAAGGGTAAATGTGTTGGGCATGAGACATGGATGTTTGTATGCAGTTAAACCATGATGACATGATAGAGGAATACACTAGAGCTTTTGCTGGTGATTGCACACAAGTGCCAGATTATGATGATATGTACATTGGCAGGTCCGCTGTAACTTCCAGCATCATGTCTGTCCATAGGTACAATCCAAAGAACAGAGACTGTTTTATAGAAATTAAAACTCCAGTTTCAAATCCATTTTGACCATATGAGTGTTTAGCGAGTGTTATTGTTATCTTGGTCTTTGTCAAGAATAGTAAAATAAAAAGTAAGATTTATGCATTTAGGAAATATGATCATCAAATAATATCTGTTTTTTGTAAATGGATCAGTGACAGGTCATGACTAAGATCAGCATACCCTAAAGCATCTGCAGTATTTTATAATAAAATAGGAAAGTAACAGTTGCTAAATAATTTTAAAACATCCTCCTGATTTCTATCTGGGTGGAGCAGTCTAGTATGTTTAAACTTCTTAGGCAAGATAATTTCTTCCATTGTTTGGGCAGAGGTAGGAAAAATACATAAAGGGCAGGAATCTTTTTAATGGCAAATAATCTTCCAAAAAATTGTTCAAGAGACAGAGGGTTTTTTCAAGAAAAATATTTTACAGACATTTATTATTGTTTTCTTATCTTCCTTGGACTGGGACTTTGGGGTTCCAATGAGGTGCAAAGTTAGAGCACAACATACGAAAATAAGGGAGAGAGAAGCTGCTCTTTCTCTCAACAGGCTCATCAAAGCACAGTGAACGGAAATATTATTAAGTGGTAACAATTCATATCCAAAATAGAACCTCCAAAGCCTTTTGCTTTTATTTAAGAAGAAAAAAAAAAGTCACGAAGCAGCTTGAGGGCAAGAGCCAAGAAAACACATTTTGTTTGCCATCAAAGTGGGAAAAGGAACAGAAATGCTGTGCCCTGCCAGTTTCAAAAAGAGGCAATCAAACAAATTTTATGGCAAAGAAGGCAATGCGTAAGGCCACAGGATTGCAGCAGGATTCACAGAGAACAATAAATTGTCTCAAATTAAGATCAGGCCAAGTACTTCAGAATCCCCCTCAGATTTCTTGCTTTATAGTTGAACTCCCAGGACTGTTAAAGCAAACACTGTCCGGGTTGCAAAGGCTACAGTACAATTCCTACAAAGCAGCACATGAAACAGCTTTTCTGACACCAAAAGGCTTCAACCGAAGAACCAGTGTACCCAGAGTAAGACTCTTTTTCTAAGTGAGATTTTATGATCTTGATGCCTTGTTAGGGGTTATTGGCTCCCATCTACATCACTGTAAAGCACATTGCAGTGCAGTGTTAAAAGGAGGTGAGGAAGAGAAATAAGAGTTCTCAAATTCAGAAAGTCCTTGCTTCATTATTGGTAACAAAGAAGCTAAAACTTACCCTTTCCCAGAGTTCTCCCGGCCTCATGACCTGCTCCTCTCACAAAATGCTCCACTGGCCAGACCTTGATGGTAAGTGAGGCACACACTTGCACTTCTCCCACCTACAACTGGGTTCTATCCACACAGGTCACGGTGCAGCCTTTATGATGAAGACAGGGTAACAGTTGCTATGGCACGGCAAGACATCATATCTCACCAGGCTGCCTGCAGATGGCCCACAGGCTGTACAAAGCAAGGCACTTGCTACTGCCTCAGGACCAAGAACTGTTTCTGGTCACTCTTCCTTTGTCTCCTCTGTTTTGGAACCAGACTTGCTTAGCTAGTCTGAAAAGTCAAGCCTACACAAATACTACATCTGCAGACACCTGTGCTGCTTTACATAATATTTAATAAAAAGACAGAGTATCTTTCCTGCAACATCTCTAACAATGTTTCTTTGTCATAAACCAAGAGTACTCATATAATCAGGATTTTTCTTTCTATTGCCAGTTCTTGGGAAGTGTTTAAGAAAAACATGAACCATATTTGTGTCTCATGGATGTTAATGAGTGGAAATTTTGTATACATAGCTAAGCTTTCCTAAAGGTAATTTGTGCAATGCTCCCCCTCCAAGCAGTCTTCCCAGATATATATACAAGAAAAACCTAAGCCAGGCTGTATTAGAATAGAGTACAGCCAGAGTTTGTCTTTTGTGTCTCTAGGATTCAACATGCTCTTCACACAGAATACGTTTTGGGGGGGGGTTTTTCTACTTTGGTCAATCAAACAAGGAAATAAATTCTTTGAGCAGTAAAACTGATAGATATGCTTGAGAATCAGACTCCCTGCCACTGTTGATTATTTGAGTGAAGATTCAGTATTTTACTAATTGCCACAGAGACAGTCTTCCTCTCTTCTGTCTACTCCCACAGATTTGGTAAAATGGGGCATTTCAGTTGTTAACAAGCTCAACACTAAACTCTGCAGATCATTCACTTGTCATTTAGAGCCAACTGTTTGCATGTGGCTTGTTCACAAAGCTGGCTCAACCAAGAGGTAGCGAAATGGAAACTTTTTACACTTCTACCAGTGTGTATAACTCGTGGCAGCACTGCTAGAGGCACTGCTTTGGATTAAAATAGTGAAAGGCTGTGATACATTTTGAGAATCATTGTACCGTAATAACATGCAAACAATTGTACCATGAAAATTTGGGAGGCTTCTACTGCACGCAGCCAGCAGGACCTTTCTCAAGGAAGGGAAAAAGCAAGAGTGATGAGTGACAGTTGAGGAGTGAGGTTTCCAAAGAAAGCCAGCCTGTAGCTCCCTGACCACACTGTTTTGCAACCAGTAATCACCATAATTCATTATAAACACCTTGAGGCTCAGCCTACTCAACCAAGCGCTAGTCTGAAGAGCATGTCTGCTTTATCTCTGCATTTATTTTGGGGCAGGGGACTGGTAGATGGGAAAGTAAAAGCACCTCTAAGAGATAGCTGGTTGGCTATAAAAGAATTTTCATGAAAATTAGCCTAGTTGCCAGTGGGCCCTGCACAGCAAAACTCGTTACATTGCATAAGGCAGATGCCTTAAATGTGTCAGTGGCTTTGCCCCACGGGAACCTCCTTCTGAAAGTTACTGGTAGCACCACCACTTCAAAAAAGGGTGGCCTCGGGTCATTTACCATGTTGTAGAAACAATCTGTGCTGGGTCACATCAGCCATTGGACCCAGGCTCTGGGCCAGGAGATTGACTACATGCCGATAAGTAGGGAGGCAGCCTCAGGCTTTGATGACTGTGTGTTCCATGTTGTTGGGTCTGGATTTATTACCTAGAGCAGCCCATGTCTGAATTGGGAGCAAGTGGCAGTCACTTGAGTGTGTCCATCAAAGCTGCCTCCCACCAAGAACTGCAGGCAGACTGCCCAGAAGAGCACATTAGGAAGAGGATTGAACTGCATGCCATATGGCAGAGAACAGGAAAATGTATTCAAAGCCAGGTATTTGCTAAATCCTACCTATAATTAATTCTAATCCTGTAATTAAAGTTGCATGCAAACATTCCCCCACATTGGTCCTTCCTCCTCTCCCCAAGGTCATGCACTGATTTGTGTGAACAAGTACACACTGCCACAAAAGAGAGTGACATCCCTGGGGACTGTGGTCACCAGGCCAGTGATGCCCAGCTTGCTGCTCCTTGTTGTGGCTCCCTGCTGTCTGACTGCAAGTAGCTTTCAGGCATTTTCCAGCAAACAACTTCTGGTCCTCAAATACACACAAGACACTAGCTCCCCTGGAAATCAACTACTAACGCCTGGCATCTGAGTACCATCATAAATTATGAGCTTTGTGTTTGTGTTGAGTCAGCAGAGCCCTGTGCCTGGGAGTTGGGGGCTGTGGAGGTATCAATCTGATCATGCTCAGATATACAGAGAGAAACAGAGATGCCTACCCAGGCCCACATAGGTCAGCTGGCATAATTGTATCTGCATGGCCTAATTTTCCTTCCCACCATGGCTGCTTCCAGCCCCAGGATGTGTGTTTTCACATATATGCACACATAAATACCTCCATACAGACAACTGTTTTCATATGTACATACAGACATGTGCAAACATACACTGCTTGGAAGTAAGAAGCAAAGGAAGCCCAAGGTTGACATTTTCATACAAAAAGATGGGTGACCATTCAGACCCAACAGAGGCTCCAGTCTTTTGAACAGAGGCTTTGTCTTTGGAAATGGATTTACAGATGGACAGACAGATCTCCCCAGGCATTGCAAGAAAAGATCATACGCTTGCCACTGAAGCCAAACATAGCTCATAGATAATCATCAGCTTTTAAGATGAAGCTGTTTATTTAGATGTTTTCGCACTAATCTAAGAAAGCAACTGTAGTCACCATTTTGAATTTAAAAAACAAAGAAATAGGCACCCCCACATGATGAGTATTTCCCATTAGCAGCAGGTTTATGCATGTGTGCATTTTAAAATGTGTATTATAACAATCCTTGTTATGACTGTCCTACATTGAGTAAATACCACATGATAATCAGACACAGTTGTTAGACCTTGAGCAAAATATGATTTAATTTATTTTTAACATACTGAACAATAGCTGTTTCTTGGTAATCTAAACTGAATACAGACAGTCAATGCTACTTTGTTTCCTTGGAGGGGACAGTGAAAACAGGGAATGGAATAATAAACCTGATCTCTGTGGGAGAGTTTCACAAGAGGGCAGAATTACATTCACTGTAAATTCTACTTTCCTCCCTACTGAATACACAGACCATTACAGACCCTTTAAACGGCCTTACTCTTTGCCTAGTTAATAAAGGGGCATCACCTGCAATGAAGCTCCAGGCATTGTTAAAAGTAAAATTACAGGGCACCCCAAACCTGCTTGAGTTGCATTCAGGCATGGAGCAAGCATCTTACAATAGCATGGCTGAGGCCTCGCATGGAGGCTACACTCTACCAGACCATCTTCCTGCCCTTTATTGAAGAACAGATTAAATCAGTGTAGCAGGTCTTAATTTGTGTTACAAAACTGGATGGTTTTTGGAGGAAACATATGCCAAGCTGTACTTGATAGCCTTCACTCTCTGTTTTAATATGTAGCATGACTGAACTTTCAAGAAGAAACCTCCTAACCTGAGTTTAATTAGCTTGATTGCAAATTTTTGCAAATTTGTAAATATCTGTACAAATGACATGAAACTTTGTTTGGCACAGAAAGGCAGAAGGGTTCTATATATTCAAGTTGTAATGAGTGTATTAAATAGCACCCTGAGCTCTGAGCAAATACAAAATTACTTGGCAAGGAAAAGACTGTTGGTTTTTCCTGCCCCTGCTAAAATTCAGTCTTCGTGCAGTACAAGGTACCCTCAGATCCTTTCAGAAAGTACACATTGATTCACAAGTTAGTCTTCAAAGGAGTTTCATGATCCAGAGATTCATTTTAGCTGCGATTAAGTTTTGAAATACTGTGTTTGAAAACTGACAATAATGATGTGTTGACAAAATTGAGGCTCTAGTCATCTAGTCATCTGCTCAGAATAACAATCAACATTTGCTTGACTTTTCACATTTCAAGACATCCCTAAGTCACCCCAACTATTCACTACAGGAACAAAGGATTTGATAGCTGCTCTTCTCATTTCATGCTAAAGTTTCTTAGAAGAAAGGTAGCTAGCTAACAGAACTAGTTTTAAAATGCCAAAAAGATGTATATGCTAAATAATTTAATGTTTTTCAGGCAGTAGTGACCTTAACAAAAATATGTATAGTGGTGAGGGTGTGCACAGGCTTGGACATGTACCTCAGTTCCAGGGAACCATATTGTACAAAACAGGAACAATATAGGCTGTTTGCTACAAAGCAGCACTAAAAATGAAAAAAGGAAAATAGAACAGTTATCAATTGTGAAGACTTTGTAACTGTCTCTTTCAAACCCTTCTTTGACTCCTCATAAGCTGCCACATACCTCCTGCTGCAAACCAGGGAGCTGCCCATAGAGGTCTTTTCTCCTTGTTCTCTGCAGCATAGTGGTGTGACTCCTCATGCACAGAAGTGCACGATTTGCCCTTTCTATCGCCTTGTGCTGCCTCTGCATGTTCTTATATGATAAAAAGATACTTCAGTGAGGCCTGTAATGTTCCTGTGGGATTAGACATCCCCATCCATTCTGTGATGCCCAAGAACAGAGCAGACCCCCTGTCAGTCTCTGGATACAGCACTGTAGAAACTTGGTAATCAAGATTACTCCAAAAGGGCCTATATTCCTAATCAGTTTTTATCTCATCACTTTCATCTCTCAACATCACAGAGAATTTAGCTTATAAGCATCAATGAATTTACTTTTTTAGTAGCTCTCTTCTGGGCACAAGATCTCCAGAATCATTAGGACTTTTATTTTGTGAGTTTTGCAGCAGTCATTTTCCATGTGGAAACCCAAGAGTTGGAAAGTCTGTTCCTTTAATACCATGAGGAACAGGTCCCTGCAGCTTTGGGCAGCCCTTGTGGAAGGGATCTTGGGGCAATTCACTCATGCCTTCTGCCTCTTTGGGAAACAGGACTGTTCAAAAGCAATGCGTGACAAACTACGCCTGTAGGGCTCATCTCTGGGTGGGTATTGTGCAGGTTCTGAGACATGGGTCGATCCCACACTTGGTTGCGGAACCACCACTTTCCTGTAAGTACCAATAAATCAAGGTCTGGCTTCCACCCTTTGCAAGGCCACCTATGGTTCCAAGACCCACATGGATATGCATCACTCTTTCCATACATTCTTTACACAATTAGGCTAAACCAACTATTATTTCTTCACACTAATTTAAGCATTACAACTACTGTTACATTTAATTTTGTCTTCAGTTTCTACTGACAAATGCAAATAGCCAGAGGAAGGTCCTTTCTAGTTTTCTCCAGAGAGCAGATCTACCAAAGAGATTATTGAGAAATGTTCTCACTTGAGCTTTGCCCATAAAAAATGTGCTTTTTCAGTGACTCTCTTAAACCCACAAAGGCAACCACACGTGTTCACACACAAGCAGCTGAGTGCTGTGGTTTAGGGTAATGTTCCTTCACCTCACCCCAGGAAAAGCAAAACATTTCAGTGTCTTCATCTGAGTGACTGGTACAAAATAGCATGTCACACACTATGAAAGGGGGCAGTAGCTTCTCCTCCATTTTCCTACAGACATTAAAAAAATTAAGGTAAAACTTTGCATTCTCCAAAGTGGACTCATGCACTGATTTATCTGTCATAAATACACAGACACATTCCCATTGCTTTGTGACAGAAACCCAGGAAAATCCCATTCCAAAAACAACTAATGTACCTTTGAAAGAATGTCAGATCACATGAATGTGTTTGGAGATGATCCCTAAATTGCTAGGGTTTGGGTGAAGTGAATAGGAAGTCTTATAGTTTGGCAGTACCCTCAGCACTGACTTTGCTCCTCCTCACTCTCCTAAAGTCCTGGGAAAATCTCCTTTTGCTGCTCATAAGCTCTGGAGGACTTGTCCAATACTTAGGATCTCTGTACTTCTTTTAAAAACTAAGAGCAAGCTTTTCAGTGCTTTAAAGGCATTTAAAGATGTTGATGGTTTCTTAGTAAGGTTTTCAAATAGTGAGAGCTGTGCACACAAATGTTCAGAAACAAATGCGGGGCAGAAAAAAGTCCTTCAGCTTCTGTGTCTCAGTACGTAAGTAACTTCATAGAAAAGCTGAGCAGGGTGAGACTGGCAGTGAGCTGAAATACTTAGGAAATAGCTCATGTAGGACATCCCTCATGTTTCAGGGCAGGCTTGCCTTATAGTGATGGTATCCGATTGTGATAATCCAGCTGGACCCACTGCCAGGAAGCAGTGAGCAGTAGCAGTCATACCTGTGACTCTATTGCATTTCTCAACAAGGCTCATTTTGTCTGATCCCTGCTTCCTTGGGGAGCAGGGAGAGAGACAAGCCATACAGCTGGCACAGAACACAGGCTGCTTCCCAGGTACCTGCAGCAGATCCCAAGACCCAGACAGCTCACATGAAGTCACCGGGGAGGCTCTGACCTCCTCCCACAAAGATGTCAGCCAAGTCCCATCTAGCCCAAGGCTGTTCCGTAAATAAACACCCACCTTCCACTTCAGCAGGCATCAGCCCTGGCCAAAATCAATAGTCGAGGAGCAATTTGTCATTTCCAGGCCACACTGTTTTGGTTATGATGAATCAAAAAACACTGAAGGAAACACAGATGTAGTGAAGTCACCTCATTCTTCTGGAGCCTTCCTATCTCTAGAAGCCTTGCCTGATCTCCCTCAAAATTTCCACATGGACACACAAAAAACACCTTGTGTCCTGCATGGTTCCATCTGTTACACTGCAGGTGGGGCTGGGTGACACTTGGCAGGGCTGAAGGAACTCAGCACAAGCAGCAGAATGCTGAGTTCACCTTCAGCTGCAGGCAGTCTTGAGTCTCCCCATAGGAAATTTTTTTCTACTAGTTGAAATAGCTCCCTCTCACACACGAAGCCCACATTTTATAATAAAAACAAAGAGAAAAATCAGATCCAAAGGAATTTTGCCTATTTCCCTCTCTGCTTATTCCACTGAAGTTATCATTTTAAAAAAACAAAGCCCCCAAAAACTGGCCACCAGAATATCAAAGTAGCCAAGAAGCTTATTTAATAACTTCATTCTTCAAAATCCACCCTGCCCTTCATATTTCTAGGTTTCAACAACAGTCCTAAATCATCCAATATCTTCCAGTGTTTTTTAAAAAGGTTTCACTGCGTTTCTCTCTCCTCACAGAAGCAGTGCTTTTCATTAGAAAACAATGCACAGAAAGCAGCAAGTTTTCCAGTAGCTGGGATTTTACTTGCAAACTGATGCAGACGTTACCCTACCTGGCTCCAGGGAGCCAAAGCTTCTGCTTGTTATTGGTGATGGTACAGAAATGGGGAAAAACCCCATTATTTTTCTGAGTGGGATGTTTGCTTGGGGTCCTTGTGCCCAGTGGAAGCTGCAGGTGGTTAATAAAATACCACCTCACAACTGAACACCCATAACTGATCAGGTACTGGCTGTCCTTCCAGCCCAGTGAATTGAGCTTTAAGCAGAAATGCTGTGTCTTCAAGTCCTAATCCTTCAGCTCACAGCAAAGCAGCAGCTGTGGGCTAAAAGCCACATTAAACGTGCTACAGATGAAACCTTTGGTGAAATACTTTGCTGAACAAGAACAGGCGGCTGCGCTTGGGCTTTAGCTAGACTTACAAACTCGTGTACATCTTGGCTCTGGTTTCTTTGCCACATGGCAGCTGGTTACATCCAAGGCCTAAAATTCCTGGGAAAGTGACTGTAGCAACTCGGCTATGCAACATATGCTCCATCTAGTGTTTTTTCACTAGTATTTCTTTTTCTTAAATGGCTTGTTTTACTATTAACACACAGTTCTGTCTTATCTGTAGTTTGTTTATTTAGAAACATTCTAACATTCTGCTGGCTGTTTTAATTACCCAATTTGGATTTCACCTCCACTTACACTTTCATAATGATGATATGCTAATTTCCATTGAGAAATTAGATCTCATGGAGCAAAATGAAGGAGGAACATTTTAAAAGAGCAGTGAGGATTTCTCTGGGTACTTTGCTAATGCAAAGTGAATGGAGAACTTGGAGCATGAACATAAAGAAACCATAAAACCTTAAAAACTGAATGATGCCAAATCATTACCACCTGATCAATCCCCTTCACCACAGCACAGAGCATTGAGAGAAGCAGTTCCCAGACTTCCCACTGCTCCAGCTAAGCCTGACCGTGACAAGTGGGGAAAACACGCGTCACAACTCCCAGGCTCAAAGCCTTGCAGGCCCCTGACCTGCTTCCTAAGCTTGGGGAGTCGTGCACACAATCAGAGAATGGTTTGGATTGGAAACGGCCTTAAAGATCATCGAGTTCCAACCCCCTGTCACGGTCAGTGACACCTCCCACCAGACCAAGCTGCTCAATGCCTCATCCAGCCTGGTCTTAAACACTTCAGGGGAGGGGGCATCCACAACCTCTCTGGGCATCCTGTTCCAGTGTCTCACCACCCTCACAGTAAAGTATGAGCAGAAAAGCCAAAATCAGCACTCACAGTAGCGTTTGAAGTACTTTTCTAACGGGGATTTTGCTGTAGCCGCGTCCTTGTCCCCGCCTGTGGAGATTCATCCCGCTAGAGGGAGATGCAGCTACAGGGCCTAGCACGGAGTCCCCTCACAGCCCCTGCCACCCGGGCACAAGTCCATCTGAGATGCCTTGCAAATGCCCACCCTCCCCAGTAATTCTGAGGCCTTTCTTAGGGCCTGCTGCCCACAGCGCAGCGTTAGAGGAGGCTCGGGGAGCTGCTAGCTGCCCCCTCTTCCACAAATACATTTACTCCTCCCAACAACACCTACCTCTTGCGCGTTTTCTTGCTGCCGCCTTTGCTGTCCAAACCCATGAATCTCCTTACAGCCGCTGGGAGGACACGTCCCAGCCCAGGTTGGGTCTCGCTGTCCCTCAGGTGAGGGGGTTCCACCCAAATGCTACTGCTTGCCCTGCGCTGGGGAGCCGGAGCTGGCGGGACTGCAGCGCTCCCAAGCAGATGGGTTTGAGTGGGAACCAGTCCCCGCAGGAAAAGGGAAAAGCTTCACCCTGCAAAGGGAAGCAGGCGAGGGGAGCTCAGTGCAGACCCTCTTTGACGCAGCTGGAGGCGCTTTTTTGTCTTCTGTCTCAAGCCGTGGGAGAAAGAAAGGAAAAGGAGCAGGGGGTACAAAGCCCCCGCTGCCTCCTCAGGCCACCCTCCTGGGCTCGTTGGGTCCCAGCAGCCACAGGGAGAAAGTCCCAACAAGCAGTTTGTGAAAGCTCTGCAGCAGTTCCCCCTGCGTGGTGGAAGCTCAGGTGGGTGTGAGGCCACCCTGCAGTGGGAATTCCCTGGAGACACAAGGAGTCAGGGACAGCATCTTTTGCATTTCAAAAGAAGGGGACTTGCCAGCTGGGCTCGCTTGGTGGGACAAACTGCAAAATACTCAAGCTGTAACCAACAACGTGTTCACCTGACCTCAGCCGGCCCTCAAGTTTGCTCTCGTTTAGGGAGTTCCTGGTTGCTGATTTGCTTCTCCCTTGCTTGTATGTAACACCTTTACTGCAGCTGGTGGGAGAGGAAGTTCCACGCTTACATTTTGAGATGGAAGAAAAAGATCGATCAGCCCTGCTCTGTTATTTTAGCAGGGTTGATGAGGCACTGGGACGAGGTGAATGTGGAAGGGACAGGATCTGCAAAGGGGGAGACGTTCGGAAAATGAAGCTGACGTCCCTAGAGAAGCGCATGAGCTGGCTGGTCCTGGTTAGAGGCAGGCGCTGGTGGCGCAGACAGCCCCTAGATGGCCCTGTTCTCCTGGGTGAAGTCTGAGTTGGTTGGAGTTGGTGAGGAGCTGTGGTAGAAATGGAGACACTTCTGGACCCTACAACGACGAGGCGCATCCGTAGGCACAAATTTAAGCTGCAGAAGCTGAGCTTTCATTGCTATGAAAAGCACAGCAGAAAAGGCATCAATAATTTAGCTTTTAAAAGAGCTCCAGATGCCCCTTCGCCTCTTTTTGCTCTTCCTCTGTGCCAAAGCTTTCAGCAGTGCAAAGCTTTCAACAGAGCTCCCAAAACCTTGTGTTGTGGCACTGACACAAGTGAGAAAGTGGCAAACCACAGCTTGGGATGGAGGGAGTGGGTCCCGATATGGAGAAACCGCAGCGAGGTAGTGGGGTAGTATAAAACTAAATACATAGAAGGACATTTGCTGTAACATTACTTTTTCTCCAGTAGACCAGATAGATACCTGCTGCAGGATCTCCTTTATGGCAATAAACAAGCCAGAGCCAATTTGCAGTGGTCCTGTTTGCTGCAGAAAATGAGAGCTATGGAAAATGCATGACACAAAAAAAAAAGATTCTGGTAACTATGGGGTTTGTTGTGTTTTTTTGCAGGTGATGGCCATGCTGCTCTTTCCTGTGCAGCTGCTGGCAGTGGCTGTCACCATTTATCTAGAGCTGTTGAGGTCTACTCAAGGCGGCGTCTACTATGGGATCAAGCAGCTTCCACCCCAGGTGCCCCAGTACCAACCCCTTGGACAACAAGTACCTCACATGCCGCTGGGCAAAGAAGGCATCCCAATGCAGCATATGGGCAAGGATATGCCCCACATGCAGTATGGGAAGGAGTACCCACATCTGCCTCAGTACATGAAGGAGGTCCCACAGATGCCTCTGCTTGGCAAGGATATGGCTCCCAAGAAGGAGAAAGGTAAGCTGGGCAGGCCCCTCATCACCCCTGCAGGGTCTTGCCTGGTGCTCCACAGTGTGCTTCCAGCTACCTGGAAGCAACTAAGGCTGGGCATGGCCCCAAGTGCTATGAGAGATGAACACATTGATACCTGGCCAAGGGCAGATAAGATGGGATCACTACAGCAAGGGTGTCTGCGTTCCCAGACTGCAGCACTGCCCCTGAGCAGCACTACCTGTGACAAAACTCCAGCACCAAGAGCTGGCCACAAGTTTGTTTGGGTGCTTGTGGAAGGGTAGAAGAAATCTTGTAATCCCACCCACCCACCTGCAGAAAACCATCAGATGGCCTGGACTGATGGGCCAGGGTCCTGCTTGGAGCTTCTTCCATTCTCTTTGCAGCGACCAGACACAAAACAAGAGTTGCAAGATTTGAATTTATAGGAGTATCAGAGTTTTGTTTGGATTTTTCCAGATCTTATGGCTTATAAGTTTGCAGATAAAACTATACAATTGCTCTTCTATCTCTGTAGTGCTCTGTAGGTTATTTATGGGAATAACTGAGGCACTAGAGGCACAGGGCATTACTGTACAAATCTGCACGTACAAGCACTTTCAGTCTTCAGTAACAGAAGTTTGGACAGTATTAGGATATTTAAGAAACCATCAAGAAATGTCCAGAATACAAAGGGCAATCAGGAACACCCAGCATCAGAAAATCCTTATGGAGACAGCTAGTGTGTGCTTTCAGACAAGCTGGTTAACTCTTTTTGTTATTGAGGGTTCTGTGTAACCACAGCCTCTGCTGGCTTCAGAAGGAAACAGAAGATTGCAGGGCCTATTTTTGGAGTGTCTGAACAAGCACAAGGGGCTGTAGTAAAACAGACCTGTCTGAGAAAAGGAGGTTTTCTACGTGCGTAAAACACAACATGTGCAGAGAGGGCAGGTTTCTGCTTCCCGAAGAACAGTTAATTCGCTTGCCCTGAAACCTCATCTCTCTACTCTCACCGAACCTCCTGTTTCTTTATCCACTTTGGAGCCAAAGGGAAGCAGACTTTCCACTTAACACAGAAAGTCTGTAGCTTGAAAAGCAACATAGCGCAGCACAACCACTCCCACACAACAACTCAACTCGCCCTGACCTGCAATGCTAAGTGGTCACATACATGAAAATGTGGGTTTGCACAGTAAAAATACTTTGCAATGTGTTTAGAAGAGCTCTTATTGGATGTGGCTATGATAAAAACCTGTGGGAGCTTGTGTTGGTTAAGGCTGCAAGTTTCTAGCAGTATCTTGAAGGGAAATAAAGCCTCAGTGAAACTGCAGTCGTACAGATTTCTTACTGATACAGTCTTTTTAAACTGATCTCACTAATGTAAGGTACTCCAGCAAAAGCACTTTTACGCCAGAACTTTTCCTACAGCACAGGAGCACTGTGCAGCTTCTGTGTTCTGCAAAAACTCAGATTAGTCTACAGCAATATGGGAGAAAAGGCAGACTTTGCTGCATAAGACTGCCTAGGTGGAAAACACTAATAAAAGTCAAGATGGCTTTTTGCATGGCAGAAATATAAGTGTGAACTGAAGTTATGGTTTTGTGGAAACAGAAATGTGCATACAAGTTGCCCAGGCTGGACAAGGTACTGAGCAACCTGATCTAATGAGAGGTGTCTCTGCTTATGGCAGGGGGATTGGAACTAGATGATCTTTAAGGTTCCTTCCAACCCAAACCATTCTATTCTATTCTATTCTATTCTATTCTATTCTATTCTATTCTATTCTATTCTATTCTATGATTCTAGGTTTGGGGTCATCAAAACAGTAGCAACACCCTCTTTGTTCCAAACACCAACCTGTAAATTGCTGGCCAGCTCTGTCCCCCAAAACCAAGAGTCATCACAGCTAGCACAAAGAACATGATTGAAATCACCTTTTGAAATCACCTTTTGTCTCTTCCCCTCCCCTTTTTTTTCCTCTCCAGACACACTCCCTGATGCAGAAATGCCCATACGCAGTTTGAGGGGTGAGCAAGGTCCCCCCGGTGAGCCTGGACCACGAGGGCCACCAGGGCCACCAGGATTACCAGGTCACGGTGTGCCAGGAGCCAAAGGAAAACCAGGCCCACAAGGATATCCAGGAATTGGGAAGCCGGGTTTGCCGGGGATGCCGGGGAAACCGGGTGTCATGGGCCCCCCAGGACCAAGAGGGGAGATGGGGCCAAAGGGGGAGGTTGGGCCCATGGGGATACCTGGGCCACAAGGACCACCAGGGCCTCATGGACTTCCTGGCATTGGAAAAGCAGGTGCTCCAGGGCTGCAGGGACAACCGGGACCTAAGGGTGAGCCTGGGATGAAGGGGCCCCCAGGAGCCCCTGGCATCCCAGGGCCAAAAGGGGAGAAGGGCGTCGGGATTCCAGGTTTGCCAGGGCTGAAGGGTCCACCTGGGCTGCCAGGTCCCCCCGGCCCCGTGGGGCTGCCGGGGGTCGGCAAGCCAGGCATGGTGGGCTTCCCTGGCCCACAGGGACCCCTGGGCAAACCCGGACCCCCAGGAGAGTTGGGGCTGCAGGGTCCCCCAGGGCCCCCTGGGATGCAGGGCCCTCCTGGCCTGCCTGGTGTTGGCAAACCTGGCCAGGATGGTGTCCCTGGACAACCAGGTTTCCCAGGAGGCAAAGGGGAGCAAGGCCTGCCAGGCCTGCCAGGGCCCCCTGGTCTCCCTGGGGTTGGGAAGCCAGGTTTCCCCGGGCCCAAGGGTGAGCGTGGAGTGGGTGGTCTGCCTGGGCCCCTGGGGCCAAAAGGCGAGAAGGGCCATGCTGGGCCACCAGGCATGGGGGGGCCACCAGGGGAGCCAGGCCAGCCAGGATTACCAGGCATCATGGGCCCCCCAGGGGCCGCTGGCTTCCCAGGACCCAAAGGAGAAGGTGGTGCTGTAGGACCACCAGGACCAGTAGGCCCTAAAGGGGAACCTGGCCTGCAGGGTTTTCCAGGGAAGCCAGGCTTCCCTGGAGAAGTGGGAGCACCTGGGCTGCGGGGGCTTCCGGGTCCCACAGGGCCCAAGGGGGAAGCTGGGCAGAAGGGCTTGCCAGGGCTGCCAGGTGTCCCTGGGCTGGTGGGGCCAAAGGGGGAGCCAGGGCTCCCTGGAGCTCAGGGGCTTCAGGGCCCATCAGGCATCCCAGGTATCGCAGGACCCAGTGGTCCCATAGGCCCCCCAGGGCTGCCAGGGGCGAAGGGGGAGCCTGGCCAGCCTGGACCCCCTGGCTTCCCTGGTGTGGGCAAACCTGGTGTGGCAGGGCTGCAAGGACCTCCAGGGAAGCCCGGGGCACTCGGTCCCCCAGGCCAGCCAGGACTTCAGGGGCCACCTGGCCCCCCTGGGCCTCCAGGTCCCCCAGTCATCATCCCACCCACTCCACCATCTGCAGGACAGTATCTGCCTGAGGTGGGTCCCATAGATGGCGTCAAGCCTCCTTACGGCTACAAGGGCAAGAAAGGCAAGGCTGGCGCCGCTGTCTATGAGATGCCCGCATTCACAGCAGAGCTCCTCACCCCCTTCCCCCGAGTCGGGGTGCCCGTGAAGTTCGACAAGCTCCTCTACAACGGCCGACAGAACTACAACCCCCAGACAGGGATCTTCACTTGTGAAATCCCCGGCATCTACTACTTCGCCTACCACGTCCACTGTAAAGGGGCCAGCGTCTGGGTGGCGTTGTTCAAGAACAATGAGCCGCTGATGTACACCTATGATGAGTACAAGAAGGGTTTCCTGGACCAGGCTTCGGGCAGCGCCGTTGTCCCACTGATGCACGGAGACAAGGTTTACGTTCAGATGCCATCCGAGCAGGCAGCAGGACTCTATGCTGGGCAGTATGTTCATTCATCGTTTTCAGGATATTTATTGTATCCCATGTAAAACAAAAACCAGACACACACACACAGAGAATCCAAACCTTTCTTCTACTCTTCAAAAAGATACATTTTATGACCGTCTCAGACCATTTCGTACCAAAAAAACAAAGTTTAACATTATGCACAGCTACTTATTAAAAAAAAAAAAAGTGTGGTGAACATATCTAAAGATGTGTATCAGGTTCCTAAACAGTTGTTTTGCACCCGAGGGGGACATATTAGCTGTACATTATATATTTCTGTGATGCCATGCTTATATCATTTCATTCACAATAATTCAGTGCTAAGGTTCAAATCAGTGTATGTCACTCCTGTTTGCATTGATCATAGGCAGGAGATGAAGACCAGTGACTTCAACCAGAGTAGGTCAGTCTCAAATTATATGGAGAAATTTGAGTGGTTTTTAAATTGTCTGAGTAGGGGTTTTTTGGGGTTTTTTTGACAGCAGGTCTGCCTGACAAGCAAAGGTTCTCTTAGCTGGAGACCTTTATTTCCCTTCACTCCATATAAAATATTCCTGCAGGTGTGATTTTTTTGGAACAACTTATTTATGGTGGAAGAAGTAGTGATGGTGTCACTATTCCACACTAGCCTTCTCCAGCAGTCACTGGACCCAGAACCCCAATACGGCCTCCAACAGGTGCAAGGTTCACCTTCAGGTGCCACAGCACTCCAGAAGCCTCCATCTGCATTTGCACAGTTGAGGTAGATGAGGCAGCTTGGGAGACAAAAAAATCACTGGTTCCCTCTCTGCTTTGTGTCACATTTGTGAGTTATTTTGGCCAACATGTGGCAGTACGGCAGGGCAGAATAAATTCGCCTGTTATTTCTGCACTCATGCACCTGCACCCATTTGGCTTGTCAGAGGAGACGCCTAGCCTACTCTGCTACTCAGTTTACTCTTCTATGACTAGGCAAAGCAGAAGTAGCTCTGTTTGCTAATTAACTAATCTGTTGTTTGAGATCAACCGATAGTTTTACCAGCGATGCTGATCCACGCAAATTTATCTGAGGACTTCTTTTTTTATAGAAAAGCTGATTTCCAATCCTTATTTATGTGTTACCAATTGTCAAGGAGAACCCACAGGCCTCAATCTTTTCCATACGCAAGGAAAGTGACTTCTCTGCAAGAGCTGTCTGTTCATCAATGGTGCTAATTTCACCTCAGAAGTATTCATTCCCGAGGGCAGTGTACTCTGCTGCGTTTCCCTGTACAGTGCTGCACATCACACACTGTTGCCCTAGCTGAAAAGAGTTAAATGCTCACCCACTTCATCAGTGCCTTTAGCTAACGCTGCCGCTTTTGATTCAGAAAAAAAAAACAAAAAAATGAACTAGATTTTTTTTTTCATGCAGAACTAAGATTGGATTTAACTGGCATTACCATTATTTAAATGCAGAGTTTAATGCAGTCTAACATTGACTAAGGACTCCAGCGATGTAATGTGGTGCTTTATCTCAGAAATTTTATGGAAAACGGTGGCAGGAACAGACGGACAGTTTACTAGGCATTGGTGACTTCAGTATGTTCCTAGAATATATGAGATATGTCAAAAGCAAATAATTTTGTATTTAAAATTTTTGTACTGATTTGAAAAAAAATATCTTATTAAATATCTTTAAAAAATTAAAATGAATCCTGTCTTTATCCAGCCAAAATGTCAGAACAAACATTCAACCCACTGAATTAATGTATCAGACCACAAAGGCTCTCTGAAATCGCTCAGAGTCTGAGATAAAAAATTAAAAAACAGAAGCTATATCCTTTTTCTATGGGTAAAACGTGCCCTTAGCCATGGCAGGGGGAGGACGTGAGGTCTCAGCATCACATTCAGTGGGAGATGGTGGCTGGGGGAGGACAGGCCCAGTAACAGGTCCTGCAAGCAGCAGCAGGTGGGACAGGGCAGGCTCAGCAGGAGATGATGGGGGAGCACATCGTAGATGAGGGAAACGGAGACACGGGGCAGCACAGAGGTGCCATGTTCAGGTTGTGCACTCACCTTAAAAAAGCAAGCACCACAGCCCTAGCTCTCCTTATGATTTCAAGCAGATTTCCCCATTGCTCCCTATTTTTTTCTATCTGCAGCAAAAATCTAGTGTCAAAATGGCAATTTATTTCTCATTGATCTGCCATCACTATTCAACAATATCTCCACAGCTGGGAGTAAATTATAACCCAAGGTGTGGCTTTCCTGATCTCACCTCAAAGACAGGTTGGCGAGCTCCTGAACTGCCCATACTAAAATGAACGTGTTGCTTTTCTAAGTCTCCCTTAGATGCCCTGAAGTGTTTCACTGAGCAGCTCCCTGCTGCACTGCTTCTCATTCTTACTGCACAAAAGAGAGAAAACAAAATGTGAGCAAAATACAGTAGCTGCTGGCACTAATTTTCTCTCTCAAGTCTTTCATCACACTCACTCAACCATATTAGTTACATGTCTTCTATTTTAGCGTTCCCCTGAAAGTCCTCAAGACAGGGAAGATTTAAAAACCATGAAAAACTAAACTCAGGAGGATGCTGCTCTTCATCTTACCCACAAAAAACTATTTGCCACCTTTGCTTTCACTCAGCCTGCAGGGACATTTTCACCCACAGTATGGCTCAGCTTACCTGTGGTTAAAAAATTTTCAGCCTCATTTGATCTACTAAGCACCAAACTTTGTTCTGAAAGTTGGCACCATGTCTAAAGCATGTGTGTCCTGCACACAGAATTAACAGTGAATAGGACTGGGGACACAGGCACATCTGCAGGCTTGCACGCACTCATACACACACAGAGAGCACTCCTTAGGAAAACAAGCCTGAGGACACTGTCTTTAACACGATTTATTCACAGGAAAAGAATCTCTTTCCTCTTGTAGCGCTCAAAATTTCACTTGAAACCATAAGGATGTCTTCAAAACACAGCTGGCACTTTAAAGACATTTAAAACTTAAGACAAATGGCAAATAAAATACACATTTACCTGATACCAAAACCAGATGCTGAGCTTCGTAAAACAAGACTCTGCTTAAAAATGAAGGTATTTACACTACCTCCCAGGGCATTGTTAAAGAGGAAAAGGGTGGCACAGGAATCAAGGTGTACCACATACTAATTATTAAACAAAGTTGTGATTCTGCATCACTATCACAAATACAGACATCGGAAACATCCTTTAGTGACATCTTTTAGGCAATCTCAGTTTCTTATGTAGTGCAATAGTTTGTGACCTTCCTTCCGAAGCTGTATCATCACATTTTTCTTGATTATTACAGCAGAGTAAAAAACTTCCCTGGCAGAAAACAAACAAAACCCCTAAAAGACTGAGTGAAAAGGTTTTCAGCTGATGTAGGTCACCCTGCCTGTTTTCTGCATACTTTGGTACCTTTGAGCTGGGTCTTTCTGATGGTGCAGTGTTCTGAGTGGGTTGCAGATAAAGCACAGGAGCCCCCCACACACACTCTCCATAAAGATGCAAGGTACTCAAAATGCTGGGGGCTGCTGGAGACCACAGTATGGAGTAGGAAGGGATGAGACCATTTCACTGGCCAACTGATAGAGGAAGAAAATTCATGGGAGACACTAGGTACCTATATAGTTACATTGTTACCAGATATGAGAATAAAGCTGGTAGCACCCTGGGATTCAAATTTTGCCAGCTTGGTTGCTGTGATGAAAAAAAACAGGGTAGCTTTATAGAAGGAAGTTTAAGTGCAGCAGCTTCACTCTCAGGATTGGCAAAAATGGAGGAAGAAAACCTTAGCAGCAGCTCCCTCTCCATAAAGATGCAAGGTATTTGGAGTTAGCATTATTGCTTTTATCAAAAAGGCCCAAGGCAAGTCTTTGGTATTGCAAAACTCCTGTGCCTCAATGGAACTGACACTGTGATCTGTGGCTGTTACTGAGAAACACTCTAGGTATAGTGAGTTATTCTTGCCTGTATGAAGTTAGAGGAAAAACATTGTCTGCCCTCGAGGCAGAGTAGAGAAATGACTGCGTGAAGCAGGTATTGAAGCAAGGCTGGTGTTCACAGAATCCTACCAAAACATCTTGATGGGGAAGTGGAGAGTGGGAGGAATTAATCACTTCGCTCACTGTGATAAAAGCTACTGGCCCATAAACTGCACTTTCAAAAAGCGCAGTACTCTGTGGTTAATCAACAGCTATCAAGTCTTGGCTCAATACCCAGTGAAATATCTGCCTCTGATCATTACCCAGCCATGCTTCAACAGCTTCAGTGCTCACAGATTTAACATCCCTGCAGGAGTACAGAAGTGAAAGAAAAATATCCCTGTTTAATTTCTAAAAGAAGTCTGTCATACAAGTGAGGAGACTTCTTAACATTAAATGATGAGGAAGAGCTGATGAGGATAAATGTCTGCAGACACCATATTAAATCCAGACTATCAAACATATTAACTAAGTTTGTTTTAAAAAAACCCACCAAACAAAAAAACCAAACCTCTAAAAAAAGAGTTTAGTCTCAAAAAAGAGACTAAAATTACTGAAGTGCTAAAAATATAAACAAAAAAACAAACAAACAACAAAACCTGGGCAGGTCGATTTTAGGTAAAAAGCGTTCCGGGGATGCCATTTGTTTGCCATGAAGCCTTTTTTCCAGTTATTTTGTTTTGATACTAACTCTAGGAGAACAACTTCCCCCACCTCTAACTTCCAAAAAATGAGAGAAAATGTCCTAGGAGCATTAGGAGAAGGAACTAGTTTAGTGGTCAAACCACCACAGCCTGAGAAGCACAGCTCCCTACCCACCTCCTGGCCCCAAGGACAAGGGCAAGAAGCAAGGGCTGCAAAGAGGAAGAAATTCAACAGCTCCCCTGGAAAAAAATCCTGGTGGTCAGCACACTGCGAGATGTTACATGGATTGAGCCAGTAGGAGACGTGAGGGTATCTGGGTGTGAGAGAGCAACTGTGGGTCCCAAAGGACAAGCCCTCCATGTCTAGCCGGCTGTACTCTGCACAGTCTCAAGTCTACCAAGGATTTCTGCATAAAATGAGTTTGGACAACAATACAGCTGTTGTGAAAAGCCTTACCTCAGTAATTTTTCTCATGTGGAATTGCTATTGTCAGTCATATAAATTACTGCGCATCTGCAGCCCGCAAACTTTAAACCTTCTGAATAAACAGAACTGATGAAAATAAATAAATGCTGGGAGAACTAAAGCAGTACCACTGATTGCTGGTGCAAACCCACACCTATTTGATTTCAGATTTTTGTGCAAAGACTTCTTCAAAGGCTCAGAAACTTGCATGTTTAAAAATAAAAATAGGAAACACAAATAAGCTAGCAAGAGCCCCTTTCTACCACCTTGTGAGGGAATTCTAGTTTCCTCCACTTGCAACTCTCCTTTCTCTCTCCTCCACTCTCTCACTTGCCTCCCTGCTTAGGGCTGAACAAGGGGCCACTCTTTGTGGTAGATGGGTTCTACCCATGGCACTACTTGTCCCTTGCTGGACACACATCCAGGTCCTAAACCATCCCAGATTTTTGACATCTGGAGTGACTGCAGAAACGCCCAGTTTGCTTGATCCAGTGAAAACACTATGTGAGAGCACAAAGCTTCACCCCTTTGGCTGTGGACCCCCTCCAAATCACACTGCACTGACTAACTTCAAAAGGAAGGTAAAGTGGGACAAAAAGGGAGAGAAAAATTACAGGAAAGTGAGAGCAGTTTGTAGTTTTGTTAAAATAGCTATTGAATTCTTAAAAAAAAAAAATTTAAAAAAAGAAAGAGGAGAGGGTGTACTTTTAAAAATAATATCTATTGCACTCCTCTGGAGAAAAAGGAAAAAAGAAAAGATGAGTCTTTGGCTACTTCAATGCTTATTCCTCTACACCACTGCAAAGACAGTGCGTAATTCTCAGCTTCCAAAAAATGTAAATATTGTGCTCTTTTCCTGGTAGAGTTTTGTGTTCACGTTTTATAGTTGTTTGAAAGGTCCCTATATCATTTCATTTAAAAGCAGCGAAGTCTCAAGTGCCAGCAACATTTCTTTTTTAAGTGGGCTTTTTACACTTCCTTGAAGTGTGATTGAGCAAGGTAACCAACCCCAAGATCTTCAAGCAAGCCTGCTACACAGAGAATTAGAACAGCAGCATACTATTCTTCTTTGACAGCTGTAGAGGTCATTCTCAGGCAGGCTTGTTTGAGACACCAACACAGAAAACAAACATTTTTTAATTGAAGCACTTAGTAGGAAGTTGACACCACTAAATGATCCAGCTCAGCCACATGCTTTAGACCTGAATCCCCCCCTGGGGGAGTAACACAAAGACAAATAATAATTCAATGGAAGTGCATTCTGCTGCTGAAGATGGGAACACTCATTGCTCATACAGATACATTTCAAATGTGGAAACACATTATAGCATCTGAGAAAGAACACTTATTTAGTTTCAAAATAAACACTTCCATTCTTGGGGAGCAAACAGAAAGATGCATGAGATCCTGTCCTGGAGATGTGGAAATCCAACAGATGTTTACTTCAAATTTGAACTTGGTTTCAAACACCTCTATCCCAGCTCGTGTTTCTGTGGCTGTCTGGGGGAAGCAGCTGACATGCAGGTAAAGAGGACGGCTCTTTGGTCTCCTCTTTTCTAAGTCGAGTCACCAATTGTAAAATTCATTGGACATACAGGATAGTGAATAGGATTTTCTACTAAATGGGTAGGTACAACACCAGCATTGTTGATATCAGCATCTCCACAAGTAACACAAAAGAGTCTTCACCTTTGGTGAAGGCAAGCAGTAGTTCAGAGGTGATGGCCAGTGTAGAAGCTGCAGCTTCTTTGCTGAAGACAGACATGATCTCCACAGTAGGGCAGACTAGAATTAGTGTGCTTTGTATGTTTCCCCTACTCCCAAGCACACAATAATGATGTACAGCCATGGTTTTAAAAACATGGCACAAGTTCAAGATTTTACATCCATCTACTAATTAATCACTGGTTGTCTCAGTCTTTTGACAGTGTAACTCTTTTGGAGGACAAGAAAAACAGAAGTACTCCAGAGAAGTGATCATTTGAAAAGAGTTTTTGCTGATAAATTAAGTGATGTGCATCACGTTTTTATAGATCCCTGATACTTTCAGCTGAAAGCCTCATGGTTTACCATTATTAAATAGCTTCACAGAAATTCAGTTAACCGTGTTTGCAATTGCAAACTGAGTTTGCATTACTCTCAGGCTTAGAAGCAGCTTCTGCCTTGGTGAGGTTTCCGTGCTCCTTTTAAAACAACAGTTATGCTGCACTTAAAAAATAAAAATATCATACAAAAAATAATTCTTTTTTTTCAAATTTTGAAAATAATTATTGTTCTTTGTATTTTCCATTTGCTTTCATGTCAAATTGACCACGAAGTTCTTGTCTATAAGCTTCTTCAAAAATTTCTGCTCAGCATTGATGTTGTGGTATTCATTCTAAAGAGATGTGGAAGAACAATAAAGAAAATTAAATTCAGATTATTACCAGAAGTATCACTTCATTCTTCTTTCTCTTTAATTACCTGTGATACTTGGAAGATGCTAAGAGTAGGAAAACTCTGGGGAAAAGAATTCTTAGCCTGCAAAAACAGGCAAGAGACTGTATTGCTCAAAACCAGATTAGATTTTCCATTAGGACACAAACCCAAAGGGATGATCCCTCAGTGGCAAGAATGGATGAGATGGAAACCATTCTATTAGTATCTCTCCCAACTTCCTCCTGTGCACTTAGGGGGAAAAGCTGCATAACAACATTTAAAACACAAGCAATTAGAAAATTATTAATTCTCAAATCTCAATACGGGTTCTCAAAAAGCACATCTCTAATGGATGCATCCTGACAACCAGTTTGAGCAAGCCAAAAGCAGCCCATTTGCTGCACTGTATCCAGACATTTGAGAAGGGTAGCACAAGGGAATTAAGCTTACTGTCAGTCTGGGACACTGAACACAGAAAACTGAAATCAATACAATGAAAACACTGCGTTATGCATATACAGTATAATATTTACAAGTTAATGCCACTAAAGAATTAATGATAAAGGCTTCGTTTAGTCATTCAGTTTTTCAGTTTCAAGATTTCAGGGAACTTATGGATGTCTATTCAACTAGTGGTGATCAACCTTACCCAAGGCTTGGTAAACATTGCAAAAAGGCACCTGCAGAGATAAGCGTCAAAATGAAGGTGCATTCAATATCATAGAAACATCACCTCGGAGCAGCCAACCCCAAGAAGTCCTAGAGACATTAAAGGTTCCTATAGGCATTGCCCTGATCCTTTTCTTCAGGAAAGAAGGGAAGAGGAAAGAAAAGTCCCCATATGGACCAGGCATGCACACAGGAAGAGAACTGTTCCCACTGAAGTAAAGGCCTGAGGTGGATTTGCTGAGAGTACAGGGATGAAGAGCAGAGGTAAAACAGAGACATGACCATCGGAAAGCAGGAGGGACAAGAAATCATCACTGATATTTGCCAACCTCCTGGTGCTCGCTCTCCTGAGTTGAGGACTCCCCCTGGAAACAATTACTTATCACCCTACCTGCTTTTCTTTCCTGCTTTCATTTCTTTTCTGAAATTCAGGGTTTTTCCTAACTTCAAGTTTGTAGGCTCCTTTTGTTTCCCCTTGCTCTTTTATTGCCTCTTTTATGAAGTTTGGCAACTATGACAAGCTCCCAAGGAAAAAGAAAGTGCAAACAGAAACAATGCTATTTATGTTCTTACAGTAACAGCAAATATGCCTCTATCTGCAAGAGTTGCATAGCCTAAAGATAGCACCAGAAAAACGAAACAGAACGTATAAATGTATATATGGAATGGAAGGTATTGAGGAGACCTTGTAAGGGCCTTCCAATACTCAAGGGGGGCCTCCAGAAAACATAGAGACTATTTATAAGGGATTGTAGCAATAGGACAAGGGGTAATATGCTTTAAACTCCAAGAGACTATGTTCAAATTAGATACTAGGAAGAAACCCTTTACTGTGATGGTGACAAGACACTGGAATAGGTTGCCCAGAGGAGCAGTGGATGTCCCATGCCTGCAAGTGTTCAAACCCAGGCTGGGTGGAGTTTTGAACAACCTGTTGCATGGGGTTGGAACCAGATGATTTTGAGGTCCCTTCCAGCTCTAACCCTTCCACGATTCTGTACCTCATGTAGAAATTGCAGAGTACAGTGCAGCACAAGGGATACAAATATTAACCAAATTTTTCAGAAACAAAAGCAAAGAGATCCAAGCAGTGGAGCAGCTGAACCAGGAGAAGACAGAAACCCTTTCTAACCTGCAGTTCTAGTTATATTGTATTGTTTTTCCCAGCTATCTTTCTCTCAGCACAAACAAGTGTCTTTTACCTGTATCATCTGAGACATTGTGTCATTGCCATAGTAGTGCAAAGAACTGTTTCTGTCACTGAAATCGTACTTGAAGCCTGCCAGGTGAACTTCATGGCATATGTGAAATGCGAGTGTGATGGCAATTAGTCCTGTTGTTGGATGCTTGGGCTTCTAAAATGAAACACAAAAAGCATGCATGCATAAGTAATAGGCAGTTTGACAGGATCAGCAAACCTAAGAACGAAGGTAGTGGAAATCAGGTAATGTGGCTCTTCTATGGACATTTAGTTTTCTAGTTTGATCCCCTCAAATCTCCTAAGGAGTAAGGTACCACCTGCAAGTTTTCCATGACTGGGTTATCTGTCGTACTTGTCTTCCCCAAGGTTCTCCAGTTTCTAGTCAGGGCTCAGCCCATAATGTAGAGCCTTTCCATCAGCAAAGGCATCAGGAAGACCTCCCCATTCTTCTGCTCAGTAACCTACTTCCACAAAACAGGTCAGGCTTCAGTATATTGTAGACCATTTCACCCATCAAAATTGACTGAATTAGCAGAAGCGTTCTGAAGTTTCGAGATTATGAAGATCCAGACGAACAGAGTAACATGACATACCTCAAATCTTCATAACACCAAGCTAAAAAATAAATACTGCTAATAAATATCACTAGAAAAGCTAATAAATAAATACTACCGCTCATAAATTTGGTTGCATTTGACCTTTTTCAAACTAGAGACATTTCAGGAAAACATGACTTTAAATTTTCCCTCACTATTAACATTAGAAGAGAAGAAATCAGAGATAAAATCACTTGTTTCTCCCTACAGAGGCACGAATCAGAAGTAAATGCACTGTGAAATAACAGGACCCAGTCACAAACAGGTTTTAACTGTGCAAAATTAAGAGTGCCTAATCAAAAATCAGCATTTATTAGGTCAGATTATTTCAGTGAGCTGTTTTGTGGTGTTCTATCTTGTGATCAAGTACATGACTGTTTTAGCAGCAGCAGTGGCTAAAACAATCAGAAAAGCAAATGAGGTAAGGCTAGTAAAAAGCATTCAACTCTCATTAGACCAACACATGAAGCTGAAGGGGGTGAAAAACATTTGCATAAATAGATAAAACTTAGAGGTACTAATGCTCTTCTTACATAAAGCAATTCTTTTTCCCAGAGACCAAATGAGCTGCACATTCAGTAGCTGCAACGAACTGAAACTGAGCATAAAATCACATGCTTTTATAAACTCCTACCCAATACTCAGTTCATTTGCCTCTGAAAACAAAGCAGACAAGTCAGAACTGGACAACTTTGTGCAGAGAGATGACAGCCGCACGCGATGACACTGTAAAGTATTTCTTTGTATCATATGATAAAAGAGCAAATCCCCTGGAAGAAGTTACTAACATCAGCTTTGCAAGCCTAATTAATGCTGTTGAACTGAACTATCACCTTTACATAATCCTTGTAATACTCCAGCAATAAGCTGAATTTAAAATGCATGCCAGTTAGCAGAACTAATTTTCTGTCCTGGGGTCCAGTATCATAAACTTAGCAGTAACTCTGTTGCAATGTCCATACCAGAAAGGACACAAAAATTATGCCAGGAATGCTACATGTCAGGTTTACTGCTATTTGAAAAATCAGGAGCATCATGAGATGCAACTTGTTCTGTTTACCTTTGCCTATCATGAAGTTAGCTTCAAAATACTAAAAAAAGACAGAACTCTTTTAAAAAAGTATTATCACGACAGCATCCTAAGCAATATCTAGATATCCTCAGCCTGTAATGAAATTTATTCAACCAGTCATGCCTCGTGGGAATAGGTGCAGCTCTGGAATGACTCTGCAGCACTTTCTAACCTCAGTGCTGCTGGGGCAAGCACATCCAATTTTACAGTTTTTCTTCCTGACTCTGCCAACACCATCAAAATTGCTAACAAAGAGGCAGAAATGCTTGCTGGACTACAAAACATCGTGCACCCAGGGAACATGAGACTGGCTTAATGGAAAACTCGGAGACAGCAGCTGCCTTTGGCGTCTCCCACAGGCAGAGGGGGCTGATGCACAGGACAGCAAAGGCAGCACTGTTCCTGTACTACGACGACACAGGGCTTCAAAGTGGGTCCTTCAAAAGGCCACCCTGCAAACTGGAACCCCCAAGGCACGACCTGCAGCTTAACCAAGCTGCTTCGAACCAGCTGTGCTGAGTGATTGCAGATGTGCAGGCTCCCAGCCACAGTTTTCCTTGGAGATGGAAAGAAATGTGAGGATAATCATGCTGGAGGCTTGATCCCTGCGGCAAAACCCCCGGGATGGAACCAGTGGGATGTGGAGCTAGTGGGAAGGGGCTTCAAGTATGGAAAGAGTCTCAACTCTGGACAGGGGCATCCAGTAAGCAGGAGAGAAGCAGAGATCATGCATATTACCCAAAGTGACTAAGGGGTCTGTGCCTCTGTACCAATGCTAGGACACTGCACATCTGTTTGGCTGACAGCAACAGCCTTGCTTTCACTGACAAGGGACCACAGGAAGAGACAGGAAACCACAGAGACAACAGAGGTCCTTAGGGAGATCACTATATGCTCAACTACTATGCTACCTTCTTCTCACCCTTGGTTGAAGAGTTGAAATGCCACAGAACACCAGTAAGCATGTAGCCAAAACTAGGTATTCCAGTTTGTGAGTTAATACGGGATAGAAAAAAAGCTGCTAGTAGGCTCAAAAAGAGAAAAAAATTAGAAGAAAAAAAAAAAAAGTACTAACACCCACAAGGCCTTCAACTCCCTCAAATATTAGAAAGATTAAGCCAGAAAAAAAACATTGTGGCAAATACTTCTGCAGTGACCACCTGTCAAGTGCTTCCACACGTGACAGTTGACTGAGCCCAATGAATCAGCTCTGGGCAGTGATGTGTGACCTCGGAGAACAGGATTTGCACTAAACAGCACGCAGGCAGTCCTGGCTGCTCAAGGGAGGTCTCCAGCTTGAAGCCTTACCTTTCATCAGAAACATTCTTCAGTTACAAACTGACAGTTAAAAATCTATTCTTAGGTCCAAATTATTGGTTCGGTCATTACAATGCTTGACATCAAAACAGTAAGCACAAGAATGCTGCTAGACAAATGTCATTAGTGTGGGGCTGGAATATCCTGTATGCTCCCTGACCCATACTCGCCATTGGCAGAGTGAAATTGCAGCAGAGTTAGAATTACTGGATTTTTGGGTTTTGTTATTTAGTGCAGGAGTTTTTCAATGTTTTGCTTTTGTTGATTTGGTTTTTGGTTGGTTGGGTTTCGTTGTGTTTTTTTTTTTTAAAGAAAAACTATAAACCACACTATGTTTAATAGTTCAAGACCTCTTAATATTTCCAGAGGCTCTCTGGATCTTCTATGTTCCAATGCCTGTCTGCTTCTCCCAAATTTGGAAAAGGCATTATGTCTGTCTGCAAAAGTAGCCTCATTTAATGCTAATTATAGAATCCTTAAAAAGAGATTTCTTGGCATACAAAGCTACCCACTCTCTTTCTGGATTCCACTTTCCCATCTTTTTTGAACGTCACCCAAAATGCAAACTGCTGCAACGTGATCCTAAAAGATATTCTAACACAGTCCACTATAATAAAGAGAGAATTACCCCTGAGTACACATTTAGTTGCACGAAATAAAAGGCTCCCAAGAAAAAACCTACCTCCTTCTTAGGAAACCTCGTCGGAAAATTAAGCCATTCATAAGCTGTTTTTCTGGTGATACTGGGATCGAGGATCCTGATTTGACTAGATTTGTATATCATGTTCAGAGCCGGTTTCTTCCAAAAGCCTTTAGCACTCTGTAACAGGCAAGTAAATACACATTTCAGCAACTATTAGATTTGGGGTTTGTAGCAACTCTAATGAGAATAAAATCCAAGAGCATTGTTGACAAAAAAAGAGGAGTCTTGAATCTGCCAGACTTGAACAAAACCATTTACCAAAATATACTCTTGCAACAGTATAAGCCCTCACAGCAGCAGAGGCTGGCTCTGGTTGGTTGGAAAATAGCTTTGCACAAAGGTTTGTGATGGACTACATGCAACAGTAGTGTGTCCTGGAGGCAGAAAGTGTTCATTATGAGCTTGGACACGTTAATAAAAGCAAAGAGAACAGGTAGACAGAAGCTGTCCCTCTAAAATAATATGTACTGAGCCTTGCTGTGATCTCTAAAATGCCGATTTGGGCTCCACCCTGTGCAAAAGTTTGTCCAACTAGGGTAAGCCACTAAAATAGCTGAGGGGTCAGAGCACACAGCAAACAAGAAGGGTCTGAGGAAGCTGAGTTTGTTTGTCTTTTCTTCAACTGGCTGGTAGGTGTTAATAAAAAGAGACAGGAACTAGCTGCTTAGAGGTGGCTAAGTAAAAGGATGAGGAGAAATTCTTTCCTGTGAGGATGCTTCAGAAATTAAATAGGGATTACAGAAATATCCCTGGAAATACTCACTATTTAGCTCAATGACAGTCTGAGAACCTGGTATGGCTTGGAAATTGCCCCTGCTTTCTTTAAACCAGGTTTTGGGCTAAAGACCAAGAGAGAGAGGTCCCTTCAAACATTGTTCTGCAGCTTCACCAAGTGAGCAGGATAATATAATCTGGGAAATGACTGGAGCAGGCATGTCATAATATGAAACAGCACTAGGAAGAGGACAAGAAAGTAGTTCCAAGTAGAAAACAGCTTTGGGAAGAGGAACTGATCAAATACATGTATCTGATTAGGAGATCCAGTGCTCCCCCAGCTAGGAGGAAGGACAGAAGTTAAAAGCAAATAATTTATTCCACATGAGAGGTGTGGGGCAAACTGAGCCAAAGCACACAAATGATGAAACTCACTATTTTCTGACCACTTAGTATCTCCCAAAGCCACTTCAAGTCACGTGGTTTGAAGACAATGAGAACAACCGTCGTGTTAGGGTCATAATGAATTGGATCTGAGAAGATGGATTCCGGGTAAGAAAGGCGGAAAGTCGTCCTCCTCCCAACATCCTCTTCGTACCCTATAACAGGGCCATTATTCATTCTGCGGATGACATACATAGAGATAGCAATGACTACCCCACTTGTGTCCTTGCTGTGGAGTGGCTGGAACACACATTGTTCTGTAAGGCAGGCAGCATGTCCAGGTACAGAAGGATTTAGCTTTGTAGCATTTACTTATCACATTACTTGGTAGATAAGCAACTATCAGGTGCATTCAGCCTCAAATTCAGAAGGATCAAGCACATGAGGGAACTTGGCTAAGGTAGTTCAGAATACAATTGCACAATCGTTTATCGTGTGTCACTTGAGAGGAAGGAATTCTGATTTGGCTCCAAGGCAGAAACTGGAGAAGACCAAAGAGAGCATCTAGCTTGGAGAACTACCCCTGGCTCCATTCATGCTACTAGATGATTCTAGCCACACAGCAGGCAATATAAACATGTTTTAATACTCTTCACTGCATACAGCAGGAACAGGTATTATGTCTGTGAACCTGATGCTGATAAATCTTTGTGCATGTTTTTTTTTGGATGTAGGTTTTAGGGTGTTTTTTTCATATTTTTTTAGTATTACTTGCACAGCCTCTACTGCTCTGGGTTATAACAGATTAATATCAGTGAGTAGGTGGGTCAGGTCCCTTTGCTTCAAGGTGACACAGGGGCTGTATTTAAGTCTTCTCAGTTTTTTGACCCATGGTCATGTTGCATGTCCTTCAGAATAAGGCAGTCTCTCTCTGCTCCACTCCTGCCCACACAACTGACTGCTCAGAATGAGGTACACCGCACAGGAGCAAGTGTTTGCAAAACAAGGTATGCAGACAAGGAAATATTCCAAAGTTTTATCATCTGTTGTCATTAAATATATAACGCAAACACCTCTTTGTTAATTCACGGATATATACTACATGCCTGAAACAGTTTTGAATTTAGAGGTGTTTTTAAATATGTGACATTTGTCTATATAAAGAGTTCCATTTTAGTAAGAGTAGAGAACATTTACTAGAAGATCAAATACTTGAAACAGCTTAAAAATACTCCATGGAGCTTCATTGTTTCATTATACTACACCAAAGATACATGCAAGTTGAGTGTTTTTTTAATTTGCACAGAGTTGTCAAGCAAGTAAATTTTCCTAAGAACAGGGTTATTACCTGGATCACTTTCTACAGTTTTAAGTTTATAAGTTGAGCTACAATGGAAGAACTGCACGTATTCAGTTCTACTTTATCAGTATGCTATCAAATGCATGTCAAACTCCAAGCTTTGTATACAACTTTTTCTAGCAGTGCCTGAAAATTGACAAGCACTACAATGAGCACTACTACTTATGGCAAAGTAACGAAATTGAGACTTTGTTCAGTGTTCAATGTGACACTGAGGCAGACAAATTGAAAGGGCAGCTCAGGTTAAGGCATAATACCCCACACGCTATTTACCATCTCAGATGAAAGTGATTTATCTTTCTTAATGCACAGAAAAGTCTTTGTAAGTTAGCCAAATAGTCCATTTTCAATTGCTTGTCAGATGAGCTTTCCATTAGCCTGTTCCTCTCTGAGAACTTCCCCAGTTTCCCTAGTCCAGGTGCTTTTTCTTCATATTCTAGCAGCCTCTGATAGGTTGAGGAATCTCAAACTTCTACTATGAACTATGATGCTTGAGAAGAAAGGGCAGATGTAAGCATGATCCTCCACCTGAGATGGATGCCCCATCCCTGGGAAGTGTTCAAGGACAGGTTGGATGGGGCTTTGAGCAACCTGGTCTGGCAGGGGGTTGGAACCAGGTGATCTTTGAAGTCCCTTCCGACCCAAACCAATCTATAAATCTATGATTTCTGAGCAAATGCTACATGTAAGTGTAGCAAGGAATGCTTACACCAGCACAGGGTAAGACAGACAGGGTACAGAATGCAAGATGCAGGGCAGCCCAGGATGCTGGTTCACAGCAAGGGACACATGTAGGGCTCTGGGCTGTTGTTATGCTTGAACCCCAGCCCAGACAGCAACATCTTCCATGTGTGTATCTTTGCACGAGGCAGACTAACTACCCAGTGATCCTTCCTCTGCTGTAATAAAACATTGATCCATTTTTCCCTAAAATTTTTTAAATTAAGGCACAGTAAGAAAACAGGAAGTTTTATACATTTTCATTTGTAGAACAACTGAATTCCAAAGCTACCAGCCAACAGCAAAACTTTGTTTGCTCTTTGCACAAAAGAAAAAAAAAAAAAGGAAATATAATTTACCTTATTATCACATCATACGAGTCAATTTTCTCCCCTAATGTCTTATTTCGAAGTACTCCTCCATTACCAACAACAACACACCGTCGACAGGCAATGCTGTGGAACAAACGGACCTTTTAATAGGCATAATATTCTTTACTTCATGATGCTATTATACTCTTGCATTTAGCTGGCTTATTTTCTAACTGAGATCCTGTATCTTTTCTAGTCCTTGGCCTTTAAAGGCAGATCTCAATCCTATATTGCACACTAATGCTGCTTTCTATAAAGGTAGTGGCATTATCTCAGGGACTCACAAAGTCAGAAAATTACTTCTCTCAAGCAAAACACTTTTTTGCACATGTCCTTTTTTCCAAGATGGTTTGCTGTTTAAGATCATCTAACAAACTGATGGTATGGGTGCCATCAGATAAAGTACCTTCCGCAAATGCTTCAAACTTGTCCTAGTCTGAGGGGATACCAACCAGGAGAGTGTTTGTCTGGAAAAACTAACTCAGATAAAGGTGGTTCAGCACTATTGTACAACTCTAGAGCTCTCTATCATAAGCCAAAACATCAAGACTTCAGTTCATAATTTAATTTACAGGCCTTACATATGAAAAACCTTAGCCCAATAACAAGTGACAGCTCTTAAAAATAATGTAACCGTGCTTATTTTTCTCCCTCCACTTAGAAAATGCTGTCTAAACACATGAAGTCATGACATAAGAGGGATATACTTGATTAAAAAGTGACATTCTCACGTGATTAAACTAAAATTAGACAGCATTACTAAGTATATAAAACACTGAACTACAAATGAGCTCTTACATTACATCTAATCAAAATAGTAACTGCTTTAAAATTTAGGGTTATAAAACATCCCAAAAAAGTACTATGTAAATAAAAACTTATGAAAGTAAATTCTAATTATAAGATTTTCCCAATGACCATAGGTTTTCTAAGCTTGTTTTTTACTCTCTGCTGTCCTATTTCAATGTTAGTAAAATGTATGTTTTGCTTAAAAGAAAAAAAAACAAAGCATACAGACAGGCCAGCTGGTGTTCTACTCAAGAAATTTTTTGCCTCTTTATGAAGGTTTACATCTCATATATAAGATTACAAACTCCTCCTTGCAGAACCAGATTTTTTGCTTGTAAAAACACTCCTTTATTTAGAGCAAAAGCTGTTCAAATAGGTTCAGCAGGAAGAACGGCAAAATAAAAAATGTTGGTATTTTCTTTAGTCATGAACAGGCACTCTGTCTGCAGAGGATGAGCCTTCTCCCAACATCCAATTGCCAGTTTTTAGAAGACCCTATGCCACTTCTTACTGTAAGGGAAACTAGGACTCTGTCCCAAAGAATACTACAACCTCTATTAAATGCCCAGCGTGACACTTCCTGAAGACTAATTAGCATCTTTCTCCTCAGATACTCCAATCTGTTTTTTCAGCTGAGAAGAGCTTGATTGAGTCAAGGTTGACTGACATTTGAATGTACGAAGCAGTTTCCTACATTTCCTACAAAACTGCTAGCATAATCTTGCTTTACTGTATGCTGGGTAGGGAGAAGAAACTGGGTTACAAAGCAATGCTAAAAGCCTGAAACTCACAGAAAACATAAGTGCTAGCTGTAAACAGGACAGTATTGCAAAAGAAATGCTGGGAGGATGACACCTTCACATCTGCTGCTCTATTGGCCATAGAGCAGTGGGGGTTGACTTTAAAAAAATTGTATACATAAATATATTTTTAGCTATATAAATACTGCTGCTAAATGCAGTTCTTAGGGTGGGGTGACATGGAAAAAGCTGCCACATTTTTTTCTAGTGTTTCCCAAGCAGCTCAGAAGTTGTCAAACATCCCTAAAAACATTTCTGTCTAATGCCACAAGTTTATGTGACTTCATACCTTGGAAATCAGAGTGGTAAAAGAGTGTTACACCATCCTGCCCTCAGTAGTCCCATTCCCTTTACATCCACAAAATTCTTCTTTCTAGAACTCCAGAACTGTTTCCAACCTATTGATTTTCCAATTAGTTTTTCAATGTAATTTTAAGATATTCTTAGAAAACATTCTGCTGAACTTATGCCTCTTGTGAACTTTACAGTGGGAGGAAGGCAACAGAAATTACACTACTCCTGAATTACACAGTTATTTGCAGATATATTACAGAGCTCAAAGCAGGATCCTGCATGATAGAGAAACAACAGCAAGGAGAAACAGGAAGGACAAGGGATAACTGGACAAAAAGTGTGACCAGTAAGTGATGAAGGTGGAATGAGGAGTTTGGAAAAAAAGCACAGAATTAGTGTATGCTTGTATCACATTTTACAGGACACCTCTAAATCATGGAAAGTTTTGATTACATCCGATCTCTGAATTCAGTGTAACCAAAAGATACATGGCCACAGCTATTCCTTGGAGATGAACTTTAGTTGGTTCCTTATTACATACCTTTCTATTTTTGGCAGAGGCTATAAATTTAGAAGCTTCTTCACAATGTCAAACCCTAGCTATTGTAATAATGCGGTACATAAATTTAAGAGCTCTTTGGTTTCTCCTCTTCGTACTGCGCAGTTGTGATGTAGCAGGACATGCTCAGGGCAGGAAGAATAAAATAAAATGTGACTTCAGAGCAAGGTTTTGTACAGCTACAGAAGCTAGGTAGCAGTGATCAAGTCAAATCCAAACTCTCTTCTTTCTTAGCAAAGGCTGCAGACCAGATCATGGCTAAGAGTGACTAATACTACTTCAATGGAAAACAGAACAAAGATTAAAGTTTTGTTAAGCTTTCAAATTTCACTGCCCTTAATCACATGCATGCTTAGAAATAAAGTTGTCTTCAACTAACTAATAAAGTGTCTAACACTGGTATGTGAACTTTTTATATGGCTAAAGTCAACAATCAAAAAGTCTTGGTAAAGTGTACATGAAAACAGTCATAAATACAGTCAAATGGACTTGAAAGACCATCTTTTAATCTTTATCAAGCCCAGGAAGTCAGAGTGAGTCAATTCAAACAGGAAGTCTGGCATAAATGTGCTATTTCTGAATTGTCTCATCCCCTTAACCTGCTTCCCCCTACAGTATTTAAGTATCTCCAGTTATAAGTCTATGTCCACAGTAGTACAGACTCCACTGTCGACAATAAGCAAGGAGTAAAAACTGAGAACATAGTATCACAGGAAAATAACACACAAAATGGAGATGAAGAATATATAACAAGGCTAGAATGTGTTAAAATATATTTAAGTTAAATAAACTAACCTGTACTTAAAGTAAATCACAAAAGTCACCACACTGATTTTCAGCAGACTGGTACCTACCAGATATTTTACCAATGTCATTTATTAAAATTGCCCTTTTTTCTTACGAAAAAAAAAATTCAAACTTTCTTCACATCAACAAATTGGCAACAAAAAAAAATTCAGATGTCGTTAATCAAGATCAGGTAACATCTTGTGAATATAACAGACAAATACTGAGGTTCAGCTTACAACACCAGCAGAATGTCTATGAAAGTGAAAAATATTAAGACTTAAACTATAACAACTGCTATAGCAATGATTTGAGTAGCTAAGGGATTGCATTTAGGTGTCACAGACCTACTTAAAGTATAAAGGGATGCTGGTGTAAATCAAGTAAATGATATTCAACATCTAAATGCAACCTTTCGAACGTTAGCCTGTTCACATGGTATACAAGAGCCTCTAAATCTCAAAGCCAGGCATCAGTTTACATAATTTTATATAGTGAAATGCTAAAAGAAATACTTTCCTAGTCTATAAGAGAAAAACATCATTAAAAATAAATGTTGTTTTTAAAGATTAAAAGGCTTGCATCCTCCACATTCCACTGAAATACTGTTTCTCTGGAAAAGGAGAGTGAAAACCTCGATGTCAACTCCTTTAATATATACCTGCATAGCCGGTTGAGGAATGCAAATAATTTCCTTTGAGGTTACTTGGGATAAGAAGGATTCAGAGGTCACATTTTGTGGACTAATGATTGTGTAAATGCATTCATAAGAATTTACTCCTGTTGAACTCAGTGAAAATGCCCAATGACAAATTACAAGGAAGCGCAGCATGAGCAGATATTCCTAGTCTGGAAAACCCTTCACCTATGGGCTTTTCCACTGAAGTCAGAGATACTTCTCTTCCAAACAGTTTTGTAGAACTAGAGCTTTACAGAGTGAGAATTTCACCTAAGTCTGGGGAAAAAAAAAAAATTAAAAATTAACCTTTCTAGCTCACTACTTACAGTTTCACCTAAATCACACACAAATACAGCTATATAAGCACACAGATTTGGTGCTCAGAGCCTGTCTGTTGAAATACATTACAGCAGGTTTCCTCCATCTGCCCCAAGAAAAGTTTACAGGGAAATTCAATTGACATTCTGCCAAGAAGGCTGTATTACATTGCAGCAATATAGATGCTAGATAACATTTCTAGGATTAATTCCCAAAGTGTTCCACATTAAGCTAATATACAGCAGCTTTTAAATGTATGTATGTAAAAGCTCTTCCTTACTATAGTGCTTCATGCCCTAACAGTGTTATACACAGAACCTGATGGATCTAGAAAATACGTTGTATGAAGCCACTGTACATTTATTTTTACTACTGCCTGTTGAATAGCAATGGTTCCCATTTTGCTTCAGTATTACTGAAATATACTGCTTTTATTAAAATTAAGCATACTTCCCAGAACCAGTAAAACATACCTCTATCTCAAAAGACCCTTCATTAAAAGAATACCAATTACCTTACTTTTGATCTATAGTACAGACACCTCCATTTAGAAGGAACGGTGATGTACTGCAAGTCTCTCTATTGCCAAAACAATTAATGCTGAACTTGTGGTTTCAGGAATTTCTAATACACTTGGCATTATCTTTCAAATTCCAATTCTGCATAAATTTCCCCAATCACCACATAATCCTGACAGAGAACAGGGTTACTTCCTTCCACCCTCCTCCTCTAAGAGTAAAACTGAACACCCTAGAAATAGATACTGAATACACAAAAAGGAAGAAGCACAGTAGTTGAAAAGGAAAACAGGGTGTTAAAATCAAGACAGTTTTTAGGCCTAAACACCATTATATTGTTTATATACCATCCAACTTTAATTAAAATGCGATCCCAGCATTTGGTTTGAAGTAGCAATCTTCTCTTTGATCTCCTTGATTAGAAAAAACAAAATTAAGTACAGCAAACCTCACCATTATTTGCATTCAGCTCTATTAAGAGGCCTGTGTATTAACATGATATATGGCAGGCTGTCAGCCCATTTGCCAGACTGCAAATCTAAGGAGTCATTTACATCAATTGGTAAACACAAGACTTCAGTATACTTGCCAACTCCAACACTACCTCCCAGAAAACCTCCAAAAACTAAACAGAGCACAGAAGCTCTAACAAGATGAGACACAGAGAAAAGGTTCTCCAAAAACAAACAAACAGAAAAAAGAAAAGCACAGAATCCTCTTCTAACAAAAACATTTTTTCAACAAGACAATCTAACGCATGGGAAGTGAGTTATCTAAGGCATGCTCCAGCCTGTGCCACACCCTGGTTACTCCCAAAATGCCACCCTTTCCTGGCTGCCTGTGTCTCCCATACTCAAGAGAAAGGATGCTGAGCATACACAGGAACAACGGGGTGTGCAGCAGGCATGAGACTTCTACCATGTAAAAACAATCAATGCTTTGCATCCACTTATCCCTTCTGCTTACCACAATACTGACTTTGAAAGAGGAGAACGCATTCACTTTTTAAAGGAGTGGTTTCACTTTACTCAAGGATAAAAAGATACTACAGGAAAACCTGACTACATTCAGCTGGCAAATTCCTAACACACTTACGAGAATAGATCTGTAAGTTTCAGTTGCATCACAGAAAATAGGATATGTATATTTAAAATAAAGCTAGTTAAGACTCAGTATCAGTTACAGATAGTTTGGAATGCCGTGCATTGCATCTGGGTCTTGGCTAATAAACAGTTTCAGGATAATCTCACCAACATTCCTTTTCAGATAGTGATATTAGAAATTCAACACACAGAAACAGTTGGAGATAAACCATCTCACCTGTCATTTTTATTGGAAAGTCCACAGTTCTGTAGTCTTGAAAGGGCTAAACGAAAAAATTGTTCTAGAAAGTAAATACAAAGAAGCATCAATTAAATATTCAGTGCTTTCCAATAAAAAAACAAGCATATCACTCCAACTACTGGGAAGCTTCTCCTGCTCAAGTATTTCCCTGTTGAAAAACAGCATGACATTTGTATATATATATATATTCATATGTATCCTAGTTACAGTAAATAAGCATCAGAAGATTTTTAAAGACGTGCATCCTAATTCCCAAAAGTCAGTTTCCCCCCTACAGTCCCAGATGTGCAGGAAAATGCACCACCCTCATTACACTGATGGAAGGCAAACCAGGAATCAAATGCTCAGACCTGCAGAATACTAGGAAGGTGAACTGTTCAATGACAAAAACTCAGAGCACTGTGTCTTTTACAGCCCTTTCCAAAAAGTCAACTAAGGTCCTCAGGTGTCTGTCTATACTGCCCTGACCAAGGTGGGCAGCAGGCATGAGCAGGCCAATGCTTTACACAGGCACAGCATTCATGCCGCACTGGGAACAGCCCCCACAGCCCCAGTAACACCTGCCCTGGTGGGAGAAGCTAATTCACTAAAAAATTTTCCTGCTGTAACTGACCCAGGGTGGGGACTTCTGCCTCAGCAGAACTCGGGATCCTGATTGGCTTAGGTATGTTGAGTCCCATCAAAGTACCTCCAAAAATACTTAATCTAGAGAAGCACTAGCTAAGTATCTTTAACACTACAATTCCCCTAAAAACAGAATGAAGCACAATAAAGCACGATTCAGCCTCATTCTCTCATTTTTGGAGCTTCCCTGCTAAGTGAGGCAACCCCAACACACTGGTTTGTTAAAAACAGGAAGGCACCACGTCAGAGGGAATGAATAAATCCATTAAGTCACTGCTAGATACCTCCAAAGGAATGGCATCGGTGAATAGGAAAGACCAGGGACAGAGCTTTAGGTGACATTTAGCTATTCCTGTTAAAAAAAAACCAAAACCAAAGTACATGGGAAACACAAACCTGCTCTCTTTATTCCATAAGGCAGTTCAAACTTATCGCTTCCATGGAACTCCGCCACTCTGATAAAATCATTAGCACACAGGAATGGGTATATTTTGTCGACACTAATGAAGAGAAAATGTAAAAAGTTTAAAAAAAAAATCCATGAATTATTTGAAGTTGCCAATAATTCACATAAATGTTTTTTAAAAAGCTTTTTTATCCTATTTCACTTATCAATTTTTAGAGGAAGAAAACTCATGAACTCACACAGAAAAAAGGAAAGGAATAGAAAAAGGGAAGATTTTTATAATGGAAAAATACAGGTAGAGAGTGAGAAAACAATTTCTCTGCTATTACAAATTTTTAGAGGAAGAAGACTCATGAACACACACAAAAAGGAAAGGAATAGAAAAGGAGAAGATTTTTATAATGGAAAAATACAGGTAGAGAGTGAGAAAAAAACAATTTCTCTGCTATTACACATTATAGAGCATCATTAAAATCACACGAATGAAACTTTACACCATGAAGAACGATATAGAAGAGAATATGTAACCCAGGAAGACAATTAGCAACTTCAGGTTTGAAAAGTACATAACAGACAGGAAGGAAAATTAAGAGTTAGTATTACATACAGCAGTAAAATAAACAATTGGAAAGATGTTTTAATTTGAAAGTACCATGTCCAGAAGACATCAGTTTATTTGATATGTGTTCCCACTCTAAACAAGTGACACTATATGGCTAAGTTGTCATCAGTAAGGCTCTTTATGCTCTGAACTAACTCTAGTCGGGTCCCACAGGCTGAACATCCCCAAGCAGCTGAAGCACATCGAGGGTGTTCCTGAAATGCATCTTCTAGCTTAGCCAGAATTCAGGTGGCTGAGAAGACATGCACTCATGTGCCTGGGCTGCCCCGTGAGGAGAAGCAGGGTACATGGGGAACACAAGGAGGTTTGCCTCAAAAGCACTCCTGAAAACTACAACATGATGACATCGCACCTTATGAGCGCCAAGATAGAAAGAATGGGTCACTTCTTTCTTCAAAGGACAGTAACCACAGACCAGAGTTATCTTGTAGCAAGGAAGGGATTGTTGTAACCAAATCTGCCAAGTAAAGCCAAATGAACAAATGGTAGACCAAATCCCACCATTTGCTACTGTGACCTTGGCTTCACCTTGAAGTTCAGTGGACACCCACTCAATGAACTGGTCGACTTTGTGGCAATCGTGCATAAATACATATGTAAGGTCTTATATTAAAATTTTAACACAGAAGTATAGTCACAGTGAGAAGACCTAGTGTTGATGAAAAATATTCAGAGCCAGCATACGAGTTGTTTCTCTTTTAAGAATATTAATAGCAGCTGGAGGAAAAAACTTCTCCCTCTTGATGTCACAATGAAATGTCTCATCCCAAGTTCAACACATTCAGAATATACTAACTGTATAAAGGAAAACATCATAGACCACACATCAAGAAATGGACCACAGGTTAACCAAGCAAGATCAATCAGCTAACTTTGAGACACTGTGCACCAAACACAAGATTCCATTCAGTAACTTGCTTTGCAGTTCAGTAGCAGCTGGTAAGCCTAGACATAATAAATAATTTACCTACTGCAAAGAGATTCTTAATTCTAGCACTTATAGCTCTGGTCCCTTTCCAATAAATAATTCTGCCAGGTTAGAAATCCTTTTAACCTCCCCAGGCTATTACCAAAGTGCACAGACCAGATCTTCCACCTGCACAAACTATCCCTGTACAGGAGCTATGGAAATATGCAAGGGACTCTGCTCTGACTCTGTACCTGCCTTCTTCTCCCTGCACATTCCCAAATTCAACCCTGTCCCCTTGCACGGCACCTGTTGGATCTGACACTCTGTTGTGCCCAGCAGCTAACCAGAACTCAAAGAGCAAAGAACTGCTTTGGGGAGGGCAAACACAATCCTCCAATATTCTTTAAAATAATAGTAGCACTGAATTTCACTTTGATTTGAGTTCAACTGTAACAGTGTTACTAGCTACAGTACCTGAAGAGGAAGTACTTATTTACTCAGTACATACACCATCATGCTGAGCTAGTTGCCTGGTATTGTTCAGATGTTGAGCCATAGGAAGATAAACAATTTGTGTTGCCATAACCAGGAAAAGCAGCAATGAAGCCAAGCCCATAACCTCTGCTTCTAGTGGTGAATCAAAATGTGAAAGAGCCTAGAATATGTATAAAAGGCCATTTCTAGCTCAGTCAGCACAGCCTGTCCTTCCCTACTCCACTGCCTCTCACAGAAGACTCACCCTAGTAAGGATTCAAAAGCTGGTTTCAGGAGACAAGTGTCCAGCATGTTCCTTCTCTCCACAGCTGTAGGTGGAAGCCTACAAAAGAGGAATTTCAAAAAAATAGCAAGAACAGGAACAGAAACAAGGTAAGGAAACTTGGATAATCCAAATTAGGAAAAGCTGATTAATGAGTTAACACCACACCAAGTTTTCATGATTGGCTCTGTCTGTATTATGAACATGGATCTTTCTCTTTGTGGTATGATTACTTTTACCAGTAAGGGGTCTGCAACCTCCTATTAAAGCAGCCATAACCAGAGGCGAGATCTCAGGCCCACCCGGGGACACCTGGGCTGAATCACCCCCACAGTCAATGCATCACCAGTAGACTCGGGAGAGGAGAGGGAACTCATCTCAAAAAAGGGAACAGACAGAACCTTACAGGGCACTTCAAGGAAAATGAGATTCTTTGTAGATAAGCAATTTCTCTCCTAATAAGGTTAGGACTTACACTTCTAAGCACATTCCTGCCTCAGCAATTTAGCACAATTAATAACAAATTAATATAGCCCAGAAGGAAGGGTAAAGTTCAGTGCAAAAACAGAAGGATGAAACCACTACATTAGAACCACAAGCCAAACAGACCATTAAGGTTAATTGCTTTTGGTAACCTCAAGTTGTCATGTGAATACTGTCACTGAGAAAGCACCCTGTGAAGTGTATCAGCTGGCTAGCCTGTTGCTTTCCAGCATCAGCCTCTCAGACAGTATTTTGCAAGACAGCTTCAGAGAAAACAGAGACATGCTTTTAAGTTTTAGCACAAGCACTCATTGCACAAATGCAATTCTAATTGCAAGAATTTACTAGCACAAGACCTGCACATACATGCATTTTGCACATCACAAGTGAACCATGCCTGCAATAAATTAAATTTTAAGCGCAACAGTTGCCATTGTAGCTCTGCTAATTTCCTTCAAGTATAACTCAGGATTGTAGAAATTTAGAAGTTGTAAACAAACGTCCTTTCAATAATTCATTGCTTGTTACAGTCATTGTAAGTGGTCATAAACGGTAACAAAACACTGGAAACATGACATGGACAAATTCCTTTCTGCCAGACATGTTACGATTGTGTTCACAACAGCAACAGTCAGAGGACACAGCTGTACAATAACCATTTGAACAGAGTCTACAGACAAAGGCTGTGGATTTTAGTCTCAATCCTTCCCACCCATCCAAAAACCAACCAACAAAATCCCACCATAAAAAAAAACTCAACTGCTGAACTTACTGGGTAACTCCACTAGTCTCATAGGAAGGAGGGGCCCTCACAGAGGAAGTCTGTCCATAAAAGCTAATCCTGCAAAAAGGGAAATGTCACAACACTGTGGTTTGCTATAACAGAAACCACAACAGAAAGCTAATCATATAAATTGTATGCTATAAACAAATATAGACACACCAATCACTGTTTTTAAAAGATACATCTATTATCTTCACAGCACAACCACACTGGTCTGTCTTGGTTACAGCACTGCAAAGACCAATGGAAACTCAAGTTCGTCAATAAGGATCCAGAATTTTAGGTCCCATGTCACCTGTCCAATGCTGCATGGAGACAGTGAAGGCTCACTTCCCACAAGGTTGTTAACAGGACTCCACGACTTTCAGTTCTTTGAAAGATGCCCACTGCACCTGCAGTTGTTCCCATGTCACTCTCACATACCACTTGTCAGATACATAAAGGAACAAGCAACACTGAACATGTGGGGTGGAGGGAGATGTGCACATGACACATACAAGTAAGACACCTCTCTTCACCTGAATACCTATTTTCATATAACTCAGAGGAGTTCCCTATATCTGAGGTTCTAACCCTTCCACACTAGACTCAAATCAACTGCTAGGTTTAAAATCAACACAGGAGAAGAGGCAACAGGACAGAACAATCACATTTGTTCCCTCACTGTACAAAATAAAACAACCACAACAGAAAAAAAATGAAGTATTAATCGCTTCTGTTGATTACTAATAAGCAGCTGTTCAGCCATAATGCAACTCAAAGCAACTCACAGCCGCATCTCTTACAGCCTTGAGGGTGTCATGCACTATAAATGAAGAAAGCATCACCATACCAGTAGAGGTTATTTCTCCACAGATTCCCATGCAGTATACCATACATAAGAGCAGCCGCCAGGATAAAAAACAGAAGAATTCGTTTCATGACTGGTAGATCTGAAATGTAGAAAGAAAAAACAGAACAAGAACTTTGAATCAAAGTTATGCTATTACAATGACCTTTTCTAAACTATCTCAAAACCTAGAAAAGGAAATTGTTCTTGCAGCTATTCTCCACAACTACAAATTTCACAGAGGCCCAGTCTGATTTCTCACACAAACTCCTGGTGACAGAAACTGAACACTGCTCTGCACCTACCACACATTCTGCACAGTAACACAGAAACACTGAGAGAGGCTTTCTTATTAAGTTATCTTGGAAGGCACAGGAGAAAGACAGGTTCTTCAAGAAGAATGTCAATGTGAGAGCTACTTTCTGTCCACTGGCAGCCCAAAAGAAACCAGCCTCAGTTCACAAGTTAGCCTTTATGAATACCTGGGCTTCTCTTTCTTGCAGCTTCTCCTTCTTGCACCACCCACTATGAATTTCCATGGTTACACTGTTAAACAAGCATTAGCACGCTGCAGGAAGCAGACAGACTGATGCTGACAAAGCAGAAAAAAGTATGAGCTGCCACAAATAACTATGACTTCTTCAGAATCACTTGATATTCTTCAAGTCCTGCTTTGGACATTCAAAGTTGCACTGAAGCTTATGTCCTTGTGTCTTGTACAGTCTCCAGCTCCTAGAAAAGCCCAGATTCCATCACTCAAGTGACAGAAAATGCTATTTTTACATATTGCAAAGAGGAAGAAAAGTTAGGATGCAATCTGTGGAACTTACTAAGTCAGGAGGAACAGCAGAGAAAGTGTTCATTCTATAAATAAAGTTTTTCCCTCATTGCAGTGTCTAGTAGAAGAAACAGAAATATCTGCAGCTCACGTATCTGGCAAGAAGGGGGAAAAGCATGTGGTGCACTGCTTGTGTCTAACACACTGAGCTGCCCTTTTACTAGCAATGAATGAACTGTTGTCACTCATTCTTCTGAAAGTCCAAAATAGCCATTCTAGCCACAAACTACTGTGGAAATTTACTCAACAGCTACAGTCTTCTGTTATTTTCACCTCCCCCCTCTCTTATAGAAAGCAGGTTCGGTGCAGACAATGCATAAATATCTACTTGTATTCTGTATCAAGTGAAGGCAACAAACAGCTTTCCAGTAAAAACAAGCCATACCAAACTTACTGCTGCACTTTCCAAGAGCCTTTAATTTTAAAAAAAGCACCATAAAGGCAATCTTTTTTCTGGTCTTTTAAACTCCATGTTGCTTTTTGGGATATTTAAATTTGCTTTTATTTTAAAGCTATCCTAGACAGTCCTAAGGCAACAAAATCCATAGCAAATATAGGCCAACTGATCTACAGCAATAGGATTTATGCTAGCAACGCCTTAACAACGCCTTGCATTGAAGGACAAGAAAATACTACAGAACTGCATTTTTTTTTAACCCCCTTCACAAGAGTTCAGCTGAAGGGTCAGAGATCAGGTTTTGTAGCAGTATCTACCATCAGCTAAGCCATGCAAGCTTTAATCCATCAACCTAATCTATCAATCTAAACTATGATCCATCAAGCTGAAGTACATCTTCCAGGCTGTCCTCCTCTGTTCTGGATGAAATACTCATAGGCTGTAGCAATTTCATTTTTTCATCCCTTGTTGGGAAGTAGTACTGCCTCCCTTAAAGTTCCAGCTCCACCTCCCTTGACTCATCTTGAAAAGTAGCTGCAAATTTTTTTTTTTTTTTGAGTCTTGGACTCAACTTCAAGAGCAAGCCCCGAGTTTTTGCAGTAATTCTGTAAGAGTCTTTCCCTAAAACTTCAAGGATATTAAAATTAAATTCACCCACTGGGTTTTAGTCAAATGTCATTAACAACAATTAATTTACTAGAAAAAGATACTGTGCTTTTTGGAGTATTTTTTCCTTTTACTGACAGTATTTTTACCTCTTCTGACTTTGCAAGTTTTACACAACATCCCACTGAAGAGGAAATAACATCATAACCATCTAGGTTGGAAGGGACCTTTAAGATCATCAACTCCAACCATCAGCCCAACTTTGACAAGCCTTAAACCTGGAAAGCAAATTGAACCCCTGACCCTCAAACTGGGAGTCTGACACTCTCCCAAATCAGCTGTTGACTTTTTAAATTGCTAATTCTATCAATGCAAGCTTCAGTTAGACAGGAGATCATAATGAATAAGGTCTTCAGATGAAGTGGCTAAATTAACAACTGATTAAACTGCTGGTTTTGCTTACTTAAATGTAAAAAGAGAACTTTGCTGAATAGTTAGAACAAACTACAAAACAACAAAAAATAAGGCAAAGCTGCCCATCTAGAGTCTTTTAAAAAACAAAATTATCATTCATAGCAGCACCATCCACAAACAGAGAAAAGAAATGCTGCTTGCAAAATATTTACAAAGATATGCATACAGTCAGAAAAAAAATTATTAACACAAGAAAACAATAGTTAACCCTGTACTTCAAACAGTACCCTTAGCAAACTGTAACAACTTCCATTACTCTACATAGAACATTCAGCCTGGCACTCTCACGGGAACACATGATCATTAGGGAGAGGGACTTAGGATCTTAGGAACATAATAAAATGGTCTTCCAGGAGACACTGTCTTCTCACCGTCTCACTCCCCAGTGCCTGGCTTCGTTCAATGCTTTGAAAAGAAAGTTCTGCAGTCAAGAGAGACAATCTTCAAAGTGAAGATTTTTTTTTTAACCTGGTTTAGTAAACAGAACTATCATCTTGTTTATAGAATAAATTATTCTGGATGTATTTTCAATAGTGACAGCATTTTTCAGCACTTTCATTCTATTTTAAACTAGCTGAGTGTCACAGAAAGTTAATCAAGGGAAAACAAACTCCTACAATGCAAATATTGTGCTAGAAAATTCTCATAGCAGATATGCAAGAAAATATGCAATTAAGAAGACACAGTTCAGATGTAAAATGACAGTCATGCTCTATATTATTTATCACAAGATCTAGCATCTTGATTTAAGCCATCAACCTGACAGAGGTCAAGGATTCTCCTTAGGTCAAGGTCAAACAGAGCTAAACAAAATAGCAAGGACAAAGCTGGAACATAACTATTTTATCCCCTCCTCTTTCTAAAAAGCCTACAGTAATACACACACAATGAAAGAAGAGGAACCCAGCAGGCTGATAGCCAACAATCATGGTGTTAGCTGTTGAATTCTCTGAAAGCAAACAAGCAATAGGATGCATAAGTGTTGCAAATAAATTTGGGAACATCTTTTAATAGGAATCTAAGTTATCTTCTGCTGTTCATCTTCCCACCACTGCCAAGGCAGAGCTACAATTACAGAATTGGACGAGACAGACTCTCACAGGATAAAGAAATCAGTTCACATCTCCTATGGACAAGAGGATCCACCCCAGCTCTCATAAATTCACAACAGAGAAGCCTCTAAGTGTACCAGTACCTTTGTCAGAGCTGCATCTTTACTTACTTACTTAGTCCTTGTTCTGCAGCCTCAGTAAATGTGGTATCTGATGAAGTCACAACCTCAAATTCTTGTCTTTCAATTTATATACACAGCCATATCACCCAGGAAACTACAATTCGGCAATCATGAGACCACAGTGTGATTGCCTTTTCTTGTAACATTCGTAAACTTTCCTCTTGGTGGCTTTTGGGTTTAGGGTTTTTGTTTGGGTTTTTTTGCTTAAAATTAGGTTGTTAGTATTGCAATGCAGGAGGCTTTTCCATCTGTCCTATTTATTTTGTAACTTTATTTGCAACTTTGATTATTAATGAAGCAAATAGTTAAAAAGTATTTAACTAAAAAGTGGTTACTACTAAATTAAATACTACTCATCCTAAAACAATCTTAGTTCTACACCTGGTCTCGTGACAATTTAACTTCTTGCTGCTGCTATTAACTGACAACTAACTTGAAAATGTGCTTTGAGCAGACTTCGAAATTTACAGGAAAAGGAGAAAAAGCACAGAAAAACCTATTAAAGTTTCTTCTTTAAACATCAGGATTTTTAAGATGGAGTCAGTATTTTACAAGGCTTGCTGGTGATGAGCAGATCTGCAGCACAGTTTCCTTTCAGTATGGATACAGCATGGAACACTGTGAAACAGCTACGTAGCAGAAGGAAGGCCAGGGAGGAAGTTTTCTCATGTCATCATTTGTGTCAAGTTCAACTGACAAAACACAAGCACGTTATGACATGTACCTATATATTTCTTCTGCCAAATCTATACACTACTCATCACTAACTCCTCCAGGTCTTGCTCTAAGTATATGCACAGCTCAGTAATTCTCCCCACTTTGAAAAGAGACACTACAGCAGACAACATAATAGCACTGCAGCAAAGCCTGTAAGGTGCTGCAGGGGCTGAGTCAGTCTAGCACCTTCCTTCACAACACTCAACGTTTCTGTTCATTTTCAGTGCTCCTTTCAATTTAAATTTCTTAAGAAACTGAAGTCCTTAGAAATATTAAGTACGATAAAGGTCATCCTAACGACAGAGCCCCGAGTTAAAACTGCATTTCTAATTCTCCCACAACAGAAACTTGGTTTTGAAGTGAGAAGTTAAACAGCATCTTAATTGGAATGCCCACCCCCACACAAAACCAGAGCAGTCATTCCTGTTCCTGAACACCTCCATAAACCATGGCACCAAACACAAAGGTCATGTCAAAAAATTGGCTGGGGGCTTCCACCATCACACCACATCTACAATATTTTTTACCAGCAGCTGAAGATAACTGATGCACCAATAGATGTTTTCATGATCTTTCTGAATAAGCAGCAGAGGAAGAGGTTGCTGACCAAGAAAATCAGAGCCTTCTCCTCTAACCTCACACCAAACTAGCTATTTACTTCCACAACAGCCTGATAACTTGAAAAAGGATGGTCTTCCTCCACACACAGCTTCTGGTTGTTAAGGAAGGTCTCCAGAGTTTCCCTTAATATTATCCCTCTCTCCATCTACTGCAGGAGATCTGAAAAGAAATAGCGAGTTAATCTTTGCCACTGACATCCAGTAGTTGAAGTATCACAGTAATAGTGATGCTTGTCAGATTTCATCAACCCTTGGGTCCTTGTCAGCTACTACAGCAAGAAATGTAGCCTCTGCTGACATGAGCCTATCAGGGAGATATACAGACTACAGCAATGTTCACCTCTAACCTTCTGTGTGGCTACCCGCTAATTCAGGACAGGCTGCAAATTAATTACTATAAATGAATAGATTTGGTTTAGTTCCTAAGTGCTTGCCTCCCTCCCTTTCATCATCCTGCTAATTGTGAAACCTATTCTGTACCACAAGAGGCAATACATTTATTTTCTTGTGGACAGTTCATGGTTATATTGTTAGATTTTTGTCTTTCAAGTACAGACACCAATATTCCGCTCCTTACCAAAACATGGCCAACAACTGGATCGAGCAAGGAGGAAAAGCAACTTAATTATTGTTTTTCATTGACAATCACTATTTCAGTTTGCTTCTATCCAAAATCTTCAAGGAAATCTCTGTGCCATTTGCCCTCATGTGTCTCTTCAGTCCTACTTGCAAGTATAGAAACTCTTTTATACATATCCTTTGGCTAAAAGGTGTTGATAAAGAATCTAAGTCCAGTAAAATCTCTTGTATTTTAACCCACTGAGACTCTTCTGGTGGAAGAGGGATGTTAGCTTCCTTCCAGAAGGCTTAATGGAGGCCTTGAAATAAGCATAATTTATGTCTCCATCTTGGGCATAACAGGCAACACAGTCCCTGTACTCCGTCCCCCCAACCTTCACCACCATCCCTATGATCTCACCTCGGACCCATTATCAATTTAAATCCAAGAAATCAGCCTGTTCTAAGCTGAACATATGCCCTTCTACATTTCAGAGAAGATCTATGAAACAAGGATTTTTAGCCTTCCACTAATATGCAGAAGAGATGCCAGGAGGAGTGCAAGACAGATTGGCAAGAGCTGAAAAAAAGCCTGCAGGTCCTGACTTACCCTCCCAGTCTTATCAACACTGTTGTTACACTGTTGTTCCTTCCTCCTTTTTATCTAGTGCATTATCTTCTGTTCAATGGTGTAATTTCTTTGTCACCTGTCACACCCCCCCCATCCCACACCCTGCACCCAGGAGTTTTCACATGTGCTCCACAGTGGGGGTGGAAACAAAAAAAAGAAACAAGAAAAAAAAGAGAGATTGCATGTACTGATAAGAGTGTTTCATCAGTAGCAAGACAGTCTCCTACAAATACAGTCAAGTAACTATAAACTTTTTAAAGATTAACAAAACAGTCCCCTTATTGTCTGCAAAGGCCTGCAATGATCCTCCTCTCCACTGTACCACAACCAGTGATGTGCATTGGTTCACTCACAGAGGTTAACACTTTTCAACACACCAATCTAAATTTCAGTGTCACTTATACTAACACCAATTACTAGCTCCAGGGATGAAAAACATGAAAGCAAAGCATCAGCCAGTGCATTCTGCCAGAAAAATCACGATGAGCAAAACAGAGGGGGAGCACATCAGGTGCCACTGAAATGGTCCTCAGATAGAAATAGTACTCAATACAACCATCTAATGCTGAGCTATATTAGCCCTGCTAAGTAGCAGAACATGCTACCTAGCTTGAGGCTATGACAGAGTTACCATGATGCTCTTGACATCTAAACTAATATTTGCACTCAGATTATCACAATGCAGTTTGTATCCCTGGCACCAGTTCAAGGTGACAGCATGCTTTATTGCACAGTTTTGACACACAATTAAAACTGCAAATGTGAAAAAGAGAGGTGGGTTTATATTTCTCAGCCAGTAAGTGTCGGGTTTCATTCTCTTCCCCTTCCAGGATAGAAAAAAAATACTCCAACATCCAAAAATGGCTTGGGCTTCTTCCAGCAATGGACATGCTTTTTTGTAGCCCTGTTAAATACTGGGAACTTGAGTTTAAAAGTCAGCCCTGGGTAGATCCAAATTCAAATTGAAGCTTTGAGGGGAAGACGAACAATAACTGCTGGACTTTCAGAACTAACTGGTGCTTTCTAAGCATCCCAGGATTCCAGAAATCTTGCCTATAATTGTGGTGAAGAATAAGACCAGGCCCAGAGCCTCATCTTTTTGCCTGCTTTTGTGCCTTGAGATGAGAACTTAGAAGGAAGTGGTGAATTATTGCAAAGGGGCACAGAAGCTGGGCACAGATATTTCCACATGGTTTCCCTGGTCTGTCCCTCCACAGGCCTCCCACACAACACATTTTGTTGTTTTATTTTTCCTTTCTTCCTGCAGTGCACTTGAACATAAACCAACAGTTTGCCATGTCCAGCAGCCACAGAGCTACAGTGCTGTACAAAAACTACTTTGGGATCAGTCAAAAGGTAGCCTACGCATGCAAAGTCCGAAGAAGGTAGGAGCTGGGCACAGACAGCTCTGCCCCTTCAAATCCCAAAGCTTTAATCAAAGCAAACAGCGCAAATCCAGCTCTAACTATAGCTTTAAAAGTTTTTTAAAATCAAATTGCAGATTCAGTAACACAGCCTCAACAAAAAGATTTCATCAAGCCCTGTTGTACTCTCCTAGATTAACCTTTAAAGCTTTAGCCTGCCTAAGCTAGGGTGCTATTTTTATGTTACACATCATAGGTGTCTGTATAATACATGATAGAACAAAATACACAGAGAACAAAGGTTATAAATCCATGCAGCTCCTCCTGCACACTCTGGTGACAACATTGCTCCTCCTGGGCATGTGTTTCCTCTCTCCCTTTAACTCTTTTTTCCCAGAAAGAGTGGGATATAAACAAGCCACACAACATGTTCAGGGAGTCAGAATTCAAGTAATTTTTCCCCTCATACCTTCATTCACATAACTGAAAAGGTTTTTGCCAGCTTGAGAGAGCTGCTCTTCTGAAGGAACAGAGCATCACGGTTTTGAGTTGCTTTACTTCAGAGATAACACATACGTTCCACTATGTTTGAAAAAAACCTGAAAATTAACATAAAAGGTTATATTGCACCACAACACCATGAGTCCATGAGTCCATGCAGAGTCTTAGGCTCAAGGTCAAAGGAACAATCTTCTTAGATTTCCCACAGAGAAAAGATGAAAAAAATAGAAGGAGAAAAGCCTGAAAATAGCCAGTTTCAAAAAATAGTTCAGTTTCAAAACAGCTCAGTTACAAATTATCTCATCAGGCTTCCCCTCCACCCCAGAAACCACGTTCAACCTAAATAAAATTATTGGGTTGCACATTTATCCGTTTTCTATATGTACATTCATTACAGCATTAAATTAACCACAAAACAAGGCATACTTTGTCTTCTCATAATGCCTAGGATATCCAAATCACCCAGTTCTAGTTGACTTGGAGCTAGTGATTTATCCTCAGCTCTCACAAAAATGGTAATTACAAACTAAATCTATCATGCAGCTTAGGGAAAAGAATAATCTCAACTCTAGGCTAAGATAAACCAGAAACAAAATCTATCACAATTCACAAGCAAAATTAGGACTCTCAAGGGCAGTGGCAGAAGGAATAATGTAAGATTATATTTAAAAAAAAAAAAGTAGGAGAGGACTAATTTACTTGCTTTATTACCAGCACATGGAGAAAACATGCTCCTCATCTACAACAGTAAACCTCACATAAATATGATTCATTTCTCAGTCATAGCAGTATAAATCCTGATCTGTATTGGTGTCAGAATCTGTCTCTAAGGAGACGCAGCTGCTTTTTGTATGACTACTTTCCACAGTAGCTATTTCACAACTTTAATCACAGTTAAGTTCAAATATGCACAGACTGACATAATTTGATGCCACAGCTCTTTTGGCTGGAATTTTTAGTCTCCATGTTTTAAAAAGCAACAAGTTACTTTGTGCAGGTTTAAGTGGGTTAAGAGATCTAGCCAATAGGTTTAAACGTGCTCCTACAAGAATCCAAAACTTACGAGTGTTTTTTTATTTAAATAACATGCAAATTACGTCTGTAGTGAAACATGTTATGTTTACTAATTTTTGTTACGTTCCTCCCTATCTTGCCACAACTGCTAAAAAAAAAAAAATAAAAATCCCCAGACCACCAAAAAACCCCCAAAACTCCCAACTGTTTGAGAAGGAATTTACCTTAACAGTATATTCTTCAAGTTAATCTGCTGCAATTCCTATGTGCCAACTACAGAGAGCTCTGGAATTCTCAGGAATGCAGCAAAACAAGTCAGGGGAAAATGTAAAGCTAAATTAATTCAGAGAGGAAAGAAAACGGAAAGGAGTTGCAGTGCTTACCCCACATTACTACTAAGTCTCAGAAGTTTCACCAGGCAGTGATCCTGCCAGCTCATGAGAGAAAGCTGCCAGACACCAACGCCTGAGTCGTTTCTCTGATAACATTAATGCCTCACATTTCCAGTGCTCTTGGTTCAGCACTGCAATGAATGCATTCTCATTGTCTTTGGATCTCGAAAATTAATCGGGATACACACCTTAACTGCTAACTGCTACAAGAAAGCCAAAGACATACTGACAACGCCAAACAGGAAAAGCTTGAATAATGCAAGTATTGAGACAATTTTCAAAAGTTTCTTTTATATTGCGATGCACCTGAAATGCAGGAAAACTCGGTAACAGTAAGAGACATGTCATTAAGCGGGCATCCTTTATTGCAGCGCTGGGCAGCATGGGGGATAGCTCCTCCTAACATACGTGCCACCATACAGGCGTGCTCACAATTTATAGCACTGGGTTTACAGATACTCTTCAGCTAAAAAGACACTTCTTACATAACCATCGATGAAGCGAGAGACCATTCACAGTTGTTTGTGAACTTATCGCATACCAGATCCAATGGCTGTAGTTAACTTGCTGCCCCATCTGGAGCACCAGAGCCCTTGTCATTTGCTGCAGCTGTGCAAGCTGCTTCTTCGCTGCCGAGTCATAGCCCTGTCCAAGTGAGTGAGTTAGTTAAGTTTTGCTGTTTCTTAATATGTAATTTCTTAATTACCTTTATTCAATAGTTAATAAAATCCCTTTTCTTAAATTCCTTTATTCAATATGCAGCTTTGTTTTCTTAGCACTAAAACTCAAACTATTTAGAACAACATTAAAAAAAATACATAAGAAAAGCTTAACGAACAACTTTGTAACTACGAGAATGCTTTGTGGACATAAAGCAGTTTTTTGAGCTAACAAAGAACTGTTGTGCAGGCTGCAGCACAGTTGTATCTGATCCTCTAAAAAAGCTTTTAGAGTTTAATTTCCTTCCCTAAATGTGAACACAGGAAAGCTATCACATACAATATGCAACAGCACTTATCCTGAGGATTTTGAGAGCTACAAGGCACACACCAGTGTTAAAAAATGTAGTCCTAGAAAGCATTAACACAGCATGTGAAGTCCTAACTAACATATTTACTGAATGAAAGATTGACAGTAAGTCTAAACGTGTTTTAAGGGGAAAAAAACCCCAAACCCCAATCCAGAAAACATTTCTTTGGAAAAAGAAAATAATAAATCTCTTGGAAAGCTCACTACGTTTCAAAAGATGTAGGTATGGCCCACTTCAGCATTCAAAGCGTCATTGCATATTTCCTTAGACAAAGCTGAAATCAAATTCATTAGAAACCTAGGACAAAGGAGTAGGTTAAAAGTCATAGAGCTGTAACTGGAATTCTTCACAGAGCAGCTGTTAGTGGTTGTAAGTGAACTCAGCTCCTTAAGGAAAAAGTTTGCACAAGTTCATTTACATACTTTCATCCTACACTGGAGTTCATAGCCCTGATTTATGCACTTCAGTTTCCTTACCTATACGCAAGGAAAGCTAATTATGTTTGATGGTAATCTTCAATTGCCATCTGTCTTGGAGGAAAGCTGCCTAAATTAGTCAGTAGGGAATGCTGGGAAAGCTCACATACTTTTCTCCGTGCTACACAGAGACGCCCTTTTAGGACTTTATGACCTCAGTCCTCATTGAAGGTTAAACACATACCATTTCCTCCCCAAAACTGCAAACTGATGTATTACTGTGCTGGGAGCTTTTCTGTGTCATTTTTTTCCTGTTTGAAAAGCAAAGTCAGCTCTCAAACTGTGGAGATTCAAAGGTGTGTTTCACCCCATCCTCTGACAGGGAGGGTCTCAGAGCCCTCCTGTTGGGGCTGTCCTGCAGTGGCTAAAATGCCTGTAAGCTGAGACCCAGGAGACCTTCGGGCAGCTGGGCAGCCTTCCTGGTGGGGGTAGGCTGCAGACATGGAGCCTGGTCTCTACAATAGCTGTGACTTCACACAGTCCTTTCTGCTGCAAATCATCAGTTCCCTCCATCATTCTCTTACAGACTCTCAGCCAAGTCTGGTTTGCTGTAGGTGAAACAGTGTCTCTATTTCTGCTGTTCCTCACTCTCAACACCCCTTAATGCTACAGCAAAATGAGGAGTTTCTTCAGGATCATAGTATTTTTAAACAGATTAACTAGCCCCTTCTCCCTAATCTTTGCTGAGCATCACATTACCCCAGGCATCTGCATCTGTGTGCACCTATCTCCTAAGAAGACAAGAGAGTGTAAGTTCTGAGACAACATGGGGCCTACCTCCCCATGAGTCACATCAGAGTGATGGGCTTCTCTTGTGGCATGTTCTCCCATACCCAAACTGGTCACATTACAGCAAAAACGTAACATGCAGTCTGGTACTTGCTTCAGCTTAAAACTGGAAGTTCTCCAAAACAAGATACACTGTAAGCAGGGACCCACTGTGTTGCCTTGCTTCTCTGAACTCTGCCTCCAGCAGTACTATGTCCTATCAAATTGTTGCTCATGCCCCAGATGACGCAGAGCACCTTTAGAGCATGAAATGCAGTGCAATAAAAGGCTTTTTGTTCTGTTCTATTGCATGTGTTTTTCGCATGAAATGAGATTTATGCCATCATACTCTATATGCAGGCATCCATGTCCTCTCCTTCCTACAGAACTTCTGAATCCCTTTGGCTAATTTCCGCTAAATTTGGCAGGAGATTAGAAACTTAATGTGTTTTGAGATCATCACAAGTTCTGCAAAAATAAACAGGCAGAGGGGTTAGGACAAAGAAACCCTATGAACTCATCTTTAACAGAAGATCAGAAAGTCAACATTAGAAACTTGGTTTCACTGTATCTTCTTGTCACACAATTGTATGTCAGAGCTTCTGTTCATTGAAAAATAAAAATGCTAAAGTTTTGAAAAGCCTTGCACAAACATACATGCCTAGATTTCCCAAAAAGTTCCCCAAAGTTAAACATTTTAAATAACCTTTTCAGCCACTTAAACTCTTAGCTGACTTCAGTCACCTAAGTTGGAAAAAAAGTCACTCTGACACCAGTCAGCATTTACTGTAGGAAGTATGCTCTGTGAAACATGAAGAACAATACACATATTCTATTTCACTTCACCGTTCATTCAAGAAACCTCTTGACAACACTTTCAATTCAGATAAAAGAACTTTAAACCAATACAAAGCCTAAGGTTTGAGGCCAAGCCACCTAAGAACAAATGCCTTGAGCTGAAACCAGTTTACAGCATGCCATCAGAGCAGAAAAAGGGAAGAAATTAAAATAACTATTCCAATCAAATTGTTCCAATGAAAATGAAGCAACAGTATTTCCTTAACATGTTTTTCAAGAAAAGGCAGTCAATCTTGGGAAACTGTAAAAACTGTATTTACACTGGATAACTATTCCATTCAAATTGCTCCAATGAAAATGAAGTAATAGTATTTCCTTAGCATGCTTTTCAAGAAAAGGCGGTCGATCTTGAGAAACTGTAAAAATGGTATTTACACTGGGCAGTAATCTGGCTACCCAAAACCCCGTTTGCACACCTGGCTGTGCCTCACTGCACAAGGTGGACAGCACAGCCATGAGAAATGCTCTGCTGGGACAGATCGAAGTTGACCCTCCCCACTAGTCTGTCTCCACTCACAGGCAGATGCTATTCAGGCATGGCACATTGCGGACACACACTCCGTGGTTCACTTCCCATTTCCACACTTTACCCCTGCAGCACCTGCAATTGTTTAGTACAGCAGTTGGAGGATAAAATCCATTCCCACTCCTTTCAGTGTGTTTTTATGGATGCCAACATCTACACCTGGGATCCAGGGCAAAAAAAGGATAGAATACCCACTGAAGGAGACTGATTTCTGCATCAGAACAGCTGAATCATGAGGCATTTCACTAGACAGAGTCCTTTAGCCCTTGATGTTTTGTAAATGGGGAACCAAAACTGCCACAGGTGGTAAGAACATTAGGGTGATATGATAGCATGAGGAAGACAGGCTTATATGGCCTTCCAGATTCTCAGCTGACACAGCTAACACTCACTGCATCTCATTAAAAATTGCAAAACACTTCGGCAAGCAGAGCTTTCCCTTAACTGTTTTCAGCAAAAACACCTAGGCTTCTACCAGGTAAGCCAATGAGAAAATAGTAACTAGTCTACACAAAGAGCATGATCAAGACTAGCCGCCACATGCTAGAAAGCCCTGTACAGATTCACCAATGTGGACAAATCCTAACTTGTTCTGGTACTTCGCCACAGATTCATGGATTTAATATTATGGCTGAATTTAAATCTTGTGCAAATACAAATATTATGTTCAAGCAAACACTATAGAGCGTCTCTCGTGTACACCAACTAACCCTCTCAGTCTCATTCCCACGCATTGACTTCAGACTGCCTGAAGCACTGTTAAGACTGATGTGATAATGTTTTCCAGGATGCTCAGACATGACACTGGAGGATGACACAGGCAGGCTCAAGAATTTAAAATAAAATAGGAAATCCTGTTTTGACGGCTGAAAGATGAATAAGGCTGTGGTTTCATTCAGCAATGACCACTCCTATACAGCAAGCATTTTCCTCTCTCCTCGTTGCAGGGAGGAAAACTCACAAGTTCCATCCCCAGCACTGTCCCCCTGTGTTACACTAGGAGTGTCTGCACACTCTTTCCTTAAACAAATCATTACCCACACACAGTCATTGTGTGGCCAAAAAGCTGTATCAACAGAACACACCTGCAATAGTTAGCTGCCCAGGAGAAAGTCACATAAACCTAGTTACAACAGAAAAAACTTAAAAATTAATAGCAAAGCCACGACTGCAAATCCCTTCTTATCTTGAGAAAGGAACAAGTCCTGCGTGTACCACACACAATTTTATTTGTATTTTATGTACACATGAGCATTTTTGTCTTGACTATTACATGGTAATTACATATGCATATTTCCAGTGCCTACCTCAGTTAAGACTCCAGATAAACCAATTATGTCGCCCTTACACCACTCTCATTTCACTCTTGGGCATAGGACTCTGAAAGTCAGTAGTGAAAGAGAGAAGCAGCCAGCTGCTGCTGTGCTGCTGGAATCAGTCTGCAGGCTCAGTCTAACAAAGAGCTCTTCTGAGCTCTGCAGCAGCTGATCCTCATTTCAGTGTTTCCAACCTGTACTCACAAGAGCTAGAATCTGTTCTCTTAAAAGTCTGTGGAAATCCAAGATTGCTATCCACCCACCTCACCAATAAAGTTTCCTACTGGCTAGTGCCCCAAAAGAAAGCAATATTCCTGCTAGGGGAATGGAAACTTGTACTGTGAAGAGCTTCAATGATAAGTTTGAACTTCATTTCATTCCTGTCTGCTCTTAAAAACAGTTCCCTGGTTATTCCATTCCTGCCCTTCAAATAAGGGGAATTATCAGCTTTGTGGCTTCCCAAGTTTTCAGCCTTCCATCTCAGCCAAGACAAGTGAGGGCTATTCAAGTTTTTGCCTTGCTTGTCCTGACTCCCCGCAGATGCTGGAATGTACAGAATAGCTCTAGCACAATGTACTCCAGTTTTACTGCTGGTGCTGGGGCTGGGAAGCAGGGGCAGTGCAGAACAATGCAAACTTTGAGTATTATCCAGGGGACACTCAAAATCTGCTCACTCCATTGCAGTGCTGTAAAGACTTTCTCTCAAAATACACCAAGACTTCACTTTTACTGTCAAGACCAAAGAATGACTGACATTGAACAGTGAAAAGCCACCACATCCGAATAAAAGTAGTTTTAAAAGGGATGGGACATTTTAAGATGTTGGGTACAAAACCTAGCAAGAAGCACTATCACAAAAGTATTTGCATTTGTTCAGTGCATTTTTGAAAAGGTACTGATCTCGCATGCAAGCATATGTTCCCTATTTTTGCTTCACAGCACATATCCGCTAATGCTGCCCATCACTTTTCAGCCTTTCAGGCTTTTTGTACAAATACAAGCTAGTGATATCAGTAATGAATACAGAAGACTGCAAGTGAGAACAGATAAATTTCCTCTGAAAGGTGACTCAAAGGAAACAACAGCTTGCACATTGCACTTTCCTACTGACCTCAATACACATCAAGAAAAATTGAGGTTTTAGGTTCTTCTGTAGCAGGCAGATAGAAGAAAAATTTAACACTTCAAGACGTTCGCACAAAGTAAAAAATAATTAAGTTTTAATTTCTCCTGAAGATTAGGAATAAGTACAGTAGTAGTCAGTCATACGGAACATGGCAAAAATGGAAAAACAAGAAATTGAGTTAATAGGGAAAATTCAGGGGGTTTTCATTCTGCAAGAAAGCTTTTGGCATTCTGAGTAAATAGAAGGCAGAAAGTAGAAACTCTGGAAAAGAAAAAATCCCATAAACTAATTTCTCATTATTATTTACTAGCATCTATGTAAAGCTAGAGAAATGAACAAATTATTCAAAAAGCAAATGAGTTGTCATAAGCTCAATAAACTAAACTCCCCTTAAATACAGAATGCACATTTCAACCAATTCAGCAAAAGCAGAGTAAGCATCTGCAAGGAAAGATGCCTGTAAAAGAGGTATTTCAAGTAATCTTGAGACTATTCCTAAAACACACTTAACTAGGGAGCCACACACACAGTAAAACAACAGTTGATGCTTATAAATAGAGTAACATTAAAGGTACAAACAAACAAACCAAGCTCTTATGCTACAGCTCAAGCTATATTGTGGAGGGGAAAAAAAAAGAACCTTTTCTTACTAGCCCACTTTGAGTCAATGGTACAGACTGCAGCACGGAAGTCTGGCAAGTTATATCTTCAAATGATCTATGACTGCATCTTCTTCAGACCAATACTCAAACCAACCCCCAGAAGCATATTAGGCCCTACGCGAGAAGCATAAAACCACAAATGAGCCAAAGCAGGTTTATGAGAACTTTCCCAAGGCCTGTCTTGGGAGGACAGATCAAATATTTACTGAAAAGCATTGATAATGGTGTACTGACTCTGCTCATAAACTTTCAAATGCCTGAGGATGCAATGAAACAGCACTTTTAGCACTCATCACTTCGAACACAACCCATCACCACATTGGCTGCTCTGTTTCCCTCCTCAGTGAGTAAACTCTTCTCCCTAATTACTAAAGCCACTAGTTAGCAGCACTCACGGCACATATCAGAAAAATGCCTCACCAACCACTTTGTCTAGCCAGAACACCATAACTCACGTATTTGCATACTTCTTTGGGATTCAGGAATTGCGTACTTATGATTTTCCTCCCAGCTTTCAGGTTTTGCTGTCCTGCTTACACATTCTGCAGAGAAACTTTCCCCATGGTTTTGAGGAGTATTTGAACACTGTAAACCCATGAGTCTCGGGATTGAAGGATCCATACATCCCACAAACAAGAGAGGTCTCCTGCAGCCTTAGGCCAACCATGGGACTTACCCACCTTGAATACTACTACTTTAGTAAACAGCTGTAAGCTTAAAGAATAACTTAGTTGACTTTGATTCAGTTCAGCAAGGAGACAGACACGCTGAAGAAGCAGATACTATATCAAGCTGTAAAGAAAGATCCATAGATTCGTTTCATGTAGATTCAGAAATATCACTTCTGTACCCTAACCACATAGGTATTTCTGATTTAGAAACGGCTGGGTAGAAAGCCTCACTCCACACATTTCCTTTAAGCCTTTTCTATATTTAGTTTTTATAGCTTAAGAGTGACAAGTCTAGTGCCATGGCATTCCCTGAAACAGAAGTTAAATATTTTTATGTGTAACATTCTTACACAGTTCAGCTGCAACAGACTTGCAAGGTTAAAATAAGTAATCTCATCCTATCACTGAGGCTGTCCTTTCTAAGCAGTTTTGCAACCACAAAGTATGTAAGAATAGCTCAGTGTAAAGTAACCGAAGAAGAGGAAAAACCGAAGAAACCTGGACAGAAAGTATTAGCTGGGTAACAGGAGCCCGACAGCTACAAATCCCAATAGATCAACTATTCACTTCAATTTGAGAAAGGACAGCAGGACTGACCTCACAGCTTGCAATAACGAAAATAGAAACGCCACTCCCGCTGCCAAATAATAATCCAAAGGGCTTTAAAAAGCAGCAACAAGAAACACAGAGAGAACGCAAAACTTGACGGTCTTTCTTTCCTCAACTACAAGTAATAGATATGCATAGTTTAAAGCAGAGTCTACACGGAGAACCACTCACTGTTCTTTCCCCTAGGCCTTCGGCATTTCCAAGGGGGACGTCTCTCCTTTTCGGTACCCCCACTTAAAGCAATCCTTTCCGGAACCTGCCTGACGGGCAGCCATGGCAACACGGTGGGATTACCGGGCCCAAGCAGCTTAACTGAAGCCATCAATCTCCCCTCAAATTTTATTTACGAGCAGCCTCCCCTCCGCCGCCGGCTCTGCCGGGAAGCTCCTCTTTGTGCAGGGCTGTCCTGCCGGCATGGTGCCTCTTCTTCCCTGCCTTGCCTGGCCCCGCCGCCTCCTCTCAACCCGTTACCGCCCTCCACCACTCACCGCCTGCAGCATCGGCCCGGGCGCAGCCTGGCGCGGCGACCAGCTGCGGGGCTGCTCCGGGAGGGAGGCCGGGGAGAGGAGAACGTGCGTGTGTGCCCCGTACGCTACCGGCAGGAGTCGCCAAGGGAAGAGGGGCGGCCCCTTCCCTCAATGCCCTCCCCTCCGCAGCCCCCCGGGACGCCTACCTGGCTGGGCTACGGGACCGAATCCCGCACCCCGGAGAAAGAGGCCCCGCTCCTGAAGCCCGGGAGCGGTCCCTCATGGGGCCCTTCTCCGATCAGGGCCCTCGGCAGCGCCTCAGCCCGGCCTCTCCCCTCCCCTTGGCATCAAGCGCCTCCAAACGCCCCCCGCAAGGCGGGCAGCGAAGCTTCAATTTGCGTAGGGCTCATCCCCCGGGTAACACTGTCCCCGCTACGCCGCGATGTTAGCTTTTACCAGGAAGTTCTCAGGAGCCTCTGGGAAAGGTCCGGGACATCTCCTCTCACCAGCTCCCGAGCCGATTTACATGGTGTCCTTTTGAAAGGAGGTTTGTAGAGGCAACAAAGTTCATTAAATGGAAGCTCAGTTAATTCCTTGTATGCTTGCAGCAAAAAACACTTATCGGAATAGCACAGCGTGTAACAATGTTGTTGGTAGCTGCCGCCTAAAGGAGGTTTTAAAACGGGAAGGGTGCACGGGCTCTACACGAGGTGAGCTGGGAGCTTCCCGTCCCAAATAAAGCTGGCGGCGGCGGGAGCATTTTTCAGGACAGAAACGCCGGCGAACTCGAAAACGAGCACTTTTCAGACTACCCCGGTTCTGCGGGTTCAGGCATCATCCACAAAATCCTCTCAGTCTGTGGAGCAGCTCACAGGGCTAAATACACGCGTTATAAAACGGGGGGGAATTCACTTACCGCTTCTCCGTAGAGTAGGTATTTTATCTTTAAATCATCCGAGACAACATGAGGACTCTTTTTCAGGGCCGTCCAGGCTGCTATTGATAGCTTCAGCCTTACTCAGGACACAATGGTGTGAGCGATAAAGACGAAGAGAAGGGATTACTTTTTTTTTTTTTCTCTCCCTCCTCCCCGCTGAGCTTTATCTGGGAAGAGACAACGTAGAAAGGAAGCTGCACGTTGTGTGTTTTGAGCAGAGATGTTATTTGGCTCCAGTTTGCTGAGATTCCTGCTCCAATTATACCAAAGCCTCCCCAGGAGGAGGAGAGACTCACGTGAAGAAAACAACTGCAGATCCGTTTCCCTTCTTCCAGCCCTCAGAGTCTTCGACTTCCAGCCTGGAGCCCCAGCCTCTTCCCTCCCCGCCCCGGGCCGGGGCCTTCTCTTACACGCCCACCCCGGTATCCTGGGGGGCTGGAGACAAGGAGCTGCTGCTGCTGCCGCCGCCATCACCGTGTCAGCTTGTCCCACCTCGCTAGCGCTGCAGCAGCCTCCAAGAATTAACAGCTAATTAACAAGGTGATTGTCACCCGAGGGTGGGGGATTAGAGAGGAAGCCAAGCAAGCTGAAAGCCACCGCAGTAATTTTGGGTGCACTCTTTCTGAGTGGGCTGCCCCCTTCCAGCCACCCCCGGTAAAAGCCATTTGGGGGAAAATCAAGCATCACCCTTTACGAGCAACGCAGGGGAGAGTCATGGGGCTCCTGAAAAACACCTCTGCGCACTACAGCACCTATTAACTCTCACTTATTCCGTCCTTACCCTTCAATTCACCTTTGCGTTATAGATACAAAACCAATTAAGAAAAATCGTTAAGGTTGCACAATGGAGAGTCAGAAGTTAGGAAATACCAGAAGATGGGTTGTGTGACTTTGCTTCGCCCTCCTTGCTCATACATTTCACGACAGCCTTAAATTATTTAGTCAAGTATTGTTTTGTTCTGGCCTCACTTAATTTTGCAAGGACACAAGATGGCCTTTACTCTTGCAGAGCAAGATGCTGTGACCAATCACCACAGAGGAGCAGAGGAAAACTTGAGGAAATGGATCCTGTTCCTGCCTCTGTTCCAGACAGGATGTGTGCGCTGCGGCTGCATCTTTTGTTCATGAGTTCATGAGCTAACCTGGGTATCGCTAACAGTCTATGGATCTTTGGGCAGGCTGAGAAAAAAAATAGGAGTGAAGAACATGAACATGCTCTGTTAGCCAGCCTGAGCCCCTGTGGCTTCAAGAGGCTAACTCAAGTTATTAACACATCTCTAAAGCTAATTAGACATGCAATGTTCCTACAGTGATACTATGTGATGAATTCAGATAAATCATTTGACTTCCCATCTGGCTATAAGTTGTGTGGTTGTCCATTTTCTGACAGTCTTGCATGAGGCATCCCACTCTGGAAGAAATGAACATTCACACTCACAGCCTAAGTCCGTAGGAGCTGTAGTGATGTGAAAAACATGTTGCTCACTTTTAGTCCCTTTGTGTAAGAAACACAAAAAATTGTCTCTGAATGTTTCTCTATCTGGAATAAGCTGAAAAATCCCAACTTCTAATTGCATCAGCCAAATAATGTAATAATCTAATCTGTAATTATGTCATTTCACTTCAGTTTCTTCTGGTAACTAACTGCCCAAGACCAGCTACAAAGTGAACATCAGTGTTCATTGTCAACCAAATGCATCAAATTAAATTCGGAGATTCAAATGGCAATTTGAATGATTAATGCATTGTAGAAAAGTTTAGTTCCCAGCTTTTTTTTCAAAATTATCCACACAAGCAAGGAGTTAAATAAATCATCTGCAACACCGATGAATTTACTTGGCAGAGAATGTGAGGAATCACTTCTCCAGGATATATTCTATTGCACACAAACAATATCAGTAATGATTTGACAATAATGAATAGCCTTCTAAAAGCTTTAGAAAAAGGATGACTACCAGGAAGTCAAATGAATGCTCCTTCGAGCAAAAACAATGCATGTGACCAAAAAGTCAACAGATTTTCCTATTTCAGCTCTAAATCAACTCTCCTGAGACACAACGCCCCCCTGAACCAACATAAAAACCACAGAAGCCTTTAAATGCTACGCAATGACTAAAATAAATGTGAACAAAATGGAGTCTTATTTAGGTTCCATGAGAAACTATGTACCTCCTGAGCCATTAATAAACTATGAGAATGTTGCATCTGGACTCTACGCCAGCTCACAAGAGCAGAGAAAAAACAAAGAGAAAAATTACAGGAAATAGAAGGGAAAAATTGTTGAACAAAGGAAAAAACAAAACTATGGAGGACATGGAATAAACAGAATGGGAAGTTGCAGCATCATGAAAGTGATTTCCTCCTCAACAATCCAACAAGCAAGATGACTAATCAGGCTCTGCGTATGTGATGCACCAGACGGTCTGTCATACACCTCTGGTCTTACCATTAAAATACAAGAGAACTATCCAACGTTATTACTTTGGGAGATGAGGCCAGGCTGGACAGGGCTTTGAGCAGCCTGGTCTAATGGGAGGTGTCCTTGCCCACAGCAGGGGAATTGGAACCAGATGATCTTCGAAGTCTCTTCCAACCAAACCATTCTGTGATTCTGCAATTCTATGAATGGAGGGTACAGACTTCCACAACATCCCTTTTGTAGAAGTCCATCCCATTTTGTAGCTTTACTACCTACCACCATAGTCTGATACTAATCTTATGTCATGCCACAAGAACTGCCCCAAGTCCCATATGTGCCCAAATCTCTGCTACTGGCCTCCAAAACCTGTCTAAGCAGTACTCTGTTTCACAGATTTTCTCACAGTCCCCTTGTTCCACATGCTAGGGGAATGCTCTCCACCTCACTGTTACCCAAGCTGTAGTAAGCACCAATCTTCACGTAGTTTGTTTAGTCACCAATTTGTGGTTGTATGGCACTTCTTCCAGAGTGTCTTTGCCAGGAGACAACTTACTAAAGTCCTTCCCAGGAGCTTTAAAGAATCTGGTTATTTGCTATAGGGCATCTCAAACTCCCAGCGTTTGTCATGAGTTCATGGTATGCAATATCCACCTAGGTTAATATCACTTCTTCAAGAGCTGATCAACCAAAGAGCTATGTTAGGTTGCTGTCAGGGTCTCTAGAGACTGCTTTTTCTGGGAAGTGCACAAAGTTCTTTCTCCTGTCCTGGGCTGTGCAATGCTTCTGTACTCTGTATGGGACACAGCAAACAAAACATAGGACAGCAAGAAATGTCACTGAGGCAACAAGCAGCCTCCCTGACCACAAACTGAAGTGGTGAGCACATTATGAAGCTCTATTTGCTCACTGGGCATGTTCAGGGGAAGAAATAGGTCAAAACATCCTCACTTGAAGAGCACTGCTAGCAAAACAACAGGAAGGAGAAGGGGAAGAGTTTGAAAAACTATGGAATAATGCATCCTGAGTGCCCAGTGATTTTTACCAGATCAACAATATTAATTGTCCCCTCCATTTTTTGCCTTATTTCTCTTAAACTATATTGTCACATGGAACTCAAGTTTTCGACTTGTCCTCTCCATCCTTCCTTGTTGCCAATGTACTCACATGACTCTACCTGTACATATACCCAAGGGTAACCCAACCTGAAGCTTCCAGCACTGAAAGCAGTCCTTCCCTCAAAGAGAGAAAGAGGTCATGCTTCCTCCCCTGTCAGGAGACTAGTCTCTCAAGACCTATCTCTCCTACCCATCTGATGGGGACACGGCAGTCACATCCTGCAGCTCATGGACACAAAGCAGGCTGCTGTTCATAGAGGAATGCGGTTGTGGTATCTGGCACTGGGAGAAGGAGAGAGAGGTGAGGTGGTGCACAGGAAGGGATAACCAGACAAGGAGTGGTGAGAGACCCTTATTTGTTAGGTCACAGCTCCAGTGCCCAATACAGACAAGCTCTCAGCTCAGAGAGAACAAGAAGTCCTTGAGCCTGTGAGTCAGGGCCCCTACCCACTTGGCCTCATGTGCTCAGCTGACTGACATAAGCTGGTTTTGGAAGATGATAGACTTGTCCTTTTATGATAGTTCTGTTATTCCTATGGTAGTGTGCTGGGACTCACTGCTCCCTTTCCAAAGAGAAGCAAACATGCGGGATGCCTCTGCTATTTTAAGCACAGCTTAATGCCTAGATTCTTTCCCTATGAGCTTTATTAAAAAGCTCTCTCTGGCTTTCCCCGTTGCTTCCCTATGCACAGCCTATCATTCTGGCATCTACATACCCAAGTCCCTGTCCTGTGTCTGGCTGGCTTCCAACAAGAAGAAGATTTAAAGGCTAGGTGAACCAGTATAAGTCATATGTGAACAGCAAGCTAATTTCAATGAGAGACAGACATGGTCTGAGGAGGAGAAAATTGCTTTGCATATTTCTTAAATGTAAGAGCTCAAGCTGCACTCGAAGTCTTGGATGTAGGTGCAACACCTGGGAAAATTGTAAACGCATTTCTTCCCAGGACTCACTTATCCACTTACAGCTTCTGCCAGGTAATGACCATTGCTACAGGCCAAACAAACATTTGCAACAGGTTGGAAGACTCAGTAGGAACCCACAGGAAATGGCACTGGAGAAGGAATACTTCCTTCACAGCACTCCAGGCTGAAAAGAGCAGCCCTACAGCAGAAAAGACTGTCTTGGTCTCTGCAGCTTGTGAGAGATGTAGCTCATGGAGTAGATTTTTCATTTTTACTGTTCCACTCCTGTTCCAGACTTGACCCATGTGAATATGATCAATAGGCCAGTAGCCAAAAATTTGCAATCCTAATACAATATACTCTCCATTTCCACGCCAAGCTATTTAATCTATACAAATAGAAAATACCAAGTGATCTTTGAAAATCATTAAAAAATAAGCCAGCTGTCATTTAACTCATCATTTCATTAATCATTAAATTCCCCACTGTATGCAAACAGGAAGCTCTACTTCCAGCAACCCTGGCCACCTGCTCGCAGCATTTGTTTTTTGGAAAGGCAGCTGATTCTGACTTGGACATCTCTTTGAAACCTGGCCATTCTTGCCTACAGCCAAAATATAATGGCGCAAGAAGAGGCTTGTCACTGAAATGTCATTATAGAAACACTACTGGGAGTTGTGCCATGGTCAACTTTTAGTTCCCAGATACCGTTTGGGAAACAAATGCTTCTAATAATAAACTTGGGCATGGCTAGTCATCTGTATGATAGGCTGCCACATTTCTTCTCAGTAGTCACTGAGACAAAAAGAAATAACCCCACCTTAGTAATGACAACACTGATAAAAAGCTGGTCATAGAAAACAGCATTGGGCTGAGTACTCAGCTACTGTTTCCATTTACATTGAGCAGAATAACAAACAGAAGCAGGTTGGCAACTAAATTTTGAAACTTCTGTCAAATTAAGAAAACTCATTGGTGAATTAACTAGGACACACCAAAGACAATTAAAAAACCCAACCAATAAATCTTCAGTCATTCACAGAAAAGGAGAACATGCCTTAGATAAAATGCTATTTTAATTAGAGAGGTAGGGAAGCACTGATGTAATTGTAGTTTCCCTCAGAATACAGTATAAGATTTGGGCTCTTTCACTTGAGGAGAAAACAGTTCTGGAGAAGATATAGGGAAGAGCAGGTTACACAGAGTATGGACATCACTACTTGTGCTTTTGAGCTGTTTGTTGAACTTAGCATGACCATGTGGAAGTGTCTGTTATCTCCAGCAAGCACAAGTGAAGCAACACAAGCTGCAAAACAGAGGCTGTTCCTTCAGATATTCTTGTATAAACCTAGACTACATGTCACTGGAAAAGCTTTTATTTAAATGAAGACAGCTAAGAGCATTATCTGTATCATTGCTTACTCTAACTACACACATTTTCAATTTTTCTCGACTAGAGGAGTATCTTCTCTCTCTCTTCCCCCCTCCATCCCCAACTAATCATAGTAATTTGGAAGCTTAGTTTTCCAAAAAGTCTTTACATTTTCTTGTGAATATAACTAAACCATAGATATAGTCTTGCCTGCAAGCATATAGGATGAAGGAAAAGATAATTACAGAATTAATCAGACAAACAAGATTGCTTTGCCCCTTTAGCCAGCTATCCCATGAGCTAGAGCAATTTGAGTAACACAGTTTCTAGGGTGGTCAGAAGCCTCTATTCAAATAAACTCTAATGTGAATATGTAATTGTTCTTCTCCAAAATGTTATTCCTCAAATAACTCCGTTAAGAATTTCCTAATATGGTGCTTGGTCAGAGCTGCTAGGAAATAGCCTTGAATATCCCCACAGTAAACAAAGTAAATCTTTATGGACTGTTGCCTCCAAGTTTTGGTTTAACATAGAGCTGAATTGAGAACCCAGAGAATGCTTTATGAAGTGAACAGTTACCTTTTGATGACTGAAAGATTGATCTAAAATCAACAGAATCCCATTCTGTAAGTGGATACTTGTAACTCCAACTTTATCAAGTCACAAACGTGTGGAATAAACATGACAATATCCCAAATTCTACAGTACTATTGTTGCTACCAAGTAATCACAAAAAGTAATTTACAACAGAGAACAACAGAGGAGGAACAACGATAGACAATATGAGAGTAGAACTGGAAATACTGAAACTGCAAATAAAAAGTTACACTTTTTTGAATAAAAGGATCCCCTGTGACCTTTCCAGAAGGTGCAAACAGCAGAGGATGCTAACAGCTGAAGTAATTAACATGTTCTTAATCTCTTAACAGAAACAGAGGTAGTTTTTGTAGAACTAAAGAACTTTCAGAAAGAAGTGGACTCATAAGTCAGAGACAGAGCCTTCTCTGCCTTTACTCTTTCCAGCTTTTATTCTCTAGCCTGAGGCTTTTCCTCTGAAAGGGATTCATCTGTGGCTGTGTCTGCTTGTGAAGAGATGCAGTGTTTCAGCACCTGTCAGGTAGCACAGTTGGCTTTTATGAACAGATTTTCTTCCATCTAAAATGCCTCTAAAGCAAGTGATTACTAAAAAATTCATACCAACTTAACTTCTCACTTGTCACTAGAGCTTATCTGATATTTTCAGAGTTGTCTCTTAAAATTTATCAAACCGTCTTTCAGCATTGAGGAACTTTTGCAACATAAATGCAACTGAATGTTGTAACTTGTCACTCTCCAAGGGGGACTTTTGTGCTTTCTAACAACAGTAAGAGACAATGTTTCCCCTCTTCAAAACATATTGTTATGTCTTGAACAAAGACAGCAAACACCATCAGTGACATGTATACCATGATTTTTCAGATCCTTCAGACTAGTAGAAAAAGAAGGCTAGGCTACACGAAGGAAAAGGAAAAGAGTGTCTTAAAAATAAATAAACAAGAAAATGCTTAAAAGGTTTTCTTGAAATAGGACAGGTTTAGTTATTTTTTTCAACAAAAATTACCTATTTTTGAGAATAACTTCAGCCTATGTCCAAAATGTCTGAAAAAAGAGAGTTCAAACCAACACCACAGTTCTGATGCATCATGGTCTGGATCTGACTTTGATTTCTGTCAGATAACTCTAAAAGGATTTCAAAGTGTAGGAGTAAAACATTAGGGCAAGCTATAGCTATGAAACTGAAGGGGACTGGTTTTGTTTTAGGCAGATTTGTTGACACTGTCAGACAATAACAGGCAGAAATTCTGTGAAAAGATTTGGATTAGTTGAGTTTGACTCTACAGCTACTCACTCTTGGCAACATTCCCTGGGATGGCCAGCCATTGTTACGCAGGCTGCTTGTTACAGTAGTTAGTTAACTTTTAAGGAATACATTTTAAATTAAATGCAAGAGGCACTTCTCCCTTGGGATCCTGCTTGAACTCTTGCTGGCTTACTCATTATGCTCCTCAGAAGTTCAGCAGACAGACTTTAAAGAGTGCTTCCGGTACTTGGCTCTGCAAACAGCCTACTAAGCAGATTTTTAATTTTTTATTTGTTTGTTCAAAAGTCAGGAACACCAGGAGCCTTGCAGTTCCTGGCAGCCCTCTCACAAAGGAGCATCCAGGATTTTTTGATTTCTTGCCCCAACAGTCTAGAAATCAAAGAATCTCAGTCTTCCCTTCTTTCTCCTGCCATCCCACTTCTTGGAATTCTTGTTTGTTGAACAAACAAGCCCCAGCTTCTTCAGCAAACCCAGGGGCTTTGGGAATTGGAAGTCTACAGTTTCTTAATTTTTCTCAGTTCAAATTTGTTGAAATTAGAAAGCCAACATTCTTCAGATTGCTGTTCTGTGGAGAGCTTAGCAATTATCTTTTCAGTGCAGTTTGGAATGCAAACAGAATTGCTGATTTTCAGTGCCATCAGCAATGTGGATTTACTGTTGCATCTTCCTACCTCTGGTTTGGGAAAGTGTCAGAATTGTGTCTTTGTAAAAATGGATGGGCAAATGCAAGTCTGAACAAAAGGTAACTAATTATTGCCTGCAGATATTACAGTGACTAGTTTGAAGAGGAAAAGGCTCTGACAGATTAAAAAAATATGCATTTCCAAAACTAGAAACAATGGATATAAATTAGAGGGGGATAGATTTAGACTAGACATAAGAAAGAAATTCTTTACAGTGAGGGTGGTGAAATACTGGAACAGGTTGCCCAGGGAGGTTGTGGATGCCCCCTCTCTGGAGGTGTTCAAGACTAGGCTGGACAGGGCACTGGGCAGCCTGGTCTAGTGGGCGGTGTCCCTGCCTATGGCAGGAGGGTTGGAACTCGATGATCTTTAAGGTCCCTTCCAACCCAAACTATTCCATGATTCTATGATTCTATGAAAACTGTCTCTAATATTTGCCATGATAATAAAGGAGATCTAAAGGGGAAAAAAGTTAAACCTACAGTGAAAAAAATTGTATGTGGTGATTTGCGAAAGTACATCTAGCACAACCATCGTTGCAGTTGGTTTCACTTTACTACTTCAGCACTTTTTTAGGGACTGGTTTCACTGAAAATGTTGAAGATGCGATTTTTGGCTGTTGAGCTGATTCAAGTAAGTAAAACCACCTTTCTACAAAGAGGAAGAAAAAAAAAACCCATTATACCTTTGACTAGGAAATAATTCTTTAAACTCAAATACCATAAACTGGAATTGAACAGAACCTGAATCAGATTATTTTATCTACCAGTATCCTTAAGATGAAGTGTATACACAGTCCTCAGAGACAATAATCAGACAGCCAAGCTGATTTAAATGGTGGCAAACAAGCAGAACACAGGTCTGACCATCCTGATGTCTATTCTTGTTCTAAAGTGTGGAGCCCTCAGTACAAAAAAGACATAGAGATTTTGGAAAGGGTCCAGAGGAGGGCCACGAAGATGATCAGGGGGCTGGAGCACCTCCCCTATGAGGACAGGCTGAGGGAGTTAGGCTTGTTCAGCCTGGAGAAGAGAAGGCTGCGGGGTGACCTCATTGCAGCCTTTCAATACCTGAAGGGAANACGGACATGCGTTTGTTTGGTGGCCCTGCTAGGCAGGGGGGTTGGAACTACATGATCCTTGAGGTCCCTTCCAACCCGGGTCATTCTGTGATTCTGTGTAAAGCATTTCTACTCCTATGCATGCATTTAAATTCTATGCTATGAACTTTAAACAACCTTTTTTCTCACCATCAAAGCAAACAAATTAAGGAAAAAGATACTCCACTTTGAAGTAAAATCTCATTTGAATAGTAGATTTTTAAGATGTGCCTGCTGAAAAGGAATAGAAAATGCAATTGCCAATACAAATAAGTGAAATAAACAATGATTGGTATCCAGTCCATGGACCTTTCTTCCTTCCAGATGACAAAGTAATTCTGATCATTATTAGTTTTTACTTTCAGATAAAGAATTTTGCCATTAAAAAAAAAAGAAAGTAGTTTGCTTATTTTCTTCACAGGTTTCATCTGTGCAGTATGACTAAACACATTTACTAAGATTTGAGCTGATGGGTATGTGGGTGTGCTATTGAAAGAAAGGCATCTATGATATACCAGTGTTAAAAAAAACCCAAAAACCCAACCCAAAATAAAACAAACTTATCCTTTGCTGTTTATGTGCCTGCAGACTCAGCTGCATGTAATGCTTTATCTTGCTATGTGTTTTGTCTCTAAACACAATATGGTCAATGGTCAATATTGAATCTGTCAATAATTTATTTTGTAAAAAGACCCACCTCTAATTAATGCAAATAATAGTACATTTATAGACTAATAAAAAAGTCTGATAAGTTTTTCTATTTGTCCTGTTCTTCAGTTGCCTACAGACAAATCTTGATAAGGTAAGCTTCCTGATTTGTAATTACTGCTGTGATTTTGTAGAAAAATGCAGGTGGCCTTACAGCATCTTTGTTCAAAATTGATCTTATTTGGCTCATGTGGATTTATTCACTAAAAACCAAAGAAAACTGCAAAAAAAAACAAGGGAGACAAGGTCTGCATTTTGTTCATTTTGTTCAAAAATATATTGTAAAATATAATACTGTAAGAGTTTCAGGGATGGGCCACAGGAAACATTGTGGTGTGCAAATAGGCACAGATATGCTCTGAAGCTGGAATGTAATAAGTAGCAAGATCGATCTTATCACTGAAACTTAGAATCAGGAAAAGACATGACTCGGCTTTTAAGTGCTGCCAAACAATTGTATAAAGGTGTTCCTGAGGTGACCAAACAAGTGTTTGCCATGCTAACTCAGTCCTGCTCATTCCCTGAGAAGGAAATAACTGGGATACATACTTCAGGAGTGTAAAGCTGCACTACTGATTCCTACAAATGAAAATGCCTTCAAGAAACAAAAATTGTTTGCTCTGAGTCACTTGACTCAGCTGGCTTCTGATACCAATGGTGAGAGTTCGTAAAGTTTTGAACATGATCTCCATAGTGTGCTCCTCATCCAGTACTCACCCCTTACACCAGGAAATGAGGAACTGCAACAAACTGGAGGGGAAAAAAAAAGTTTTTTGTTTCTCTAACAGAGCCTGGGTGCACTGGCTACCCAGCACAGCTTCACAAACCAGGCATTTCTGTTTGAACTTGAATCTCACATTAAAATCCACAGCAGGTGCCCAATCAACACTCCTGAACAGCCAAAGTTTACATAAACTAACTGAGGCAAAATTGATGTTGAATCTGAATGTCAAGTTAATTGTCCAGGGTATTAACATTTTCCCTCCATCTGTGGAGAAGAAGCTCTTAAAGTTTCCACAGAGTAAGTGGACAGCTTTAAAAACCAGTTATAGCTACATAAAAAAACCTTACGCCCTTATTAATATGTCATGTCTTATCTACAGGATCACGCTCTAGCTCTCTAGACACAAACCACAAGACACAATCCCAGGATATAGGCATCTACACGCACATCCACTATTATCTCTCCTTCCTTCGTTACAGCCATTCTGAGTTTTAAATCAGATTTTTAAATCAGATTGCAGCATAGCTGGTATGCCACAAATTTTTTAGCAAAGATAAAACCAATAGAGAAGTCTAGTAAGGCTATTCTAGGTCAGTGTTTCCTCAAATAAAAAGCTATACTCCTTATGGCACCAATTTGTTCCAATTTGTGATGTCCATATTTGCTCATCTATAAGCCACAATGTACCTCTCATCTTGGGTGACTATTTTCCATGTGGCTACCCTTCGAGGTTTCCTTTTACATCCTTTCAACAAGTTCCCTTCTTTTTCTGTACTGCTCTAAAACATGCCCATTCCCACACTTAAATTTTTCTCCTCAGACATCTTACTCTTCACTATCCTCTCTTTTTTTTTTTTTGCCCCTATGAAAATAAGATACATGCAAATGGCTTCTTTCTCTCTTCTCTCCTCCTTTCACCACCCACATCCCCAATTTCTGCTCAACTCTTCAGCCCCTCAGAAAGGGGCTTCCCTGATTTCAGAATCTCCTTGAAAAGAAGCTCCTTGGAAAGCCAGCAGTATGTGGTGCTACACCTGCTGGTTTCCATTCTTAGCCTGGTGCATCAGTTCATTCAAATTGTTTTGCCTCCAGTCTTGAGCATCTTTCAACTAAAATCTCCTACCACTATCAGCCATATTTTTAAAGCACTATTTTATAGCATTATGGGGGCAATGGATACACCTGTTACAATGACAATCAGTACCAGACCTCCAGTATAACATTTTAATTTTCTGTAACTGTGGCTCCAGCTCTGGTTGTTTTCAAAAACAGTTTAACTGAACTGCTTTTAAAACCAACTAAGAGTGTGAGTCAGCCAGCAGAAAACTGGGGCTGCTGTGCTCTTGCTTTTCTAAATCATAGAATCATAGAATAGTTTGGGTTGGAAGGGGCCTTAAAGATCATAGAGTTCCAACCCCCCTGCCATAGGCAGGGACACCTCCCACTAGACCAGGCTGCTCAGTGCCTTGTCCAGCCTGGTCTTGAACACCTCCAGAGAGGGGGCATCCACAACCTCCCTGGGCAACCTGTTCCAGTATTTCACCACCCTCACTGTAAAGAATTTCTTTCTTATGTCTAGTCTAAATCTATCCCCCTCTAATTTATATCCATTGTTTCTAGTCCTCCCATCCGATATTATGTTAAAAATTCCTTCCCCTGCCTTTCTGTAGGACCCCCTCAGGTACTGATAAATTACTATGAGGTCCCCTCTGAGCCTTCTCTTCTCCAGGCTGAACAACCCCAACTCCTTCAGCCTGTCCTCATAGGGCAGTTGCTCCAACCCTTTGATCATCTTCGTGGCCCTTCTCTGGACCCTCTTCAATAGCTCAATATCCTTCCTGTGTTGAGGGCTCCAGAACTGGACGCAATACTCCAGGTGGGGTCTCACCAGTGCCGAGTAGAGGGGTAAAATCACCTCTCTTGACCTGCTGGTCACATTCCTCTTGATGCAACCCAGGATTTGGTTGGCCTTCTTGGCTGCGAGTGCACACTGTTGGCTCATGTTGAGTTTGTCATCAACTGACACACCCAAGTCTTTCTCTACAGAGCTGCACTCAAGCCACTCTCCACCCAGCCTGTATCTGTGCTTGGGATTGCTTTGACCCAGGTGCAGGACCTTGCACTTGGCCTTGTTGAACTTCATGAGGTAATGAATTACACTTCTGGTGTAATCAGCGCAGCAGGGAATGGAAATTAAATGTAGATACAGTGATTATGCTCCTTCCCTTTATAGGTAAGGCTCACGTGCCTCCAAGTCCCAGCCTTGAACACAGATCTTCAGTAATTTTAAGTATGTGGCAACTATCATGACAGGATGAGGTCCACTTGTGCTCACTGCCAGTTCCCTCTGCAAGGTCTAGTGGAAAGGGGAGGCTGACAGGAGGTCTGCATTTCATCATCTGGGAATGTATAGCTACTAAGCTACAATGAGGCCACCAAAGACATTTTGCCATCCATTCATTCAGGCCTGATTTTTAGTATCACAAATGGTGCTGCTCATTAGAGGATAATCCATCAAGGTTAGATTAAAAAGATTATGGCCACATATTGTGGTTCTTTATGTGTAGTTTCTTTATGGTTCTCAGCACCATTCACTTTTATTCTTGCAGTGTTATGGGAGCACCTGAATCATAGGTGGTGCTTGGCAAACCTTGCTTTGACACACACGTACCCCCCCAAAGAAAGGTGGCCAATCCATTGAGGAAGCATTCATTTGCACAAAAGCATGCTTTTCTAAGAAGTGCATCACCCCCACATGCTTCAAAATGTGATCTCCCTATGGCTATGAAGGAAATTCACTATAATTCCTTGAGTGTACAGCAACAAGAGGGTCTATTCATATACTTAGGAAGAATTACTACAAATACCATCTTTTCCTGCTGCTGAAAAGCAATTTAAAAGGACAATGATACTATTCCATATTGCTAAATAATGTAATATCTGGTGTTTCTTTCTGAAGTCTAACTCATGCAATCACATTACTACAACATGACCCTCAACTCCCTTGACAAAAGTAGTCTTTTATCAACTTCATTATAGATCTGAAGCTTAAAATATGAACCCCTAGGCAAATAGAGATGAACCTAGAGTTATTACTTGCTTTAAACAAATCTTGTGACTTTGAGTCATTTTCAATCAGATGGCTTGGGCAACATCACATCCCCTGATATTTCCTTATGCTCTGCTGGTAACCTCAATGCCCAAGTAAATATTTTACTTAGCGGGTGATATAATTTTCAGAGAATTGTGTGGAAACTATTGTACCTTCCAACATGTTTGCAGTAGGAGGCTTCATTTGCAGTTACACACCACTGAGTTGTAAATGTCATTTGAGCAAACAAAATGTCAGACACTGCATCAACTGTGTTTTTTCTATCTAATTGTTTTTATTTTACTTCAAAGGAAACTGGCGTGTATAGAACAGAATATGTAATGGATGGCTTACTCTCAGATAATGAAGGGTGAGGTCTAAAGACTCTGGATTTCTACATTCAGCTCCGCCAAGATATGACATGGTGGCTCTGATGAGATCCTAAGCAGCCAAACTATATCCTTTAGTTATGATTACTATTAATATCTAGTGTATTCTTAGCTCATAAGACACTCAGATCCAGACTTCTGTAATATTTAGACATTGCATAAATGCAGAACAGGAAGACTGGCTGAGTCCCCAGATTGCTTACTACCTAATGACTCATATGGTCATTTTTGGATACTCAGCTTGAAACAAATTATCCTAGTTTTCAAAAGTCCCAAGGGGAAGTGGATCTCAGCAGTAAGAACCAGCACAAAGCAATGCAACAATTATGCTAAAGCTGCAAGGGGGATACTTTTCACCAAATCCACACAACATAATGCAAGAAGCAGAGAGTATCATCATTGAGTCACTTTCAGAGGTCTTTACCATGATTTCCTAGGGAGCTATAAAGCACATCAATGAACCTGAAGTACTGAAATTATATTTGGTATCTAATGCAGTTCTATTTTGCCAAAACTCTGCTGAAGCCAACTAGAACTTCTGTTCAGTTGAAAGACAAGTTTAATACAAGTAAACCTGCTATGTTATCCCCTTCTTCCTTTAATAAGTTTCACTCTTTACTTGCAAAAAGATATTTGGGCTCCACACTTGTCGGATCCTCCCATGAGTCTGCAGCCTACTTTGAAATCAGTTACTAAATTTGTGCCCTCCTCTCTTTCAATTAGGACTTCTAGCTTTCAGAGATTGTGTTTCAAGTTTTCCTTTTGTTTAATTTTTCATTTTGTATATAGTGCACAGAAAATAGGTGAGCATTTCTTGTTGAAATGCTGGGTATTTTACTTCTGATTTCAGTGAAGCTAATTATTTAATATGTTTAGTGGGTGTCCTTCAGCCTCAGATTTATTCAACGATTTATTCATTTTAATTACTCACAATACGAGTGTGACACTGTTGGCAGTACAAACATATGAAATGGCTGTCCTGTGAAGTCAATGCTCCTTCACGGGTACTCAGCAAACATAGCAATTAAAGAATTAGAGTTGACATGAGGGTCTAAATGCCTCAACAAAGAGTCTTTGAAAGGTATTCTTTTCCAGCAAATTTACATAAATTGCTTTCTTTTGTACACTTTCAGTTAACCATCCCAGGTTTTGAAAATGGAGGTCACAAAGCAAGATAACTGCTGTATGGAATTAGTTGACCAGGCTGTCTCTCAGTCATATGCATTTTTGATACTAACAAGTGAGAAGTCTCTTCTCTCCAAGTGGGATTTTCTTCTCTCCAAAAATTCTACTCCTTTGCCACTTCTTAACATTCTAATTAGTTACTCTGTAGTATTGTTTTGACAAAAGGTCAGGTTGACCTTCAACAGAAAAAAAAAGATCATTAAGTATGCAGTTAACAAGAAAAATGTAACTTGCCATTTCCTTTGATGAGAGTAACTAGTGATTTATAACTAAAAGAAAGAGGAGCTTATACTTGAAAGCAGTGCTATTCTTTCTAAAGCAAATCTAACATTGCCAGCAACATTCCCCTGAATATTCTTCTGTCCTCCTTGGAAAAATGTGCAGTGAGTTTAACAGGTCTTGGGCCTCCAAAGCTTTTTCACAAACAAAAGGCAGAATGTGCTCTTCTCCTCCATGTATTTGATCTATCTGTCACCTCCCCCCTAACTGTGATGTTCTTTCAAATGCTTTCATCTGAACACAACTGAAAAAAGAATCAAGATAATCTAGATTATGTCTCACATGTAGATTTATCAGAACTTAAGTAAGGAGTGGAAAATGTGGCTGCAACTGCATATACAATACAGGATGTGCTTCAAACATATCTTCTGCAAATGCCTCAGTGTCTTTTAAGCATCCTAAAAAAGGTAACACTATGCAAGGTAACACATAGGTGAGTCCCAACTGGCAGACATAAGTATGCCCCAAACCAAGAAAAGGCAAGAGAGATAAGCATGAATGCAGCTCTGAGGTCAATACTTCCTCCTCTCCATCCTTTTTTGCCACCACAGAAAAGCACAACTATCTGATATGAAAAAGTGGTTTTCAGACGTCCCATTCTTGACAGAAAGACACTGATTCTGTGGTGTTTGTGCTTGAGTTAGGACAGTTATTGAGTAGGATAGCAGCATCCTTGAAGACTTTTTGGCATTGGTGTTCATCATGACAATAAAATTCGGTTATCAGCTCTATGTAACTACATAATTTTTTGTTTGCATCATCATAGCATTGATGGCCCCAAATGGAGTAGGTACGGGTGGAATTTCTAAACTAATCTATAGCTGATCCTAAGACAACTTCTTCAATAAAGCATGAGGGAAAGAATACAAAGAGAGTGACAAAATTCAAATGTATTACTAAATAATCATTGGTGTTTCCATATCTGTGTTGCCTAGAAGGAATGAGAATGTCAGATTCTTCTCTGCAGACCCTGGAAAAGTCATATGGGACAGAGAACAGAAAAAGAAAGGAAGAAAGAAAATGTGTAAAGTCAACATGCCTGATGTAAGATGAAAATTTTCCAGTATTGACTAAATAAATAGTTTATTACTTCTCCTTTTTTTCTAGTGGAGAGCTTATACACATGAAAGCACCCTTCATCAGAAGTGGCTCAAGATTCACTCTCTAAAGACAAATGGGGCTTTCACTTTGATAAATAAAACAAGTATTGAGTTGCATGTAATTCTCAGAGAAGGCCTAACACATATACAAGACCTTACAGTTCTCCCTCTCTCTCTCCTAGGAACTCTTAATATAGTTGAGGATTAATTTTACAAAGGTATATGTACCTTCTTACGGTAAATTCAACAAAACCAGCAGTCTTTGAACTATGGCTGTTGCTTTATCAGAGTGAATTTTAAGCAATCCTACTGTGTCCAGTTCCTTCTGACATGCAGATGAAACAGAAGTCAGGGTCTGGAGCTCAGCTTCCAGCCTGAGTTGGAAATTATACAGATAAGTACTTGGACCTTCATAAAACAAAATATACTGACAAACAAGTTACCTTCACTTACTTCCTTGTATTGTCATCAGGCACTGATCAGTGCATATTTTAGTACTTGGAACTAATTGTGATGAATTGCTGTAAGACACTTACAAGAAGTTGCCCTTTAAATTTGTTTTTTCAAAGCAATTTTGGACATGCCATCTTGCTCTTGCAGAATCATAGAACAGGGACACTGCTTTTACTGTGAACCATCTCTTTTTTGTTTCTGGCAAGTATCCTAGATTTTGTAATTCAATATTCCTGCCAAAAGCACTGGAAACATTTGAGATGATCCTCACGAGATTAAGGACAAACTGTGGATTACATTCTTGGCGTTGGACTACACTGGAAGCCTGCATTTTTCTTGCAGGCTTCCTGAATATTTGTGAGCTAAACAAATAAGACCACAGCAGAATGAAGGGTAACTTGGTGCTGTTTTACTTTTTCTTCCCAAATCATCATGGTATTTAATGCAGTACTCCTCTTAGGCCAGGAAATGTGTTTAAATTAAGTGGATGTGTTTATCCTCATTAACCTTGAATATTAATGAAATAAGAACAGGTTGTGGTGTGGCTGAGGACATGACTTTTTTATTCTGCATGCTAGCAAATGTGTACTGAGCCATGAAACTTGCTCCTGTCTCACAGATATAGGGAGAGGGTCAGTAAGATAAAGACAGCCATAGTGAATAAAACCAAATCTACAAAGAGCAAAGCTCCATCCTCAGAGAGCAGACAATAATGGGTACTTTGGGAAAGAGCAAAAAACGGGACAAGACTGACTCTTCCTCTAATATATTCTGATGAGATCTTGTAATCTGCCACTCAGGGACAGCATTCTATGATTTTCCCTTTTTAAGCTGATTTATATTCCTCACCCACCACTCTTGTAGTTTACCTCTGCTGTGCCATGTAAAAAGAATTTGCCTTTGCAAGATTTAAGCCTGCTGTCTAGTAATTTCAATAGGCACTCTGACTTCTTGTCCTACAATGTTACTCGTAACCACCCATGGACCATAAGCTGGATACCAGTTCATCAGCAGTAGAATCACTATCTCTCCCATCACCTAGGTCTGGATTTAGAAGTACAAAAGGAGATAGAGAGAAAAAAAAAAAAAGTAAAGTTTTATCTTTTGATATACCCAAAAATTACAGGTAAAACTTTTGGAAAAAAAACAAACTAGGTTGAATCTCAAAAGTTTCTAAGCTGAGTAAATAACAATCAAATCCCTCAGAGGTCTAGCAGGTCTCCCTTTCAGAATAAGCTCAGGGTTTTGTACTACAAACAAAGAAACTGCACAAGCTAATGAATGACAGCTGTTAGAGTTGACCTCCCAGTACCTCCAGGAAGGGCTGGAAGACATGCTAGTTCAGACATTTTTCAAGATCCAAACAGCTCAGCACTGAAAAACTCAATCAAGTATATCAAGCTGTAATTTTGTATCTGATTTTATGGAAAACTTGTAAAAAAATCTACAAGAAAGTGTACAGCAAGACTTAAGCCACAAAAACATAGAAAACTGTTGGATAATTGAAGTTATTCATCTTCTACAAAAGGGGAATTGAAATAACTGGCTACAGATAGCACATCCAAAACATTGACTTCAAATTAGCAAGAAATCAGTCAGTTTAAAAATTACAAGAACTTAAGAATATTGCCTGTTTCCTATATTGTAAGATTATTCCTCCAATAAATAGTGGATGTTCTCAAAAATGCTCATGCTTTCATGAAGCCCTCCAGAGTCATCCAGTAAATAATATTGCTGCAATCCTGTGACAAAAGTGCTCCAAAAATGTAACAGGAATGAGTTAATAAGTTTTAAGACTGGTATGTTTCACAATTCCACAGACAAATAGAAAACATTAACACAAATGTTTTTAAATTATCTAGACAAATGATGAAGCAATATTAAAAATACCTCACTTATGGTTCAAATGAGGCTCTGCACATTTACTGGACTTGATGCACAGTTCTAGGATAGGTTAATACTATACGTCAATCTTCTTATGTAAGATGAGAAAGAAGAGGATCACAGAAATAGAGAAGGGTCACACTGATAGCAGGGTGAGGCAACAGTACAGCTATTCAGCTAGTGCATCACATCTGTATCCTTCACTTTCCCCAGTTAACAGACATAGCTATTTATCTGTTTAAGACAGAGATTCTAACGATGACTCAAAACCACTAATGATGATTAAAGCCCTGATTTTACATGTATTTTGATACTATGTGACTACAAAATGTAAGAGATGGCCTATCCCAAGAATAAAGGCTCTGTCCCACAGCTTTCACACTGCGCCTTGTTTTAAAAATAGAAATCATCCTTGGACATATTCCTTTGATAGGTGAAAACAAGAGAACTTCTCAAAGTTCTCTTAAGAAATTTAGAGGGAGAAATTCTGTTTCTCCAGGAAGTAGACACAGTGCTGCTGTGACTGGTCAGTATTTTGCACTAATGGATAATGAGGATGTCCAGAAGATAGGAAAAGTTTGAAACTTGTAGAAGAATATACAGGAGTTTTCCACAAGTAAAGGTAGAAAACAGCTGTCTTGTGAAAAATAGGCTGACGACAAACCTTAGAACTTGTGTTTCCACAAGAAAGGGCCCCTGGGGAAAACCAGTGATAAGCATGTGACAATTTTGCCAGGGACTTTCAAGGCAGTTTTGAAGAATGGGGAAAGGAAGACATAGAGACAGGGCTCTGGGTTTTATGACATTGCAAAAGAATGAAATTGAAGAAGTACCCAGAAGGGAAAGATAATACAGTGCTGAGATCCAGTATTGTTTGGAACACTTGGCTTCATTTAAATGCTGAAAAGGCAATAAAATCCCACAGAACTCATCACAAAGCATGCTCTGGCAAGAAGGGCAAGTTACACAAACAGAGTAAATGGGAGCCTGATGGTGTTCTAGGGACAGCTGCCCTAGAACATCCTACACCTTATCAACAATTTTGAGATCTGTGGTAAAAAGTCATACTGACTAAGCTCCTGGCAGACACTAGTATCAGTAAGAAGCTGATATTGTGGCTTGCAAACCTCACCACACTCAACAGGGCACCCTTGAAGTAGTTCTGCTTACTTGGGGAAACTAACCTTTAAAAAATATTAGTGATTCCAGACTGACACAAATTTCTCTGCCCTTACTGTCTGCTTTCCCTCAAAGTACATCACCTACAATCATCTGTACAGGGACTATCCTGCTCCTCCACTTGAGCCCATTCCCCAGCATCTGTGCTCATAAGCTTGCCTCTGTGGTCCTCAGACTCATCTCCAGATTGACCATTTTTGCTTGGGTGACATTGCACTGTCCATAGAGCTAGACCAATGTGAGGTGAAAGATGAAGAAACTCAGGCAACAAAGGAAGTGAAAGCTGTGATTCAACAGATGGTGATTCCTTGTATAGTGTGCTGCTAAAACATTCATTGACTGATCTTTTAAGGTGCTTTTTTCAAACCAGACACAAGAACAGGCTGTAACCAAGCATTCTTCTTTGTTTCTCCGACTACTGAGAGAAAAAAACCCACTGCTTAAGACAGTAGGTTAATTTAAAAATCCACTAGCCTCTTGATGAAGATCTCCAGTGTTTCACTTAAGAAATATATATATTTCACAGGTAATCAATTTCTGACACATGCATTGCATGTGGTGACAGTGGTCACCATACAGGCTGCTACTGGGCTAGGATTCTCCAGTCTGTCAAAGAGACATCTTTGAGAAGCCTGTCAGAATGGATAGGAACAACTCTTCACTGTCTCTTCTGATACTCAAAAATAAGAAGCCATCAATGAAGATAAAAAGAATCTGGGTGCTAGACAAGCTCTTTGCTGAAGGATTTACTAGCTGCTGAAAATTCTCAAGGGAAACTGAACTCACGTTTTTAAGAAAGATCTATTGATAGACACTAACTAGACAAACACCACCAGGTTCGGGAAATCCCTAAAGGAAGAGCAAATTTAGTCTGGGAGAGTACCGTGCCTTGATCTTGTGCTTCCCTGATTCCTCCTTTTGAGTTTGCTTGCTTTTAATCAGCCAGCTCAGTCTGTACTTGGCACAACCCTACCAGTCTGTTCTTGTGCAAATTACAGGGGCTGGAACTAGCCCCTCAGCATCATTCTTGCCCTGGGGGATATGACAAATCCCACTGGCCCTCTCCTAACTATGCTTCTGATGTACTGCAAGATTGGATCCCCTCAGTTCTGCTCTGAGGGGACATCCTACTTGCTCTCCCACCATTTCTTAATGCAGCTGCACATAAGCTCTTTCTCTTGGCAGCTCCATGACAACCCAGCAAGGTTCAAAGGATAGGTATGGACAATCACAGGCTAAAGCATCTCCAGACTGTTGAACAGCCTAGCCTGGACAAGACCTGCTTCTCCACACACTAATCAAACACTTTAGCACTTCTTCTTTGGGAAGAGACCACATGACTAACACTCCTCATGATCTGAGCAGGTGGAGGGCACACTGCAGCAGATCCACGAATAGCAGCCACTGTGGAGCCACTGCAGCCTCTGCACAGTCTGTATGGAGCACGTGCTTCCTCACCCACTGATTTAGGCAGATTAGGCAGCAAGGGCTTTCCTGAGCTGGAACCTTTTGAAAAGCAATTAGATGTAAAACTGGGGCCATTGCACCAAGATGAGGAGCAGGCAGATGCTTGGTCTGAGCCACTCAGATAATTTGTGCATGTGTTACTTAGAAGGCACAGTCCTCACTGACACCCAATGTCAGGTGCTGATTGCACCAAGAAGTGCTTTTGCATGCTTGAGAATTGTGTTTTGAAAAAAAAAGAAGAAATATGGATGAATAACAAACCAGCCTTCTATGTTGAGGTAACAGATCTCATCCTACCCTACCCTATCCTGCATTTCACACCCACTCTGCATACATGAGTGTACAAGATTTATACCAAGTAAGAAAATTTGGTCTGATAGTATATCTGGTCATTGAAAATGGCCATTGCGAAAACTGTAGTTACAACTTAGATATAACTGTATTTATAATTGTATTTTTTATTACTGCAGTTATAACTAGCAGTATCTCTCACATGATAGTAATTTGTGTAGTCAGCAAGCCTCGTCATTCATTTTATGTAGGCAATGAAAGAAAACAAGTTTATCTTCTATTTCATGGAAGTCATGTCTGACCTTATCCCTGCAGCACTCTGAAATAGTTAAGATTAAGATGATGCATTAAGTCTATGGTTCTACCAGATGGTAAATCAGCTCCTCAGAGCCAGGTTAAAAATGCTACTACAGTCAGGGACCATCTCAAGTTCCAAACTGCCATCTTCTACATGACCACAACACCCCTCCTGTGTATAGTCTCTTGATAATTATGCTTAATCTTCCTTGTCAATAAGGGTGAACACAGCACCTTTTTCCGTGGAAATTGCTTTCCCATCCTAAAGCTTTCTGTTGATTCTCCACATATGAATCACAACTCTCCCTGCCACTAGTCTTCCTTCTAATACTTCCTTGGGTAGTGGCACAACTTTTACTTCCCTAAAATTTTTAAAAGAACCCACTTTAATACTATATGATGTTCACTTATGTGTGCCTTACAGAAGTCTGACCAACAAGTGCAGATTGTGAGAGTCTCTGATTTAAAAACCTTGATCACCACAGCAAGCTGTAAAAAAGCAAATAGGAACAATTGTAAAGTTACTGGTGTGAATATGGTTTATCTCATTTGATTAAAGATTAACTGGAACCTAATGACACAGCTTTCATCCAGATATCATGCCTTACATCAAGGAAGCTTATGGACACAAGACTGCAGCACTTTTAGGTCAAGACACAGGAAAAAAAACTTCAGCATCAATCCCTCTTGCAAGATTGAGAAAGATCTTTACACCACAACAAAATGCAAACTGCTTTCTGACACCCTTAGAATCAAGGCTTCTTGATGGGCATTATTGAACTTGCAAAAGCTGATGATCTTAGATCTACAATTTGAAGCTCAGTTCTGTAGCTATGCAGAAACATTTCAAAAACTATAAATCTCTGGAGCTCTGTAGAGCTGCCCAGACAATAGAGCAGTTTCAATCATGTCATCATAGCGTATGACTTACTCAGAAATAGCTGCAGACAAAAGTCTGTCAAGTCCTGTGAGCTAACTCAGCTGGTCCTTTAGCTTAACCATAAACAATGTACTGATTATTCCAGGGAGGAGGGAAGGGTGTGTATTTTGGCTTCTGCATGGACTTTCATAACAAGCAAACATTACATTTAAGTCTATATAAACAGCTACAGTGACTGCAAGGAAAAAAAAAACCAAACCACATTATGACACTAGAACAGGGAAGTAGTGAGTTTGAGCTAAATCTCAGAACAAGAAAAGAAGTATATACTTCAGTGGATCATTTCAGCTCATTCTTTTCCATTCCTTGGAACCCTGAGAGAGAGGTCATTACTTTGGCTTTCTGGCTTTGATGAGGTCACATATGCAATAGCTATAGTTTTGGAAAATTCATGATGTTTAATGAAGAAGGTGTTACACAATAGCAAATCTAAAAGCAGAGCTGAGGGAAGGGTGATGGTGAAGTAAGAAAAACAGCACATGGACCTCTCATCACAGGGAATACTGTGGTGTCTGGCCTGGAGTACCAGCAGATGTCCAGAGCAAGCTGCATGCAGCACATTTTGGGGCCAGACTGTTAGTGCAAACCTCTCCAGAGGATTCACTCTCGTTAGGAAATGCTACATTTTGCTATGTCTCTTTTATTATCTTTGTACATGTGATCAAGGACTAGAGGGAGAAAGGCTTACCTAAAGCATTTCACAACTTCTTGTTCCATGAGGTAGCCTGAAGACATTCCAGCATGGCAGCTTCCTGTTCTGTAGTTACTCTTCCTCTCCTTCATATATCCAGGAGAACCAACCCTGAATGAAAGGAAAAAAAAAAAATCCAAGAAAAAAATGGGGGATTCCTAAGAATCTGTCTTCCAGGTTCATTCCTGAAGTGACAGACATTTTTGGAAAGGTTTTAAAATTTCTCTTTCAACCTTTATTTTACCTACTATTTCACCTCAGTCCCCAACACTTTTATTTCTCTCTCTGGCACCTACTGAAATACTAACTTATTTTGACTTATTCTGTCAAAACCTTTGACCCTTTCTAAAACAAGAGCACTTACTCAACTTTGCAAGCCCTCAGCATCATTTTAAGGCACAAACAAGGTTTTGTGTAATAGAGTAAAATGGTTAAGATTGGCTCTTTTAAATTTGAAATTAATAAAAATGACAACTTGATGGAGAATTTTTTCTGTTCTCAACTATTTTTTTCCAAACAGGCACAATTGCACTGCTCAAAGCTGAAGTATCAAATGGCCTCAGTGAAAGCACTGTGCCTGTCTCAGTTTGAATCAGACCAAACCATGCTTCATTTCCATAGAAAATAAAGTGTCTCATATTATTTGTCATTACTCTACTGGTGCATAAATTCTCATGGAAAAGAAAAAACAAGGCTAACAGCACCTAAATACATGCAGCAAAGATTTATTTTAAAAATAAAGAAAAAAAATTGAAAGAAAGAAAAATAGCAATATTATTTTTTTCATTGGAAGCCACCTTACATAAAAGTGTAGATAAGAGTTTAGTCCTTCAAATACTGTTGAAATCACTGTAGCACTACAGCCTTCTCTAGAATCAGCCTTGTTTGCATTGCTAAAGCTTTTGCCCAACTTCTAAAAAACTTAACTCTCATTACAAACAAAACCCACCACAAGACACTCACTACCACAGCACACACAGGTATGAAAATGGATGACCCACTAAGCAAGTCTTCTCACCATGCACATTCAAAGATTGACGCAGGCATTTCAAAGAGAAATGAAGGCCTTGTAATTTCACCTAGCCCACTATAAAAGGATAAAGTAAATTTTCCCAGGTTCAGTTCTCATTTGAGCAAAATACAAGAACCAATTCCATGTTTTCCCTTTCGCCTTTGATCTGAGCTCTGGGTGCCTTCTTCCTCTTCCTTTTGTATTTCCAAAGAAACAGAAAAGGGCAGAAATTCAACAACAGCCACACAAGGTGAAAGTCCCCACCCTTCCTACCAACACTATGAACTGAAAAAGCAGATCAAAATGTAAGCTGCTATTTTCCTGCATCTTATCACTGCTGAATTGCTGAACATCTCAAGCACATCAGCATGTGCTCATATTCTTAGTGCAGAGAGCTAAGTTGAAATAAAGTGAAGTACACATGTTTAAATACATTACTGCAAAGTACATGGCATTTGGCTGACATTTCAACCTTAAATGTCCCTTAGAAGGCGATAACTTGAGAGGATTCAGCACAGAAACAGCAGAAGTATCAGTTTTACACTTTGTCATTGCTCCTCACCTCCACCAGAGAGTGCAGTCTAACCACACTGCAGCATCTAGCCTGGGAAATCCCAGTCTGCAAGACCAAGTCACTGACCTGACAGTGTGGTCAGCAAAAGAAATTCTCACAAGACACAGAAGGAAATTCTTCCCAGTGGGGATGGTGTAGTACTGGGGTGGGAGCCCAAGCATGATGACAAACCCCACATCCCCAGAAGTTTTTCCAAATACAGCCAGACAAGGAAGGCTCTTTGCAATCACTCATTCAGTCTGGAAACAGTGAGCCCCTGGGGTTGGACAAGAGATCTCCAGAGGTATCATCCAGATGTTATCAATCAAGGTTTGCACTCAACCTCATACAGAAAATACATTTTAAATGTATTTTTTCCTCAGTATTTTTTTTCCTGTCACAGTAGTATCTAGGAAGTCCACTAAGAGATTAGAGCTTTACTATGGTAAGTAGCACAGAAATGCACAATGCATGCTGGTTATCATGAAAATGTTTTGGTAAATCCAGTGGATGCAATTGAAGAAGAAACTGAGCCATCCCTGTTCAGTTTGGATAAAGAACTTTGGAAAGAACTTCTTAGCGCAGACAAATTAAACAGACTTACCACAGCCCTTAGGATGCCCTTCTCCCTTAGCCACAGATGCCTCCTGCGAACAATGACACACTCCTTCCTTCACTCCTGGCTTCAGTGGCTCAGGACTCCATGTTCAACAGGGATCTTATCCTCCGGCTGACAGCAGAAGAGAGTCCAACTCAGAGGTCTCCTCTTCTTACTCATAAAGTTTTAGCAGCTTCACAGCATCCTCTGCTGCCAAAAAGCAGAATTGGATCAGAAATTAAGAAATTGGCTAAGTCTTGGAGTGAATGTTATTGCTTTATGCATCTTCTCCCTGTTCCCACTACCAACCCCTAAATTACCCTAGAATGAAAAGAGGCAGATAACAAAGCCCCAGCAAACCTCCTTGACTTCCAGAGAGCCACCCTTGAAACTGATCTTCTCTTGAATACTACTGGTGCAAAACAAACTTGGAAATAGCAGAAGTTCACTGTTTCCAATGACCAGTTCCATACCACAGTACAAATATTGAGGCAGCTGTTTTTTTTCTCAGTCTAGCCCTGATACTGTTCCTCAGACAATGACAGGTTTTATAAATGTCAGTACTTGTTAGGGAATAATAATATGCTTAATTTAAAAAACACCAACATTAGTAAATTAGCTGCTTGATTGAAAAGAAAATTCTCCTAGCTCAGATCAGAACAATACCATCATTCACATCTACACTGTCACTTGTGTTTGCTTGATGAAAAGTGTGGTTTTATTTGTTAGCTAAAGTATTTTGTCATTGTGCTGGTTGTTTGTTACCCTGTCCTTCTGTTGATACAGCCAGTGTCAAGGCAGCTGAGAAAACAGAAAGTTATTTGAATTGATCCAGTGCCAGTATCAGCACCAAACCCATGAAACTCTGAACTGCAAGCTGGTGATATTCAGTACACTTTCAGAAACACTGTATGGGCAGGCACTCTGCCAAGATGGACCCTCCTATAGGAGTGGGTCCAGAGGAGGATCAAGGGGCTGGCACAGTTCTCCTACAAGGGAGAGGTGGAGGGGGCATCCACAACCTCTCTGGGTAACCTCTTCTAATGTCTCACCACCTTCACAGTAAAGAATTTCTATCTTATCTCCGGCCTAAATCTCCCCACTTCCAATTTACATCCATTATTTCTAGTCCTTCCATCACATATCCTATTAAAAAGTCCTACCCCTGCCTTTCTGTAGGCCCTTCAGGTATTGATAAGCTACTGTGGAGGTCCCCCCTGAGCCTTCTCCAGACTGAACAACACCAACTTCTTCAGCCTGTCCTCATAAGGAAGGTGCTCCAGCCCTCTCATCATCTTTGTAGCCCTCCTCTGGACCTGCTCCGACAGCTCAATGCCCTTCTTATGTTGAGGGCTCCAGAACTGGACAGAGTAACTCCAGTTGGGGCCTCATCAGAGCCGAGTAGCCGAGAGGGGCAAAATCACCTCCCTTGACCTGCTGGTCACACCTCTCTTGATGCAGCCCAGGATATATCGGCCCAGCAGCACCTGAAGGGGGCCTACAGAAAAGCTGGGGAGGGCCAGCACGGGAAGCAATAGGATTAAGGGCAATGGTTTTAAACTGGAGCAAGGCAGACTTAGACTGGACACTAGGAATAAGTTCTTCACCATGAGGATGGTGAGGTACTGGAGCAGGTTGGCCAGAGAGGTGGTGGAGGCTGGGTACATTCAAGTCCAGGCTTGCTGAGGTTCTGAGCAACCTGATCTAGTGCAGGATGTCCCTGCTCACTGCAGAGGGGTTGGACTAGACGCCTTTTGAAGGTCCCTTCCAGCTCAATGCATTCCATGATTCTACGCAGGCACAGACATTCATACGCGCCGAGAAATAGCCATTCATAAACCCCGCAGAGCGGCTCGGCCCCGCCCCGTCCTGTCTCATCCCCGCTCCGCCCCGTCGCCAGTGAGGTGACCGTCATGGCGGTAGCAGTGCAGCTGCTTCGCGGGGC
>VZTY01029010.1:7668-19879 GCA_013400935.1 Turnix velox
GGTTGAGGACAGCTACAGGTGGAGGCTTGAGAAGGTGAAGCCCACCTCCTCCCCACCAGCCACCACACCCCTGTGGTCTCCCATAAATCAGCCAGCACCACCCTACCATAATGCTGCCTTTATCCCACAACCTGACCCGGACCCCAGCAGACTCTTTAAGGGGAAAAAGAATGTATTTTATGACATCACAAAATTCCTGGATGAAAAACATTCATGGGAAAGGGTTATTAAAACCTGACTTTCTACATCTTGCTTAATATTTCACTCGATGGAAAATCCCAGGCTGGGTGGTGGGGGCATAGAGGAATCATAGAATAGTTTGGGTTGGAAGGGACCTTAAAGATCATCTAGTTCCAACCCCCCTACCATGGGCAGGATGCTGAACCAGAAGTGGTCTTGGAGAGTCATTAGTAGGTGGAGAGAGGTTCTCCTCACCCTCTGCTCTGCCCTGGTGAGACCTCATCTGGANACACCCAGAAAAGTAGAAAAATAAATCTGTGGCTTTGTTTTGGAACCTGTCACTCTTTATCCACTAAGAAATTCCAGCATTAATTAAGATTTGGTGCCTGCTGTCCCACAAATCACCTGGATTGTGGATTCAGGTTTGCAGCACTGAGACACTCATGAGTGCTGAGACAGATACATAGCAATGTCTCATCCACTGCAGTTAGAATGGTGCACAATTGTGATTCTGAATTTGAAGGGGAAGCAAAGATAAAGCTCTGCATGAGAAATTCTTTAGGGTGAGGGAGGTGAGACACTGCGAGAGGTTGCCCAAAAAGGCTGTGGATGCCCCCTCATCCCTGGAGGTGTTTAAGGCCAAGCTGGATGAGACACTGAGCAACCTGGTGTAGTGGGAGGGGTCCCTGGGCATGGCAGGGGGGTTGGAACTGGATGATCTTGAAGGTCATCCTTCCAACCCAAACCATCCCATGATTCTATGGAGCCAGGCTCTTCTCAGTGACCTCCAATGGTAGGACAAGGGGCAGTGGGTGCCAGCTGGAACACAGGAGGTGCCTCACAAATATGAGAAGACACATTGTCAGGTTGAGGGTGAGAGAAGAGAGGGTGTGGGGTCTCCTTCTCTGGAGACATTCAAACCCCACGTGGACACCTTCCTGCGTGACCTGATCTGGGTGCTCCTACTCCAGCAGGGGGTCAGACTAGATGTTCTTTTGAGGTCCGTTCCAATCCCTGACACTCTGTGACTCTTCACTTCCTTTTCACTCAGAGAGGCTCAGAAACACCATCCCAACACCAGCATTAAGAACAGATTCCCTCAGCCAGGGCAGCTGGAACCTCATGGTGCCCAAAACCAAAGATTCCTTAGAAAATTCTTTTCTTTTCAAGCGCAGAAACAGAGGGAGAATGACAAGAAACCTCTAGGGAAATGTGCAATTTCCATAGCTTGTGATGCTAATTACAGTCATTATCAGAGAGTCTGAAAAGTTCCACCTTATTTTATGTTCTCTGCTTTCGGTGTGAGACAAACTCAAGGTGCAATAAGAACGCCAAGAGTGAAAAACAACAACCCAAACCCTAAAATCTCTTGTGTTTCCAAAGCTGCCACCTAATTATTTAGAGTTTCTATAATAATAATCTCAAAAAGCCCTTCTCCTCTCCTGTGCACGTGAACACACACACAATAAGATATATTTTTTCCTCACTTAATATCCTGAATACAGAGCAGGAGGGTTTTATTCTTAAATACTTTCAATTTTTTTTTAGGTTTATCTTCTCTTTCCTTTCCCTCTTTCACCATTTCAATAGAAAGAGATTTTCTAGAGATTAACTGTGAACACTCACCTTCAAGAGAACTGTCCCCGTGTGCACGGTGGCACATAATTCTTTTTTGATCTCCTCAGTTTTCACTGGTTTTATCCCAAAAGCTTTGATGGAATAAAAATGATGCCTCCTAACTCGCCTGGGGCTCCACAGCCTTTGTGTGGCTCAAGGGCTGGATCCAAGCAAGGCTTTGAAAAAGGTCCAACAACCAAGTTCACACCTTCTCAAGAGATCAGGCACCCCAAATTTTGAACCCAAGGGATTGATTCATAGAATGTGTTGAGTTAGAAGGGTCTTCAAAGATCATCTGGTCCAACCCACTGCAGTGACAGGGACATCCTGCACTAGATTTGGCCACTCAGAGCCTCAGCAAGCCTGGCCTTGGATGTCTCCAGGCTTGATGGGGCTTCCACCACCTCTCTGGGCAACCTCTTCCAGTGTCCTACCACCATCAGAAGACTCTGATGGTGCAGGGGAAACACACTCCTGAAGTGGAGCTGGGGTTTTAATGTCTCCAGAAAAGAGACCCCACACCCTCTCCGGGCAGCCTGGGACACTCTTCTATCACCCTCACCCTGACAAAGCTTTTTCTCATAGTTCTGTGGAACCTCCTGTGTTCCAGCTTGCACCCATTGCCCCTTGTCCTGTTGTTGGATGTCACTGAGAAGAGCCTGGCTCCATCCTCCTGACATTCACCCTTTCCACATTTCTAAGTATGACTGAGGTCACCCCTCAGTCTCCTCTTCTCCAAGCTAAAGAGCCCCAGCTCCCTCAGCCTTTCCTCAGAAGGGAGATGCTCCAATCCCTTCATCATCTCTGTGTCTCTGTGCTGGACTCTCTCCAGCANAGATGATCTTTAAGGTCCTTTCCAACCCAAACCCCACACCGTCTCTGGGCAGCCTGGGACTCTATTCTGTCACACTCAACAAAGGGTGGGAAACCTTGGGCTGAGGAGCCCCATCAAAAGGAGAGGTGGAGAACATCACCAAGCCAACTCACACTACAGCAGAGCATCCATTGATGACAACTTTCCCCTTCCAAAAACCAACTCTAAAGCAAATAAGGCACAGTAGTTGTCTTGGAAAGCTTCCACAGATCCACAGACAGTCAAATGTTGGAATAAACACATCAGGTAGGGAAGGCTGGCCAGGTGATGAGGCTCTTCCTCTCGCCTTGTGTCAGGAGGATGGAGCCAGGCTCTTCTCAATGACCTCCAATGATAGAACAAGGGGCAGTGGGTGCAAGCTGGAACACAGGAGGTTCCACAGAAATAGAAGAAAAAACTTTGTGAGGGTGAGAGAAGAGTGTCCCAGGCTGCCCAGAGAGGGTGTGGGGTCTCCTTCTCTGGAGACATCCAAACCCCACCTGGACACCTTCCTGTGTGACCTGATCTGGGTGTTCCTGCTCCAGCAGGGGGTTGGACTAGGTGATCTCTTGAGATCCCTTCCAGTCCCTGACATTCTGTGATTCTGTGTGAATTTTGGTAGATATCAGGGAGCTGCTCTTCCAGAATCCTGACACGAAAAGCATTTAACTACCTGTCAGTATAATTTCCTTTCCAATAACTGAATGTCACTGTAGTGATCATGAAATCTTCCCTCCCCCCCCTCCTAAACCCTGTAGATTTATCAATCACTTCCTAATCTCTAAATTTTTAAAGCTTTTAATTGTTTGGCACTTTGAATCAAACTGAGTGTTAACGAAAAACCTCCCAAAAAGAAGCTGTGGATGCACCAGCCCAAGCTGAGAATTCTCCATTTCTCACCCCCTGAGGCCTCCAATCTGCACTTACACACATTTACCCAGAGGAGGGTGAAGAATCTCAAGGGGACACGTGGCAGCAGCAAAGTTAATCACATTTGGAAAGATCTGAGGAGTTGTAGTTTTGGGTTGGGACTGTGTTTGGATGAGACACCTTCAGGGAGTCCAGGTCTGAAGGCACCAATGTCGTTTTTGATGTTTCTTCTCACTAATTTCAACAGGACAAACATGATGGGGAAGGTTCAGGTAGCCCTGGTATGAAAGGAGGAGCAGCAGCAATGTGGTCTCAGATGGTTCTTTGCAACAACATCAGTAGGACAAACATGATGGGAAAGGTCCAGGTAGACTAGGTATGAAAGCTGGAGCAGGAGCAATATGGTCTCAGATGTTTCTTCTTAATATCAGTAGGACAAACATCATGAGGAAGGTTTTCTCCAATGTGGAACCACCAGGAAGGGCTTGTGCCTGCAGCTCTGACACCACCTTCCACCTGAGCTGCAAGGAACTGATGGAGATGTGGACACCTCCATCTGTCCAGCTGGGAAATCAGGTGAATGAAGTACATAGATATCTAGCATAAAAGAACCAGGATGAGAGATTTTAAAATACCTTCAAAGAGATTCTAGATCCAGGACATTGAGCTGTTGGAGCAGGTACAGAGGAGGCCACAAAGATGATGAGAGGGCTGGAGCACCTCCCTTCTGAGGACAGGCTGAAGGAGTTGGGGTTGTTCAGCCTGGAGAAGAGAAGGCTCAGGGAGGACCTCAGAGTAGCTTCTCAATACCTGAAGGGGTAGGACTTAATAGGGTTCAGGAAGGCAGGACTAGGAGAACTAGATGATCTTTAAGGTTCCTTCCAACCCAAACCATGATTTCTATGGAATCCTGTGGAAAAAAAGTGATTATGAAATATCATCAACGAATCAAAGTCCTGCAGAAGGTATGAACCCAAACTCTTTGTATCCATCAAGTTTTCCTTAAATAACTCACTCTCCTAGAGAGCTTAATGTGTTGTAATTCCTGATTAATGGAATAAAAAAACCAAGCATCCCAGGGCACCATTTAGGATATTAACCATACCAGTATATTTAGGAAACCAACTGCGCTCTTCTCAGTCGTCAAACTTGAACTTTCCTGCCTTTTAAATTCCATCAGGCTGCTGTTAATGGAAGCATGAAGAAGGAAACAGCCATATTTTCTTTGATGCTGTTACTTATGCTCTAAATTGATTCTTTTTGGCAAGTTCTCAGAGTGTGTGCACTGAGGGACACCCCAAAACCCAACACCCAGACAACAAATTGCCACCGTAGAATGGTTTGTGTTGGAAGGGACCTTCAAGATCATCTAGTTCCAACCTCCCTGCCATGGGCAGGGACACCTCCCTCTACACCAGGTTGCTCAGTGCCTCATCCAGCCTGGCCTTAAACACCTCCAGGGATTGAGGGGGCATCCACAGCCTCTCTGGGCAACCTCTTCCAGTGTCTCACCACCCTCACAGCAAAGAACTTCTTTCTTCTCTCCAGCCTAAATCTCCCCTCTTCCAATCTGCATCCATCACTCCTAGTCCTGCCATCCTGGACCCTATTTGAAAGTCCTGCCCCACCCTTTCTGTAGCCCCCTTCAGGTACTGAGAAAGCTCCTCTGAGGTCCCCCCTGAGCCTTCTCTTCTCCAGGCTCAACAACCCCAACTCCTTCAGCCTGTCCTCAGAAGGGATTTGCTCCAGCCCTGTGATCATCTTCATGGCGCTCCTCCAGACCCACAAAACATAGAAGTACTCATCAAAAAATAAATTGGAAAAAATACTTAAATAATTCAAAAAGGCTTGAAAAGCCTGGTCCACCACATGCCCTGGGCAAGATGATCTTGCAGGTCCTTTCCAACCCAAACCATTCTGATTCTCCTTTTTCCCCACAGTCTCTACTGGATGAACCCAACCCCAAAAGCCCAGCCAACAGCCAGGCTGCTCAGCTCTACCAGGAGAACAAACCTTCCAATATGAACTATTTTATGATTCTATGAATATGTCCCAGAATGTCCCCAAAAGCTTCTATTTTCCTAGTCCTATTCAGAAGTCCTGCCCCAGCCCTTCTGTAGTCCCCTTCAGGTTTCAGAAGCCACCATGAGGTCCCCCCTGAGCCTTCTCCAGGCTCAACAACCACAACTCGTTCAGCTTGTCATCATAAAGCAAGGTGCTCCAGCCCTCTCATCATGCTCATGCCCTCCTCTGGACCTGCTCCAACAGCTCAATGTCCTTCTTCTGTTGAGGGCTCCAAAACTGGACACAGTAACTCCAGTTGGGGTCTCACCAGAGCCCAGTAGAGGGGCAAAATCCCCTCCTTTGCCCTGCTGGCCACACTTCTCTTGATGCAATCCAGGAAACTTATTTAAAGGAAACCTCCACAGGTGTATTTTGCAAGGCAAGGCGGTTACCGAGGGTTGGGTTAAACCCCTCTTTCCTCCCCGAAGCCATGAGGGGAGAGCGGAGGCCGCGGGCAAGGCCTTCCCCCCCCGGCCCCACAGCGCCTGCGCAATCCGCCAGAGCAGACGAGACGCGAGGGCAGAGCGGCCCGGCTAGGGTAGGCCTTCCGGTTCGGGCCCAGGCTTATCCGGAGGAAAATATACACATAAATATATATAAATACATCGTAATAATGTCTATTTTCTTCACCTACAAGGCGCGGTAAGCTTTTAACTTAATTTCTCCTGATTTAGACATGGATTATCCCCCTCTATCCCTGCCCAGGCCCAACAGGCCCCTCAGGGATTGTTAACTAACCCAAGTATGTTAACTAACCCAACTCTTATGTTTCTAAGTAACAAAATCCCTAATAAAAATAAAAATATTCAATATTTAGGCGAATTTTTTGATAAAAAGAGGCTTTTTCTTACCCTATTTATGAACAAAGCCTCACGAAAACAAGGTAGAAATCTATCCCCCTGTTTTGCTGCCTTTTAGCAGTGATTCTGACAAATAAAGTTTTCTTTTCCAGCCAAAATAAAAAACTTCCAGGGATTTGGGGGTTTAATCCAAGTCATGATGGTTGGAATGATGACCAAAGGATTAAAATTTTGCTGCTGGAAGGGAAAAAAATACTCTAAAATATTGCCAAATGTAGTGCCTGGAGAATGGTAGTGAAGAATTCACCACAACTCTACAAAAATAAAGCCAAATTTCTTTTAAAATTGACAATTTAAGAGGATGTGGAACCTCTGAGATCAGGCAGGAGAGCTAGACATGTGGGACACAACCACATTCCAAATAATAATGCCATAAAATTTGCCTGCTGGGGATTAATTTTTTCCTTATTATGAGGGGAAACTAATGGGACACCTCTTATAATTAATTTTAAGAGTAATAATCTAGGGTTTTGGTTTGAGAATATAATGTTAGGGTGTTGGTATGAGAATAAAGGACATATGTAGATGTTTTATAACTTGGTAAAATCCAATCTGCTTGAAAAATAAGAGTTATTAGAATATATTTTCATCCCAGTCCCATTGGCACTGACTTAAAGCAGGATTTTTAGCAAAATAGTTCCATCTGTTTCCCTGTTTGTTGCTCAAAAGCCACTTTTCTTCCTCATAAAAGTGAGGACACACGGAGTGATGTTAAAATGTGGGATAGAGATCTCTAATAAATCAGGGATTCTTTTTTTCTGCTTAGAAAAAGCAGGTATTGAAAGGGAAAAATTGAAAAAAACAGCCCTTTGAGAGAGAGGGAGGTTCTTGCACTAAAGGTTATGTATTTTAACAGTTTTACATGAAATATTTATATATAAAAAACTTTTTAAGTGCTCTTCTCCAATTTAAAAATCTAAAGGATTCAAAAATAAGGCAATTCCGTATTTGAAAAAAGTACAGATTTACAAAAACGTTGTGTATTCCACCAGGAAAACTCCACACCGACATTGGACACTTGGAAAAACAGCAAAAAAAAAAAGAGAAAAAAGGAAAAACAGAAAGAAAAAACCCACAAAATACAAAAGCAACAAAAAATAGAAGACCAAAATAAACAAAATAAAAAAATTCAAACCAAACAAATAAGACAACAAAAAACCAAAGAAAAAGACACTTAAAACTGAACAAAAATTAAAACTGAACAAAAATTAAAACTGAACAAAAATTAAAACTGAACAAAAATTAAAACTGAACAAAAATTAAAACTGAACAAAAAAACTCCCCAAAACTGAACAAAAATCCCAACAAAAAAACCAAAAAATGAACAAAAAATAAAACAAACAATAAAACAAAAAAAGAACCAAAAAAACCCTGAACAAAATTAAATAAAAACCAAACAAAAACCCCTCAAAATCTAACCAAAAAACTAAAAAAACTAAACAAAAAAAAAGAACAAAATACAAAAACCAAACAAGAAGCCCCACAAAACCCTAAAAGAAACAAAAAAAAAACCCAAACAGGATATATTACAAATTTATGTAGCAATAACTTAGTTCATACCATGCAATAAAAAGGACCTTAATCAAGATTAAACACAAACTTTTCAGTTTCCTAAACTGGAAGGGCTTAATTTTGGTTGTGAACAAGTTTGTTTTTTGTGGGTTTTTCGGGTTTTCTCTTTCCTGCGAATTCTCAGTTGTGTGGTGGCACTTGAAATTTGTGGGAGACTTTCTGTGGAGAGTTATATTGTACAGGGTGATGATGACGAGGAGGAGGGTGGAGAGAGAGGAAGCAGCTGTTAGGAATCATTCCAGCTTTGTTCAACGATGGCAGAAACTCTCTTCTCATACTCCCGTTTGTTCTCCTGGTAGAGCTGAGCAGCCTGGCTGTTGGCTGGGCTGTTGGGGTTGGGTTCATCCAGTAGAGACTGTGGGGAAAAAGGAGAATCATAGAATGGTTTGGGTTGGAGGAGGACCTTCAAGATCACCTAGTTCCAACCCCCCTGCCATGGGCAGGGACACCTCCCACCACACCAGGTTGCTCAGTGCCTCATCCAGCCTGGTCTTAAACACCTCCAGGGACGGAGGGGGCATCCACAGCATCTCTGGGAAACCTTTTCCAGTGTCTCACCACCGTCACAGCAAAGAACTTCTTTCTTCTCTCCAGCCTAAATCTCCCCTCTTCCAATTTGCATTCATTATTCCTAGTCCTGCCATCCTGGACCCTATTCAGAAGTCCTACCCCATCCTTTCTGTAGCCCCATTCAGGTAATGAGAAGCTCCTCTGAGGTCCCTCCTGAGCCTTCTCTTCTCCAGGCTGAACAACCCCAACTCCTTCAGCCTGTCCTCAGAAGGGAGCTGCTCCAGCCCTCTCAGCATCTTTGTGGCCTCCTCTGGACCTGGCTCCAACAGCTCAATGACCTTCTGTTGAGGGCTCCAGAACTGGACACAGTAACTCCAGTTGGGGTCTCACCAGAGCCCAGTAGAGGGGAAAAATCCCCTCCCTTGTCCTGCTGGCCACACTTCTCTGGATGCAGCCCAGGACTGGGTTGGTTTCTGGGCTGCAAGCACACACTGCTGGCTTATGCTGAGTTTCTCATTCACTGACACCCCCAAATCCTTCTCTTCAGAGCTGCACTCAAGCCACTCTCCACTCAGCCTGTATCTGTGTTTGGGGTTGCCCCAGCCCAGGTGCAGGACCTTGTACTTGGCTTTGTTGAATTTCATGAGATTGGCATGGGCCAAGAAGATAAAGCATTAAATAAATGCAGGCCAAAAAAACACTTAAAGAAAAACCATCTTACAGCCTTCAAACTTGTGTTTCAGGAGCCAGACATGACTCAGAAGAGGCCAGTTGAAATGAAAATCAGTTAAACTCATGGTTGGGCTCCATAATTACAGCCCTAAGCTTCAAATGACATTCTAGGCTCACAAACCCTCACAGACAGACAGTCACTGGTGGCAGTTACGAGTATGGAATAGTAGAATGTGTTGGGTTGGAAGGGATCTTCCAAAGGCAACTAGTGACACCTGCAGTGACAAGGACATCCTGCACTAGATGAGGTTGCTCAGAGCCTCAGCAAGCCTGGCCTTGGATGTCTCCAGGCTTGATGGGGCTTCCTCCACCTCACTGGGCAATCTCTTCCAGTGTCTCACCACCCTCATGGTGAAGAGCTGCTTCTTCATGTCTCATCTAACCCTGCCCTGCTCTGATTTCAACCCATTGCCCTTCCTGAGTCTCCATGCCCTGGAAAACAGCTTTCCTGTAGCCCCTTCAGGCACTGGGAGGCAACCATGAGGTCTTCTTGAGTTCCTTCTCTTCTCCAGACTGAACAGCTTCTACCCTCTCAGCCTGACCTCACTGCTGTTCAGGAATAAAGAGGGGCTCAAAATGCCTCCTACAAAAATTCACCATAGAAAATTAAAAATAACCACAATATGAGAAGAGAAAAATGCAAATTTTTGCTCCATCAGGCCATTTTTACTTATTCCACGTAAAGTAGGTCACAGCACTACTGGCTCCTTGGGGACTTCAAGGGACAAGGCTTCACAATAAAGGCCACAGCATTTCAAAAACCTACAAGTTCTTACATCTAAAAGGAATGTAAATGGGTTACTGCTTTCCTGGAAAAAAAAAGATACCTAATGGCTGTTTAATGGCTTAAAATAAGTCAGGACCTCAGCCTTTACCTCGTCTAAGTCTCACTCATGAGTGTTTGAAGTCCTGCTGGTCCCATCACTGAGCTGTGTGTTCTGTTACAGAAACTAAGAACCTTTAGAACTAAGAAACCTTAGAACTAAGAAACTTTATTTGCTAAAGGAAATGCAAAGTTACCTGAATTGAAGTTAAAATTGATGAAACGTCGTATGTTGGGCTCCAGCGATTCTGAAGGATATCTAAACATATGCTACCATCTGCATAAACTGTAAATACAAGAGAGAGAGAGAGAGAGAGAGAGAATTTAGAAATCACAGAATGTCAGGGATTGGAAGGATCTCAAGGGATCATTGTCCAACCCCATGTGGTGGAGGAGGAACACCCAGATCAGGTCACACAGGAAGGTGTCCAGGTGGGGTTTGAATGTTTCCAGAGAAGGAGACCCCACACCCTCTCTGGGTGGCCTGGGACACTCTTCTCTCACACTCACAAAGTTTTTTCTTATCATATTTCTGTGGAACCTCCTGTGTTCCAGCTTGCACCCATTGCCCCTTGTCCTATGACTGGAGATCACTGGGAAGAGCCTGGCCCCATCCTCCTCACACTCATCCTTTCCACATTTCTAACCATGACTGAGGTCACCCCTCAGTCTCCTCTTCTCCAAGCTAAAGAGCCCCAGCTCCCTCAGCCTTTCCTCAGAAGGGAGATGCTCCAGTCCCTTCATCATCTCTGTGTCTCTGTGCTGGACTCTCTCCAACAGTTCCCTGTCCTTCTTCAACTGAGGGCTCCACAACTGGACAAAATGGTCTCACCAGGGCAGAGCAGAGGGAGGATAAAACCTCTCTTGAAGCTCTAAACATTAAGGATTTAGCATAAGAACTGCTAGATTTGGTTTCTTCACTCCTCATGGAAAACCAAAAGTCCACATTTACAGAGAGGTGAGGACCTCCAGAAGCAGGAGCTGCACTGCAGGAGCAAGATGTAAGGATTTCAGACTCTGAGCAGACTCATGCAGAGAACAGAGGGAGCCCTGTTTTCTCTATGAAATACATCAAAGCAGACAAGAGAAAATTTTGGAATGGTTGCCCAAAACCCTACTTCTGCCTGGACTAACCAGTAGTCTTAATCTAATCTCATATAAAACTGAGTTTGGCCAAATTATTTCACACTAGCCCTGAAAAAAATCTCTGCCAGAAGCATTCTGGCCTGTGTGTTGTATGACAGATGGTTAGAAAGCACTGCCTACAGTGTCACAGAACTCAAGCCAAGGTCAGCTTGTCTTCAAGGAAATGCTTTAGTGGGTTTATGGTTCAACCCTCAAATTGAATCCACACCCCACTCCGCTCAAGGAATGGCTTGGAAAAGCAAAAGGCATGGATTGTGTTTTTATGTAGAAAAACTTGATAAAAATCTCCACTCTCCTTGTAAGAGTTTGGGTCACTCTCTTCCTCTGTGCTCCCCTCCATCTGTCCATCACCTTCTTCCTTGGGTGCAGAGACCAAACAGAGGTGTGGGCTTGGCTGAAATCTCACCTAACAGGAAAATTTGGCTCCAACTCCCTTTTGGGATGTGGCTGCATGTACAAGATTGCTCTTAAATGGAAAGCTTGAGCTTGCTGGAGTCATGCCCTATCCATAGTCTCTTCTACTTCCTCCCCACTAAATCAAAGAAACAATGTTCTCAGCATAAAGGTATCCAGGCTACTCTAAAGAAAAAATTACTCTACAAATTTACTCTACAAAAATTTACTCTACAAGAAAATTTACAGAAGAAAAAGGTAAAGAGAAACAGTGCATGTGGGAAGTGCTGCAGGATTGGAACTAGATGATCTTGAAGGTCCTTTCCAACCCAAACCATTCTATGATTGTATGAAATCTACAGCAGAATCGTCTCTTTAGGCCAACCAAAATGCAAGATGCTTTGCTACCAAGGCTATATATTGATAAGAGGCAGATAAGTGCTTCCTAATAGCATCATAATTCCTCATTTTTCATCAAGCTGTCCCAGACATCTACTTAGGAGGTGGCAATGGAGACACTGATGCTAAGCATTCCAGAGCTTTGCNGGGATCATTGTCCAACCCCATGTGGTGGAGGAGGAACACCCAGAT
>VZTY01029012.1:0-18303 GCA_013400935.1 Turnix velox
GGTGAAGGGGAAGGAGGGGGGTAGGCAGAGCCCCCCTGCACTGGGATGGGCACAGCACGCTGGGATGGCAACACCCTCTCAATGGGGGGTTTGGAAGGAGCTGCCTCGGAGGTGTTGTTAGGCAGGAGACCTCTCTTGGGGGGCAGAGGAGGAGAAGGCTTGGACAGGGCTGTACCACTCGTGATTGCTTGGGAAAGTTCAGCTGAAAATAAAAATGAAAGACAATTATATTAAACAAGGTGTTTTCACACAATCCCACAGTGTCAGGGGTTGGGAGGGACCTGGAGAGATCTTCTAGTCCCATCCTGCAGCAGGAACACCCTGATCAGGTCCCACAAGAAGGTGTCCAGAGAGGGAGACCCCACAACTTCCCTGACACTCCTTGAGCTCACCCCTCAGTCTCCTCCAAGGTGCAGAGCCCCAGCTCACTCAGCCTTTGCTCAGCAGGGAGATTCTCCAACCTCTTCATCATCCCTGTCCCCCTGCCCTGTTCTCTCTCCAGCAGTTCCCTGTCCTCCCCTACACCCCACTGCTTTGGAGAGGGAGCAGAAGCACCAGCCCTGGAGTGAGAGGAGATGGAGCTCAGCCCCACCAGCACCAAGGAATGCAGGTGTGTGAGCACTTTATGGCTTTATTTACAGCATCAGTTTGCAAAGGAATCTGAGACATCCAGGACATCTCGGGCTGCAACTGTGTTAACAACCCCCTTCCAATTAAAAAAAAAAACAAAAAAATACCCCTGAAACTTTTGGGGAAACATCTCTAGAAACCACCATCCAGTGGGTCTCTCCCTTTCCACCCCCTGCCAGATGCAGCCAGAAACACCTCACTGCCAGCTGCTCCTGCTCCCCCTGACCCACACAAAATTCTGTGACTCTAAATTAACTCACAAAACTTCCCAAAAATAAGTAAGAGGCTTGATGGAAGTTTGTGGAGAGTGTGGCAGACAAAAGGAGGAACAGAGACCACACCATGTCACAGCCAGCCTCATGTTCCTCAGGAAAGAAAGATCCAGCCAAGATCTCTCTTTCTTTAGCAATTTTTAACCTTTCACATTCACATATCAAAAGTTTTAGGGCTTGGAAAGGTTTTTCCCAGCAGGTTTTTTTTTTTATTTTTAACCGGAGGGAGCGGTGAGGAACGGGCAGAGACACCACAAGAGGGAGCTGCGAGCGGGGATGTCTCACCCCGAGAAAGCCGCAGAGCTGGGGAGAGGTGGGCACATTTTTGGGATGTTTCGCATTTTCAGACTTTCCCCTTGTAGATTAAAGGCCAGATTGTGGAAAACACCGAGAGCCCTCAGCTCCCATCGCCCCAGCACAGGGGGACTCGGGGATCTCCTGGCTCAGGACACTCCTGGGTAATGACGAGGCAGATTTTGAAGGGCACCAAGTAGGTGGCAGAGGGAGAGGGGACAGAAAAGGGCTGGGCTCTGCTCAGAGCACCCTCCTGAGCCAGCCAGATCCCCCTTCAGTGTGATAAACCCAGAGCCACCGAGACTGGGGCTCCCAAAACTTCCCAGTGGCACCAAGCACAGAGTTTCCAGCCCGTGGGGTTTTTTTCCCTGCTTGCTTTTTCATTATCATAGAATGTTTTGGGTTGGAAAGGACCCCAAAGATCATCCAGTTCCAACCATCCCACCACCCCAGGTTGCTCAGTGCCTCATCCAGCCTGGCCTTAAACACCTCCAGGGATTGAGGGGGCATCCACAGCCTCTCTGGGAAACCTCTTCCAGTGTCTCACCACCCTCACAGCAAAGAATTTCTGCCTCTTCCTCAGCATCACCCCCCCCAGAATTCAAAAGCCCGCGTCCCTCCTAGTCCTGCCANGGCCCCTCTGGGTGGTTTCTGGCAGAACATTCCAGTAATTATTCTGCTCCCAGCACACCTGTGTGTCCTGGTACTTCCTCCCAGTGCCAAGTGGGCTGAATTCAGGAACAGACACTCAGCCCTTCCCCACAGAACATTTGCCACATCCCTCTGCAAAGCAGTTCCCAGAGCACTCACCTATCACTGAGTTGCTGTTTCTGTTGAGAGGTTTGGGAGGGGGGACAGGAGGCTGCTTGGCAGGAGCTATACTGGTGGTACTGGTGGGAGCAGTAGTGTTGGCACTGGGAAGAACTGGGGGCAGAGTCCTGGGGGCTGGGGAAGGGGCTGCAGTGACTGTCTTTGCCCCAGAGGGGGCTGTGGAGGTGGGAGCAGGTTTTGCAGCACTGGGGGGCGTCGGGTCCTTGGCCTGGGTCTCATTTGCCTCCTGGGAGGTGGAGGGAGGTCTCTTGGGAGGGAGCAGAGGCTGTTTGGGAACGTGAGGCTCCTGAGATGCTTCCAGTTCAGGCCCAGAGTGGCTGCTGGAGGAGCCTGCAAAGGGAGACACTTTGGGTTAGGAGCAGAGGGAGGTGAGAAAAATCAGAACAGAATCTAAAACTGGTCACAGGACAAAGTGACCCAACCAATTCTGTCCAGATTTATGTTTCTTACCCTGCCTTTTCTTTGGCTCCTCAGCAGGAACTCCCTTCCTCAGGCTGGGTGTCTTGGTGGCCTCTTCCTCCTGGCTGCCCACGTTACACACCCCGGGGCCACTGATGGGGACAGTGTGGCCATTCTTCAGCGTGGCAGGGTTGGGCTTGTCTGGCTCCTCAGCATCTGCAGGGGGATGGGGAGGGGAGAGAAGCAAATAAAAACACTCAGAAAGCAGGAGAGGGAGGAGAGGTGGCTGATGGAGCTGCCATGGATCCACAGCAGCTTCTCAAACTGCTCATCTCCATCACTTTGCTGAGGCTGAGCCCTGGATTTCATGAGCAATAAGCAAAGCAGAGCAGAGCTGCTTCCCACCAAGGGGATTTTTCTTCTTCAGCAGCTTCTTCATCTACCACCTTGTGCAGAAAGAGTGTGGGACCAGCAAAACCAGTGCTGGGCCATAGCCACTGAAGCAACAATCAGTGAAAAACCAGTGAAAATCAGAGTGTTGAGCTCTTATTTCAGCAGTGACCAAGAGGATGTTCAACACTGGCTTTGGGAGTCTCACTAATTTGCTTCATTTTCTTCTGTTTCCACCCTGCACTTGGCAGGAGAATCATCACTGCTCTACCCCAAACATCCCCCAGCAAGGCATCATTTTCCTCTTTTTTTTTTTTTTTATTTTTAACCTTTGCTTTAATAAGAAGCAGTGACACATCTGCACAACCCGAGGCAGTGCTCAGCTCCATCACCTTCACAGATAGAGTTTCCCAAATGGTAAAAGCAAAACCTCATTTGTAAAAATAGCCCATCCATGTATTGCACTGCCTCTCCTCTCTCTCCCCTGCAAGGTACATCCTCCCTCCCTCCCCTTCTCTAACCTGCTGCTGCTTCCAGAAGCTGAAAGCAAACATGTCAAGAAGCCAAAAGCTTCCTGGGCTTGTTTTCCTTGGGAAAAAAAAAAGGAGATTTGGTTGCTGAGAAGAGCTGGGAGATGGAGCTGCCCCCCCTGCAATGCAGGGACAGCAACCAGAGAGTCTCCTCCCCAGCCAGGGCTGAAACCCCAGAGCTGAGCTGGGGCTGTTTATAGCAGGAATTGCCTCTGGAGGGTTGGGAATTCTCAGCCAGGAGCAACCCCACCTTGTTTTCCTCACCCCTCAAACCCTGCCTGCCCTTCTGATGGGTCTCCTTCACATCACCTCAACCCTCCAGCTCCATAGAAACAGGAGAAGAAACTTTGTGAGGGGGAGAGGAGAGTGTCCCAGGCTGCCCAGAGAGGGTGTGGGGTCTCCTTCTCTGGAGACATTCAAACCCCACCTCATGTGGGACCTCATCTGGGTTTTTCCACTCCAGGATGGGGCCAGATGATCTCTCCTGGTCCCTTCCCACCCCTGACACTTTGGGATTCTGTGATTTCATGATCTTCAAGGCCAAAGCATCCCAACACTTTGTTTTTCCTTACCTTGAGCCCAGCCCAAGCTGCTGAGCAGCAGCAGGGGGTTTGGAAGTCCCCAGTGCAGCCCAGCCCTGTCTCCTTGCTCATTCCCCCCACTGTTTTCAGCATTTTTATCACATCAGAACTTGCTTAAGAAAATTCTCCCCGTAAAAGTGAGTTTTACAATCCCAAACAAGCACAACCACCCTTCCAGCACCATCTCATGACTGCCCAAGTGTCTTAAAACTCATAGAAGGGATTAAGATAATGAGCTTTCTAATCTCCCCCTCCTGACAATGCTGACTGCTCCCTCATACCTTGGGTTTGCACTTTGTCCAGATTACAGCCATCTCCTGCTCCTTAAGCCACATCAGATGACTCAAAAGCAGAAAATAATTCCACCTCTCAGCCTGGGCTTCCTGTTCCACCCTCACAGTTTGGAAGATGCCTCCTGTGTCACCTCCACTTGGCAGTTTGCAGCCCAGAGCCTTTGATCTCTCTTGCACAGTTTCATCCTGTGACCTCCTGCACTTTTGTACTGCAGGGAACTCCTCCTCCAGAGCTCTGACACCCTTTTGCTCTCTCTGTGCCTTTGCATTTAGGACTCTTGCTCCCTCTCAGTTTTACTTTCAGGGATTTGGCCTGAAAACCACTTTTTCTCCTCTGCTTTCTCACACTTTGCATCTTGGAAGAAGCCAGAAATTAGCAGGAGGTGCAATTTGACATCACACTGAGCCAAAGAGCCAAAGAGCAGGGGGGGGGCTGCTCTCCCACCCACCCTCCTGCTCACAGCCAGGGGGCTAAATGGGGACCTGCTCTGCCTGAGGAGTCACTTCAGCAGGACAGGGAGGACAGAAAAGGGGACAAAGCTCCTTTGACAGCAGGACAAGCTTCAAGAAGTTCAGCTGTGACTGTGACACTTCATCCTGAAGCTTCTGGCCTGTAACTCTTTGAGGAAATGGCTTTAGCAGGCAGCTCCAAAGCTTCTTTCTCCAAGTCTAAGACCTCTGAAACTCACCATGATGGTGAGAGCAGGATGGAGACAGGGATGGAGAGCACAGAGGAGCTCAGCAGGACAACAGGAGAGGGACAAGAAGACAGGGAGAGACACAAAGAACTCCTCTCCCCGTTGGCAGCAGGGAGGAAGATGTCCACAGGACAAGAGGAGAGGGACAAGAAGACAGGGAGAGACACAAAGAACTCCTCTCCCCGTTGGCAGCAGGGAGGAAGATGTCCAAGACAGGCCCTGCCCTTTTTTAGCAACATCTTCCTGCCTTCTCCTCCCCAGCTGCACAAGCCACAGGAGAGAGGATTTTGAAGAGGACAAGACAGAAACTTTGTTAGCAAAGAGCCTTCAGATTTATCTCCCAAAAAAAAGAGAAAACCCCAAAGAATGGGCACCAGGGTGAGGTTTTGGCCAGAGGAAGGGCAGCCACAGAGAAGACAGGAGAGAGGAGGAGAAGTTCAATTTGCAGACTCACCCTGCTCAGGGTCTTCCAACAGAACCCCTCTTTTTACCAGCTCCTCTCTTGGCTTTCGCATAGAAATCTTTCGTTCTAAAACTGACATTAAATTGGAAAAAAAGCACTCAGAAAACAGGGCAAGCCACAAGTTCAAGAAGGTAACTCTTTTTTCTTTTTAAAAAAAAAAAAGGTATTCTCTGGAGGGGAAGAAAAAAAAAATAAAAAGGGGCTTTAAATTTCAGTGTTTTTGAGCAGATGAAGAGGAGGGACTGCACGTCCAGGCCTGAGCAAACCCTCCCTCCCCACAGCTGCTCTGGGAGGTTCCTGGAAGAAAGGAATTTGTTTGTGTGAAAGCACAGCCCCATGGCAAGGTGTTTCTGGAGAGGCTGCAGGTGCCAGCCCCCCACCACAGCCACCTTTGGCTTCTCACACCTCTCACCTGCCTGCCACAAGCCCTTCTCAGCAGGCAGGTGGCCAATGACTTCCCAAAAGGAGGAAGGGACTCCCACCCAGCCCTCATCACTTACCTTCTGAGGTCTCTTTGAATTTGTCACTGCTTTTCTTTTTCCTCCACTTCCAGGGCTTGAAGATCTTGCCAAAACCCGAGAACTTGCTTTTCCTCTTGGTGGGAGGTGTGGTGTCACCTGCTTCCAGGACATCCACCCCCATGCTGGCATCACTTGGGGGGTGATCCACTTCTTCAGCTGGGTGGAAAAGGAAGGGAGAAGTGAGTGTGAGGTGCAGATGGCACTGCCACCTCCCCCCAGCCTGTCCCTGCAGGGAGCACGGTCACGGTCATGCAAAGAAGGGAGCAGGACTCCATCCATGCCTGGAGGGCACATCCCGTGTTAGCTCAGGGAGAGACAGGAGCAGGGGCTGCAGAGTTAATGGGGTGATGGGGAAAGGCTCTTCATCAAACAGGGATTATTAGTGTCCATTTGTGGTGTCACAGCTCTGCCTGAGGAACAGAGATCCCTTTGCTGGAGCTCCTCAGGGCATCAAACACGTGGAAGGAACTTCTCAAGGCTATCTAGTCCAAGCCCCAGCAGTGAGCAGGACATCAGGCTGCCATGGATGTCTCCAGGCACTGATGGAGCCTCCACCACCTCTCTGGGCAACCTTTTCCAGTGTCTCCCCACACTCCTGGAGAAGAACTTCTTCTTCATGTCCCACCTACCCCTGCCCTGCTCTAGTTTCAAACCACTGCTCCTCATCCTGTGTCTGCACAAACAGCCCCTCCCCAGCTTTCCTGGAGCCCCTTCAGGCACTGGGAGGCCACCAGGATGTCCCCTTGGAACCTTCTTTTCTCCAGGCTGAACAATCCCAGTTCCACCAGCCTGTCCTCACTGCAGAAGGGATCCAGCCCCTCATCATCCTTCAGCTGGAAATGGCAGACACAAATCACTACACAGACACCTTCCAGGCTGCAGAGCTGACTCTCCACAGGCAGAGGAACAACCAGCTCCCCCTTCCCAACATCTGGATGTGCCACAACTGGGCCTCAGGGATTTTTTTTTCCCCCCCTCTATAAATAAGCCCAGCAACTCCAGCCAAGAGCAACAGCTCCACAGGAAGGTGACACAATGGGAGCCCCTGCTCCACCTACTGCTCTCCAACACCAGAGGGACAGGCCAACAAAAACCCCACACCCCAACCTGCTGCAGGGAGGAAAAGCTGAAAAGCTCACACAGAAACAACTTGAGCTGCAGAAGGGGAGTGTGAAACACTGAGGGACAACAGCTCTGCCTTGGTTCTGGGTGTTGGATGAAACACAAGGGAACATTTAAAATCAGCACAATCTAGCAATGCCTGAAAAATAAAAGTTATTCCTAGTAATTACTCCTAGTCCTGCCATCATGGACCCCATTCAAAAGTCCTACCCCAGCCTTTCTGGAGCCTCCTGAAGGGGGAATTGAGAAGGTCCCCCCTGAGCCTTCTCTTCTCCAGCCTCAACAACCCCAACTCCTCCAGCCTGTCCCCACAAGGGAGCTGCTCCAGCCCTCTCAGCATTTCTGTGGTCTCCTCTGGATCCTCTCCAACCATCAGCCCCATGGATTAAAGAATCCTCAGAGAGCTGCCCTGTCCCTATCCCCGATTAGGAGAGGGACAAGCATCCCCCGGCCACAAGTCACCTCTGAGCAGCCCAGGGAGGAAGAGGAGACATGAAGGATGAGCCCAAACTGCAGGAGACACAGAAGCCCCCCCAGAGCAGGTCACAGGGAAGGGAAGAACCTTCCAACCTGAATTATTCTATGATTCTACGTTATACTCTGGGCAGATGAAGCTCTTTGGGCAGCTCCAGCAAGTGCAGGGCTGTGTGTGGAATGAAATACCATCTCGGGGTGGAGTTTCACAGCCTGCCTGCCACTAATTGCAGCCACAAAGCCCAGGTTTCACAATGACACCATCCACAGCAAACAGCTCCAGCAGCCACCTGCTGCTCCTCACCTCTGCTGGGCTCACATCTTCTCTTCCCCCTCTGCTCTGCCCTGCTGAGGCCACATCTGGGCTGTTGTGTCCAGCTGTGGGGTCCTCAGTCTCCCTTCTGGAGGAGACTGAGGGGTGACCTCAGCCATGTCTTTTTGCTCAGTGAGGAACAAAACTCAACAGACACCTCACCAAACTGTGCCACCACCCCAAACAGGGCCATGCCCTTGCTATTAATTCCCTTCCTAGAAATAAATCAAGATATAAAACGGGATTCCCTGATATCAAATGAGATTTATTTTCCACGGGCTGCTCCCAGGAGAGAGCTGGCACTGCCCAGGTCCCTTCCCCATCACTCTTCCTTTTCCCATCCCTAATGAGCAGGCAGCCATAGACATTTCAAATGGGCTGTTGTGATGCATTAATTAGCTGCTAATTAGCAGGTGGATGGGCAGCTGCAGGTGTGCTTTACTCATCTCTCTCTTAAATAAGCTCATTGTTCACTTCAGATCCTGCTCCTGCTCCCTACAGAAGGGTCTTCCCTTCCTTTCCCTCCCCATTTCCAGCTCAGACTTCCACGAAATGGTGCAAAGAGGACACTTGTGACACTTTTGAAGGTGGATTCTCTGCCCTACAAGGTAGAGGAGGGTCCCAGGTAAGGCAGCAACCCCTCCTTACCCCAGTGATACTCTGGGGAGCTGCTGAGGAAGCAGGGAGCAGAGCTGGGGGAATAAAACCCCAGAGAAAGTGGACTTGAAGGGTGAGAAGCAGGAGGGAGCTGATGCCCTCACTTGGCACCAAGGCTGTTTGCTTGTGTCCAAGAGAGACCAACCTCACCCCCCACCCTGCTGCCAGGCTGGAAAAAAAAAAAAAAGCATTTCAAAATCTAAGAAAAAGGTTAAATGAGGTGACACAGAGCTAGGTGAACCAGCAGAGCCCTCATTAGAAGGTCAAGAGCTTACCAGTAAGCAGGTCTCTCTCGTGTCCCTGTGCCAAAGTGTCACCTTGTTTAACCTCTCTGCAACAACTCCCTGAATGAGCCACTTGGGCAAAGCATCCCCAAAGCAGGGAGGGTCCCCCCCAGAGCCCCCCCTGGCAGCAGCAGGAGAGCCCTGGGGGAGAATTACTCCAGAATAAAGCACTGAGTGCAACTTCAGCAGCAGGGAAATGGGGGGGATTCTCCTGGAGAGGTCCCTGAACAGCACCCAACCTCAGACAGAGCTCAGGGGCTGAGCTGGCACCAGCCTGGTGCTGAGGGAGTCATTGGCATCCCCCCCACAGCCTGGTGCCACTTCACATGTTCCCTCTGAAACAGGATGTTCTGTCCCTGTTCTATCCTGGTCCAGGACAGAAGGTATCCAGAAAAGATTGAGAACGTGCTGCTTCTCCCCCCCAAAATATCTCTGCAAACACCCCACACTTAGTGGAGAAGAGTAACCCCAAGAGGAGCTGTGTCTCACCCCTGCCTGCACCACAGCAACCTCCTTTTCAGACCTAATCAATTCAATCTTCATTAAGAGACACCCTCCCAGAGGGATCAATAAACCTCAGCATTTGCAGCAGAGAGGGTTTGGGGTCTCCTGTACTAGAGACATTTAAATCCCACCTGATGTGAGATCTCATCTGGGTGTCCCTGCTCCAGGATGGGACCAGATGATCTCTCCAGTTCCCTTCCAGTCCCTCTCACTCTGATTCTGTGTGATCTCAGTTTGACACAGGGAATAAAATGTATAAAATCATGAGCTTGAGCCAGATTCTCTCCATCTACAAACTCCAGTTCCCTCACAACCTGACCATTGTGGTTACTCCAGGATTTCCACAAATCCCAGGAGTTTCAGCTCAGGAGGAGCTGGTGGGGCATCTCAGTGTGAGAGTGTAGCCTGAAGGCTGTCAGGCAGACAGACAGACAGGCAGAGAGGCACAAGTACAGCAGCAGGGAGCAGAAAAACTTAGCTGAGAGCTACAAAGCACTCAGGCAAATGAGGCAGCACTTCAGTGTCACCAACTCAAAGCACTTCAGCACCTTTATTTCCCCTGCTCCACAGCCCAGAAGGTGTGAGGAAGCTTCTGCTGATCATTAGACACCCCATCTTCTGCATTTTTGGCATCACTTTGGGGTACAGCCCCTTCTTGAGCCTACAGAGGGACCCACAGCCTCCAACCACCCCCAAGAGCCCTCCCCATTGCACACACAGGGCAGGGACTCTCTTCTCTCCTGCGTCAGGCTGAGCAGTTAAGAATCCCAAAAGCTCTCAAGCAAACAGGTACAACCCAACAGCAAAGCAAACAAAGAGCTTTTGAGGGAAATGCTGTTAAAGCAGCAAAAAAAAAACACTTAAGGTGTTTGTAGCTTCCTCCAACAGCTTTTAAAACTTTGTCTGCATTTCCTCAATGGTCCAGGGAAGACCTTAGAGCAATAAAAGAGCTCAAAGAGTCCCATCCCTTCTCTTTTGCATATTTATCAACCAGAATCTTCACAAGACTCTTCCTTTCAGCAGCATCCTAACAAAGTCAACCCAAGACCAAGCATCTTCTTCAAGCTCAGGGTTTATGAGGCCACACAAGCTCTGCTGTGAGAGAAAACTTCAGCTGGCAAAGTTGAGGAAAGTCTGCAGTAAAGGACAAAGTCCTTACATCAAGAGAGTCCTTTCCCCTCACAATTCTCTCATCAAGCCTTAGAGCCCAAGAAGGAACAAGTCAACTTGTAAAATCCCATAAATAAATCCAGAGGAGAAGATGCTGTCCACTGTCCATCTCCACTGATGCCGAGTCTGCTTTTCCTTCTCCCTTCCACTCTCTGTGCACTTATTTTTAGCAGCTCTTGAGCAGGACCAGCTGGAGTGAACTGGGGGTGGAGGGGAGAGAATCACTGCTTTATCAAAACTTTTGGGAGGTTCAAAGTTTTAAGAGGGGGGAAAAGAATTAAAAAAAAAGACCTTAGTGGTATGTCAGGGAGCTCTCCACGAGCAAGCATCAAGTGTTTCTCTAAAAATCAGAGATCATTGAGAGAATCAGCCTTCAATGGGGAGATGAGATGAGAAAAAAAGCAAGAAGGCAACTGTCAGGCTCCTTCTCCCCAAAAACCCCACTACAGCTGCCCCAAAAGAAGCTTGGCCATGCCACTCAAGGTGACTTTGGGCAGCTCTGGCCCAGGGATGGCTCCTACCCCACTGGGGTGAATTCTGTTGCTGTCAAACACTTTGTGTCCCTCAACCTGGCCCTGAAAAACTGAGACTGGCCCTAAAAAGTGCAGCTCAGAGTTTGTCCAAAGATCAGCAGAACATGTTGCACAGCAGAGCCAGGGCATGTGACACGGGGGAGAAAAAGGAAGGAAATCATAGAATAGAATAGAAGGGTTGGGGTTGGAAAGGACCTTAAAGATCATCCAGTTCCAACCCCCCTGCCATGGGCAGGGACATCTCCCACCACCCCAGCCTGGCCCTAAACACCTCCAGGGATTGAGGGGGCATCCACAACCTCTCTGGGCAACCTGTCCCACTACCCTCACACCAAACAACTTTTCTCTTCTCTAAATCTCCCCTCTTCCACTTTGCATCCATCACTCCAAGTCCTGCCACCCTGGACCCTATAAAAAGTCCTACCCCAGCCTTTAACTGAGTTATTTTTCTGATTTCTCCTCTCAGCTGGGTGCAGCTCCACAAACCCCACAATCCCAGCCCTGCTGGCTCCTGTGTTTCACCTGCAATCCCAAAGTTTCTCCCTTGCCCTCCATTACTCACCAGAAGCAGCTGGATTTACCGGTCTGGAGAAGTGAGGCTGCCCCATCAGATTCTTTTCTTTAAGCAGCAGCTCCCCAGGAGGAGGCGGCAGAAAAGGAGGAGGAGAAAAAAAAAAGTCTACCCTGAGAGAACACTTTAATCCTTCAAAATGATAAATCCACTCTTCAGAGCAGGGAAAAGCCCAGGGAGGGAGGTTTTTTCCTCAGTTCTCAGGCCAGGCTGTGAAGGTGTGATGGTGCCACAGGGGTCCTGCTGGCCCCAGAGCCCATGGTGGGGCACTTGATTCTCATAACTAGGTGTTGGTGCCAGCTCCCTTCACGCAGGAATGCCTGTCATTCCAGAGCAGAGCTGGCTGGGGCTGAAGCTCAGGAAGGGGAGGAGACAGTCAGCCACACTCCAACCACTCAGCTCCATAATCCAAATTATCAGCACGCCTCCAGCCTTCCCCTAAATCCACTCCAGGGACAGCAGAGAGAAGCTGGGACAGAGAAGGGGAAACCTTGGTGTTTTCCCCAAGGAAGAGCTAGGTGAAATCATCTAAATCCATCCTATGGAAGGGTTTGGGGCTCCCACATGGAGGTAACAGAGCACACAAGGCTGCAAAATACAGAGCAGGGTGGGAATGAATGAGAAAATCATGGGATGGGTTGGGTTGGACCTTAAAGATCATCCAGTTCAATCTGCTGGGACACCTCTCACCAACCCAGGTTGCTCAGTGCCTCATCCAGCCTGGCTTTAAACATCTCCATGGAGGGGGCATCCACAACTTCCCAGATATAAAAAAGCCCCATCCAGCCAGAAAGCAAGAAAATGGGAGAGTCTAAATGAGTGTAGGAGCTGCTCTGTCCTGAGAGGGAAGGGAATTTCACAGAGAGTGCCTCAAGTGCTGGGGATCTAACCAGGCATCTAATAAAAACCCACCAGCATCCCCATGGACAAGAGGAGGAAGGAAATGTCAGCAGCCCTGTGGAGGTGGAGGAGCAAAGAGCTCTCTCCTCCCTCACATGGAGCATATGGAGCCTGCTGGAAAAGCTGATCTTCTCCACCTCCCACCACCAGACATTTCTGCCCTGCTGTGTGTCTGCTCACTCTCCAACTGCTTTTCATTTTCACTCTGGGTAATTCCCACACTCAGCCCAGCATCCACCTTCACTGAAGATTCCTTGCTTGAAACAAAGAAGATAAAATTCCTAACATTTTCAGGACATTTAGAAACTTGGTGAGGGTGAGAGAAGAGTGTCCCAGGCTGCCCAGAGAGGGTTTGGGGTCTCCTTCTCTGGAGACATTCAAACCCCACCTGGACACCTTCCTGTGGGACCTGCTCTGGGTGTTCCTGCTGCAGGATGGGACTGGATGATCTTTTGAGGTCCCTTCCAACCCCAACATTGTGGGATCCTCTTTGGGGGTGTTTCCTTTGGGGTTTCCTTGTCTGGAGATATTCAAACCCCACCTGGACACTTTCCTGTGGGACCTGATGTGGGTGTTCTCCTGATCCAAGATGGGACTAGAAGATCTCTCCAGGTCCCTCCCAACCCCAGAGACTCTGAGATTCTGTAAAGAAGCACTTCAACACCTCTGTCTTATTGATGAGGCCTCACAGACCAAACAAAAACACTACTTGGCAAAAGTTCTTGCACTAAAGTTTCCACCACAGCCCCTGCCCAGCCTTCCTGGAGTCCCTTTAGGGGTTGGAAGGGGCTCTGAGGTCTCCTCTGGAGCCTTTTCTTCTCCAGCCTGAGCCTTCCAACCCTCTCAGTCCCCCCTCACAGCAGGGGGGGTCCACCCTTCTGAGCCCTCCCCAGCCTTCTGGGCATCTTTGTGAACATACATGAATATTTTATAGGATTTCAGGAGAGTCAAGTGGCTGAAAGAGCTGAAATAAAAGCAGAGGAGCTTTGGCAGGCAGCAAACACCCAGCAAGTGGAGTGTGAGGTTCCTTTCCTCTGCACTTTCATTTCCTCTCCATCCCATTAAAAATTCCCACCACACTCAGTTCAAATGTTAACAGTCTGCTTATACACACTGGAAAAGGAACTCTCCTGGATTGTTTCAATTAAAAAAAAAATAAATCATCTAATGAAGCCTGTAAGGAGCCCAAATATTAGCTCCTCTTAATAAAGACAGTGTTGTTCACATCTGAGTTCTCACCAACGTGAAACTCCACATTCATCTGGGGTGACTCAAACCTTTTCTGTGATTCAGCCGCAGGAACTCAAAGGAGGATTCTCCTGCACTCTGGAGCTGCCTAGTGAAAAACCAGTGATACTGGGACCTGCAGGATGTTCCACAGCCCTTCCCTTGCTGGAAATGAAATCACCTCAATCACACAGTGTCAGGGCTCAGAGGAACATCCAGTCTCATCCTGGAGCAGGAACACCCAGAGCAGGTCCCACAAGAAGGGGTCCAGGTGGGATTTGAATGTCTCCAAGAGGAGACCCCACAGGATCCACCTTCAAAGAGAATCCCAGAATGTCAGAGGTTGGTAAGGACCTGGAAAAATCATCTAATCCCATCCTGGAGCAGGAACATCCACATCAGGTGGGGTTTGAATGAGACCCCACACCCTCTCTGGGCAGCCTGTCCCACTCTTCTCTCACCAGGGTCCCATCTCACCAAGAGGGCTGCCAAGGAGGAGAAGAAAGTGGCAGCACCACACCTCTGGATGTGTTTTGCCACAACGCTGGGCAGAACATTAGAAGAAAAAAAAAGAAAAAAATTCTATATAGGTAAGAGCTCTCTGCCTCCACAACTGACTATTTCTGGGTTGTGATCTGAAAGGGAGTAGGGAGATGTTCAAGGCTTGATGAGGCTCTGAGCAACCTGATCTACTGCAGGGGTTGGACAGGATGACCTTTGAAGGTTCTCTCCAAGCCTCTGTGTGTGTGTGTGTGTGTAAGGACTGTGAAGCAGGAGAGCAGCTGAAGGGGAAGTGAGCCCGTGGGAAGCTGGGCAGTCCCTCTGAGGGGCTGCAGAGCCAACTCCAACCTGACCTTCTTCCTTTCTCCTCACATGGGCAGAGAGAGAACTCAAGGCTGAAATGGAAACTGAGGCAGCTGGCAGGGCATTGTTTAGGTGCTGGAGGTTTTGATGTGAGGGATGCTGGCTGGGCTGAGGCAGAGCAGTGAGGTCACCTCTCCCACACACACACAGCATTTCCTCTCTGCTTCCTCTGACATTTCCAAGAAGGGAAACTCCTATTTCCCAGAGCATTCCAGTCCCTTTGTCCTCCCCACTTTGTCAGCCCTGGGGACAGTGGCTGCTCCATCTCACAGAGCAAGAAATGCCCCAGATCTACCAAAGATGGCAGAGAAGGTGGGATACTCTTCTTCACCAGCCCAGATGTTGAGCTGGGATGGAGCACAGCTGGAGGAAGAGCAGCACATCCAGGAAAGGAAAATGTCCCTGGTTGGAACTAGAAGATCTTTAAGGTCCCTTTGAGCCCCAAATCATTCAATGATTCTAAAATAAAGGCTCCTGGAGAGCCTGGTGATGGCAGCAGTGGCTGAAACTGTCACCTGCTGCAGCAGGTCTTGGGGCTAAGAGGAGTTTGAGGTCTGGAGGTGCCTCCAAACCTCCCAGCCCAGCCTTGTTTTCCAGCCTTGTGGTGCAATTTTCAATGAGAACACGTTTTGGACAGTGTCATCTTCAGCCCTTCCTCACCACTCACTGTAATTACAGCACAGCTAAATAGCCTCTTGTTTACCAGAGAGGGAAGGCAGAGGAATGTCATCCTGACAGAAAATTAAAGATCTGCTCCTATCTTGGCCAACTCCATCCCCACAAGTGATTCATGGCTGTGCCATCCCCCAGGTGAGGGAACCTCCAAAGCTGACAAACTACTTCTTGCAGCACCTGGAAGGAACATTGTAAAAGAAACAGTGGTGAGGAGCCAAAGGAAGGGCAGAAACAGGACACATTCCAGCAGAGCAGCAGGGTATTCCCTACTGGGAGGCACTGGGAGGCAGGACGTCCATCTGCCACTTCCACCTTTCTCATTAAGCAGAAAAAAAACAGGGAGAAGAAAATTACATTAATTATTCCATTGTTTAGGGAAAAGAAATAAACAGCTTCAGTCTTGTTTAACCCTCTCCTTCAGCTACAGCACAACTCAGTGGAGAATCAGAGAATGGTTTGGGGTGGAAGGGCCCTCAAAGATCATCTAGATCAATCTGGACACCTTCCACCACACCAGGTTGCTCAGTGCCTCATCCAGCCTGGCCTTAAACATCTCCAGGGATTGAGGGGACATCCACAACCTCTCTGGGCAACCTCTTCCAGGGTCTCACCACCTTCACAATCAAGAGCTTCTTTCTTATCTGCAGCCTGAATCTCTCCTCTTCCAATTTGCATCCATCACTCCTAGTCCTGCCATGCTTCTCATTTCGTTGCTTTACTTGCCCGGAGTTTATGGAGCTCCTCTGAGGTCCCCCCTGAGCCTTCTCTTCTCCAAGCTCAACAACCCCAACTCCTTCAGCCTGTCCTCAGAAGGGAGCTGCTCCAGCCCTTCATCATCTTCTTGACCTGCTCCAACAGCTCAATGTCCAGAACCAGACCCATTAACTCCAATACTGAATCCCACATTCCCAACCACAGTTGTGAAATTCAGACTGATTTGATTTAAGGCACCAAAATACAATGACAAAAAACACCTTTTCCCCCTCCAGGGTGACTAAAAACTCCCACCAAATTTGAAATTTGAAGCCATGACTCGAGACTCCCTCCCAAAGAGGTTGAAAAGCCTCCCTCTGAGTGCATTGTGTTTTTACAAGCCTGAGTTAATCTGACAGGTAATGACAGGTTTGACCTCCATCCATTGCACAAAGAGGTCTTTTGAAACAAGGTGGATAAATATTTGGCCAATGGGAGAAGAAGACACCTCTGAGAGGAACCATTCCAGTCCATCAACTCTCCCAGTCATGTTGGTACAAGCTTCATTCTCTATTTAAAGAACAAGATAACTCTTAGGAAGCTCATCTCCTCAAACAGCTTCTCTCACTGTGGACCACCCCAAATGATGGTCCAAACCATGGGGTACACCCAGACAAGAGCCACCAGCAGGACACTGGGGGAACCTCAACCTCCTCTCTCTGAATATTTACAATTGCTCAACCACCACGGGGTCTCCAAGCAGCAGAGAAACTTAAGATTGAAAGAGGAGAGGGGTGAAAGAGTGCTGCTGGAGTTATCAGTGTCACCCTTGGGCTCACCTTGTCAATCATCCCCCTGCAGAAACCCCACAGAGACCTCCCAGGGCCTGAAGGGGCTCCAGGAGAGCCAGGGCAGGGAGGCACAGGATGGAGCAGGGCAGGGTTAGAGGGAACATGAGGAAGAAATTCTTCCCCAAAGAAGTGGTGGAAGCCCCATCAATGGCTGGAGACATCCAAGGTTGGGCTTCTGAGGCTCTGAGCAACCTCATGTAGGTCAGGATGTCCCTGTCACTGCAGGGGGTGACACTAGGTGGCCTTTGAAGGTCCCTCACAGCACTATCCATCAATGATTTGCCCCTTTGGACCTGGCTGTGGAGAGAATTAGGGAGGTGAAAGCAACACGTGAGCTCCCAACCCAACCCCTGGAGGCTCCTCTTGAATCCCCAGCTGTGCCCTGATGCTCCCACATTCTCTGCCAGCACCAAAAGCTCCTGTGACACCAAGACAGCAAGAGACACCAGTCAACACAACCTCAGTTGGGTACCTTCAATCCCAAACCATGTTCCCCAAAATCCCCAGTTTCTGCCCAGCACTGACTCAGAGAGTTGTAGGGACAAAGCCAGGACAATTGTTTATACTGTCAAGGCCATTTCAGATAATTAAAGGAAACATCAAGAGATGAGATAACTCCCCCAGCTCAGGGAGTGTGGAACAAGCTGCTGGAGCTTTTCTCTCTCCTCCCTGCACCATCCCTCCACTCCTTGTGTTTACTTTGCCATTTATCAGATGGTTTGAAAACAAACTCCTTTCAGAAAACCCCACGAGTTGCTTTTGTTTAGAACAATCAGAGATTTAAGATGATGCTCTGGAAGCAGAAATGATCACACTGCTCACAAACAACAGCCCAGGAAAGGTCTCCAGCACAGGAACTCACTCAACTGCAGCCTCCTCATGCCAGGAAGGGCATGACGAAGGGAAGTCTCCTTTTATATTTGTCCTTGTTCTTCTTTTCCTAAACATTTATTTAGGGCTGGGCTCAAGGGATCTTTCCTGAGGAGGAGAGAATGGTTTTATAAGGCAACGGGGTGCTCATGAGCAAACTCAAAGCCCAACCCCTGCAGGGACAGGGACATCCTGAACCACATCATAGAATGAATCATAGAATGGGTTGGGATTGAAGGGACCCTAAAAATCATCTAGTTCCAATCACCTACAGCAACAGGGAAACCAGTGAGGAGTGGTGTTCCCCAAGGATCAGTACTGGGACCAGTGCTATTGAACATCTTTGTAGGAGATATGGACAGTGGGATGGAGTGCACCCTCAGCAAGTTTGCAGATGACACCAAGCTGTGTGGTGCAGTTGATACACCTGAAGGAAGGGATGGCATCCAGAGGGACCTTGACAGGCTTGAGAGGTGGGCCCAAGCCAACCTCATGGAGTTCAACAAGGCCAAGTGCAAGGTCCTGCACCTGGGTGGAAGCAATCCCAAGCACAGACACAGGCTGGGTGGAGAGTGGCTTGAGTGCAGCTCTGAAGAGAAAGACTTGGGGGTGTCAGTTGATGACAAACTCAACATGAGCCAGCAGTGTGCACTCGCAGCCAAGAAGGCACCAACCAAATCCTGGGTTGCATCA
>VZTY01029014.1:3763-14592 GCA_013400935.1 Turnix velox
CATAATTTTCTTTTTAATCAGATTCAGTGTTTAGAGATCTTGTTACAATAACTGATGAGGACAAAGAATATCAGATCAGAGTGATTTTTTAAAATTAATTTATGCAATTAAAATAGTTCCACCTACACTAATTTCATTGTTAAAAATGCCCCCCACGCTCTCACACCTCAGCTTGTGTTTATTATAGGACTTTCTAGGCAAATCTGCCTTGTTTTATTGACAGGTAGAAACAGAAGACAAATTTGAATGGATTGGAGGGAGCTCGATTGGAGGTGGAACCTTCTGGGGTCTCGGAGCCCTGCTCACTAAAACAAAGGTATCAATAATGGCAGGTTTAAAGGATATGGGATTAAACAAAGTGCTAAGAGGAGGGTTGAAATGCTAAAACTTTAGAATGGGGGCAAATTTTTGAAGTAATGTCTGTGTGGGAAAACAGAAGTCCAACATTAGTACAGTAGAAGATGTAAAATATAATGTGTGTCTCTTATGGGTTTTGTGCTTTCTATTCAGAGAGCTGCTGCCCTTGTGCAGAAGCAGGGCAGGCAGTTCTGCAGTGCTCAGGTCAATTTTAATAGTCTCCACGAGGTGCTTCTGGTCTGTTAGATAACAAAGCTCAGTCCTTGGCTTGTGTTCCTCTTTTCAGCACTTCTGATAGAGAAAAAAGAAGCTTGAAATTCACAAAAATATTAGCAGAATAGAGGGACTAAAATTATAAGTTGGTTGTCGGTGGCAAAATAATAACCCTGCTTGGGACTTGAGTCTGTCAACAAGGAGGAATGTCTCTACAGCAGAGAAGTACCTCCTCAAAGGAGCCTCTTAAATTTCTGTACTCTATTTTAACAAAAAACACCTGCAGAATTATCTGTAGGAGAAAAGCAGAGAGCAGCCAATTACTGCAGAATGTCTGGGAGCAGAGAGGAGGAGTTCTCACTCTCGGTTACACGTTTGCTTTCAGGGGTTCATCTCTTGAATCCCAGGTTGGTAATTTGCCAGGACAAGGCCTGATTTAGTACTGCTCTGCCTAACTCTGCTCTTAAATCATGCTGTTTTTTCCTGTCTCCAGGATTCACGTGGCTTAAATAGGTGTCTCTAAATGTCAGTGGTGTAGAAAAAGCTAGAGTTACATCTGCCTGACACAAGAAAATGTCAAAGGGAAGACTTGTACTCGCAGTGTTTTTATTTGATGCTTTTAGAACATGAATTTTAAAGCATGGCAGTCTCTGCTTTTAGTTCCCTTTGGCTTTTTGGGAGAAATTAGTGTTAACAGACTTATAAATTAAGTATTGGCATAACACAGATTGCATGCAAGTTGGATGTCAGGGACATTAAAGTAAAGGCAGCCTCAGTCTTTTGGGTTTTACACATTTTTTTTTTCCTTATGCCTTTATAAATCATCATTACTTTTTTTTTTTTATGGCTTTGTTCTGAGATAAGAGGTTCTCTGGCTGTTGGGAAAGCAAGAATAACTCTTGCTCTTCTCATCCTCAGAAATTTGATGAATTGCTGCAGCTTGCTTCAAAGGGACAGCACACCAATGTGGACATGCTGGTGAAGGATGTGTATGGAGGTGCCTACCAGACCCTAGGGCTGAGTGGAAATCTGATAGCCAGCAGCTTTGGGAAATCTACTACAGCAGATAAAGGTATTGGTGTATAAAAGATCAACCCAAGATTTGCTGGACAGTTAATACTCTGTAAGGTCCATAAGCATTGATTTCCTGCTCGTGCCAGCTTCCTGTGGACACTTAAATGGCTGGAAAAACATTATCTTTATTTGTTTCTCTGAAATATACCTGCCTTTCTTGCTCCAGAAAAGGAGCCATGCCAATGATTTACTGTAATTTGCAATTTTACTTGCCATATTATAATTAGATGCTTGCTGTGCATCTCAAATCCACAGCTTCTAGAGAGAAGAAAAGGAGTTCTTGCTGTTTGGCCTTTCAAGGAAGTTTCTTTCCAGGCATAATTCACAGTCTTAGTGGTTTGTTTTTTTTTTTTTCACAATCTCTTCAGTCAAATCCTTGTTGTTTGAAATGCTCCTTTTATAAAAGATTTTTGGCAGGGGGAAGGCATTTCTTCTACACACACAAAAAGTCAATTATTTTTCTCCAGGCTTTTTGCTAGAAAAGTACAGTCCATTTAAGCATTCTTCAGCTGTGCTTAATTTGGTTTTACTATTTCTTTTCCTTTTAAGAATTTTCCAAAGAAGATATGGCAAAGAGCTTACTCCACATGATCAGCAATGACATTGGCCAGCTCGCCTGCCTCTATGCTAAGCTCCATAATTTAGACAAAATTTATTTTGGAGGATTCTTTATCCGGGGTCACCCTGTCACCATGCGCACAATAACCTACAGCATCAACTTCTTCTCCAAGGTAATGAAAATAGAGCACTTCCTGATAGAAAAATCACTTATTTAGTCACCTTTCTGAGGTGTTGGGAGACTTGAGTAAATTAATTTGCACACAAAGTAAGCTCAGAGGGGTGATATTTAGGTAGGTAAGGCAGGGCTATAAAGATCTCATGTGGGAGGGGTAAAATAAATGTGAGTTGCCTGGGAGTTGTATCTGGCCTCTCCTCCTCTTCCCCTTTTTCCCTCTCTCTACTTTATTAGGTTTTTTTTAATTGACATTCTGCCCTTTAGCTGCCTCATTACCTAATGAGGTTTCACTATTTCCTTAGCTAGCACCCATTGTTATTCAATTCCTCTTGCTGACTTGAATCTGCTTCTTCTTTTCACCCCCCAAGATTGTGCAGTGTGATTGTTTGCATCAATGAGGGGATTTTTTTGTTGCTTGTGTGTTGTTCCAAAAATAAAGTAATAATAATAAACCAACCACAAAACCAAACCAAATCCCAAAACCCAACCAAGCTGTAGTTCTCTGTAGGTTTTGAAGCTGTGGAAAGTACTGATGATGCTAGAAAGACAAGTTCAAAAGCTTAGTTAATGGTGGTTGTGTGTAGATTAGTTTCTGCACTCTGGTGGTTTTATAGATGACAGGTTTTTTTCTCAGCAAAAGAAGAGCTTCAAGCTCTTCTCTTCAAGGCTGAGACTCCCATACACTGCCTGTTTTCACCTTTGTTATTCCACTACAATCCCTTTATCTGAAACTTTCTATTTCAAGAAAGTACAACTTTATATTCTTGTAAAAACAGCTTCTAACCATAATTCAAATCCAGATCTTGCCCTGAATTGTGGCTGATTTTTTTACTGCAGCTCAAGTCAGTGTTAAGTGTTCCTTCAGCCACTGCTGCAGATGTTGCAGCATCTCACCAGGGAAGCCAAAATCATCTTTTTCTTCTCCCTGGCATTCCTGTGTTATATTAACAAGTAAAATAACCTCCTTGAAGGGGGAAATGCTTCCCTATGAATAATGCACAGTGTCTCTATGATGTTGAATGTTAAATAGTAGTTCAGTGAAATTATAACAAGTGATACCTTGAATGTGTTGGGGCTCAGTGACACACCCTGAGGTTGATGACCTAGAAGTGAGGTGGCCTCATGTTTGCAGCCTTTTCAAGCAAGAGGAGTTGAATATTCATGGAATGATGCACTGGTCTTTCCCAGTGAAGTGCTCCTGTGGTGGTGCAGCCTTAGAGCAAACACCACTTCTGCATGTGTGGTTTGTTTTTTTGTTTTTTTTCTTTTTCCCCAGCTGTTTAATTATTGTGGAATGATGTGTGTGAGCAGTTCCTCCCCAGGCTGTGTTTCAGAAGCACCATTAAAGTGACTGAATGTGTTAGAATGTAGCACAAACTATTATTACTATTATATTATTAAATCTTAAGTATAAAAAACTAGTGACAAAGAAGTACATGTTAGCCAGCAGGGACCATCCAATTGCAATGTTTCATATTGTGGCAGGGAGAGGTTCAGGCATTGTTCCTGAGACATGAAGGCTACCTGGGAGCCATTGGGGCATTTTTAAAAGGAGCTGAACAAGACAGTAAGTACAGCGCTGCTCTGTTCTGTATATGCTGTGTTCTGAAATGTCAGTGTAATGTCCAAGTTTCTCTTAAGGGGCTGCATGGAAGTTGTTGCCTAAATCAATAAGTTTGGCACTAATAAATACAGATGCTGGGCTTTGGTTTCACATATTGTGGCAAGGACATCCTTATTTCTCACTGCCCAGATTATTTGCCTTGGAGAAGGCAGCAGGGTTTGGCTCTTCTTTCCTGCATTTCTGCAAAGAGCAGTCATAACTCTAAACCAAGCTGGGAAAATGTGGTTCCTGAGAACTTCCCCCCCATCTTACAGAGCTTCTGAATTCATTTAATCCACTCAACAAGACCAGCATCTCCAAACTGTGCTCATTTGAGAATGAAAAGCCTCACAGATATTTGTGAAGGATGAGATACTTCTGTCCAGTGTTTTTTGGGTACAGGCTGCTTTGTTTGAATTCTGCCAGTTTTATTTTTTTTTTTTTTATTACTATGTGTTGATATACTAGCAATCCACTCCGAGTAGAACAGATTGTGAGATTTTTAATGGTATTTAGTTCAAGTAAATGTTGAATATACCTCAGAGTAATGGATATGGAATTCCATTCATACATATTTTATAGCTGTGGGCAAGCAACCAGCTACTGAGGAATTAAAGATGTTGATTCTGCAGCATGTGCTGTACCTCTGAACTGGGTTAAACTTTTTCTCAGATAAAAAAAGAGTTCCAAGAAATGCTTTCAATTTGGATATGAAATTTACACTGTGCTCTGAGAGTTTGGTAATTGCATTTCTCTAATAATGGGGCTGGATTGAGAAATAAGAAATTTAACTCTGAGCAGTGATAGCACTTCAAAGACCATGCTGGTTATAGCCCTCAATAATAAGGAAAAGGAGCTATGTAAAGAATTTTAAAATTTTAATTTTCTTATATTTCATTTAGGTTGAAGCTGCCTAGAGCTTGGCACTTCACTGAGTGGTTAAAACATTTCTTTGGGGGGTTAGAAGAACAAATTATTTATAAAGTCAAGAGAAAATGGCTTCAGTAGTGAAGCAGCATCTCTGAAGCGATGCTCACTCTAGGCTTGCTCCTGGGAGTATTTTTTTCAGTTTTCTTTTCAGATTATGTGTCTCTGTCTTTCTCTTTTCTAGATCCCAACCAGTACAGCTGGGGAGAGAACTACGCTGGCAGTTCTGGGCTCATGAGCACCTCACCTGACGTTCACCCCATGCAGAGAACAAGGAGTGGTACAGTATGTGCTTGTCTTTTCTAGAACCAACAATAATTAACAATTATTCTCAGGCCAGTTGCTCCTTGCCCCCAGGACCCCTGCTTGCCAAAAGAGATGGTGTCTTGGGTCACATCTTGTGTCCTGTGGGCTGGTTTGGTGTCCCCCAGGAACCAGTCTGAGGCTGCTCCTTTTGCTTTATTCTTCCTCACCAAAGCTGGGGAGGGAATGTTCATTCTTACCCTTTCTCTGAAGTGACTGGATTTTGCTACAGCTGAAATACTGTGCTTCAGAGTTTTTTAATCCTTGTTTTACTGTCTTTAAGCAGCATTTATTTACTCCCTCTGAAAAAAGAAATCTATAATTGGACAGAAGAGTGTGCATGAGTGTGGATTATACCCTGTTAGTCTGAGTTCTATAGCCCTTGAAATAGTTTTGTGTGTTGTAAACCCATTTCTCAGCAAGTTCTAACAAATCTCTTTCATTTTTCCCCTAGTTTGACATGCTGGAGATGGACAGACTGGAGAGACCACTCGTTAACCTGCCCCTGCTGAAAGATCCCTCAACCTATATCCCAGACACTGTTGACCTCACTGATGATGCCATGGCCAGGAAGTACTGGCTGACCTGCTTCGAGGAGGCATTGGATGGGGTAAGTGTCACACTGCACTTATACACAGGGATGATTAAATTTCTACCTCATTCTCTTGTATTTTTTACTTTTTTTTTTTCTGGCTATAAGGGGTTAGAACTCATGTTTAATTTTTGAAAGTACAGTCTTGAAAATAACTTGAATTCTTGGAAGGAAGGAGGTACTGAAAATAATTCAGTGGTGATTGGAGTGAAGGAAAGCTGGAAGATGCCATGTGGGAGGGAGGAGATGGCACACAGACCCTGCAGAGCTGCAGATGGAGGGCTTTTCTTTGAGACTAAATTCTGAGCAGTTACTTGGGAGGAAGAATTAATTTGGTACCTCATTTGCCTCATTTCTCCCCCAGGTGGCCAAGCGAGCTGCAGCCAGTCAGCCCGACTCTGTGGATGCTCTGGAGAGAGCTGAGAAGTTCCGACAGAAATACTGGAACAAGCTCCAGACACTCAGGCAGCAGCCTTTGTAAGTATCTGCCTTTTTTTGTCTTCTCCACCAAGTTAAATGCTGACTGAAAACATAACTAGAAATTAAAATAAAACTCATTAAGTTAGGAAGCACAAGGAAGTCGATGTGCCCAATGTCAGACCCTCTGCACTGAACGTTCAGATCTCATGTATTGGAAAGATTCTGTCTCAGCTGAAAATTTAGAACTAAAAACTGTCACATCATTCTTATTAAATGGTAGCAGATGAATTCAAGTACTCAGCTTTTCTCTGAACGTTTTCCCTCTCTGCATTTAAATGAACCATATAGTTTATTTATCCCTTAAAGATTTGCCACTTAAAGGCAGAATCTAGCACGTGGGGTACATAAAATCTTGTGCTGTGACTTAGAGAGGAAATGGGAGAAAAATAAATTCTTTCTTTTTGAAATATTTGATTTTTTTTTTTTCTCCCTTTTCAAAGTGCTTATGGCACCTTAACAGTTAGAAGCCTTTTGGATACAAGGGAACACTGTTTAAACGAGTTCAATTTTCCGGATCCTTATTCAAAGGTAAGTTGTTTTTGCTTTACAGGGTGGACACCTTGGTAGCTCAGGACACTTTTTTTCCATGCTCTGAAACTTCCCAGATTATTTGGGAGAGCTCAGTAAGGGGCTGTCTCACACTTGTCACTGAGAAGCAGAGATGGGTAATGGGGTATAAAAGCCTCTGACCTCCACCATGCTCAGGGTGAGGATAACACTAACCAAAAGCATCACCAGCTTCACCTGTCTGATGTGTGATGTCTTGCTGTACAAGGTTCTCCCTACCTGTATTGTCAGATAAGAAAGAAAAAAAAAAACAAACTAGGTGAGGTTGGCTTTTTGGTAATTCAGAGAAGATTCTGCCAAGTAAAGCTCTTGATGTAAATAAAGATAGTACCCAGTGTCACTCTGTGTAGTGCTGATCTCACTGGAGGCAGCAGCAGAGAACAGATTCAGAAGCTCCTGAGGATCTGGGGTAATGAAATCTGGGCACTAATGAAGCTTTTTATTAGAATCCCAGGAAACCTTTTCCTTGTTACTACTAAGCATGCTGATAATGGTAACTTGTTGGTCCATTAGAGGCCATGAACGTAGAGGAGAAAGCTTGAACATGGTCCGGGGGCTGAGGCAGCCAATAATGGGTAAGAAATCTTTGCCTATAAATCCCATGTTTCCTGTCCTTTCTTGCAGGTAAAGCAGAAAGAAAATGGCATAGCCTTAAAATGTTTTCAAAGTGTAATCGAATCCTTGGATTCATTAGGCTGGGAGGAGAGGCAGTTTGCTCTGGTGAAAGGACTTCTTGCGGGGAATGTCTTTGACTGGGGAGCAAAAGCAGTCTCAGAGTAGGTGTTAAATATTTTACAAGCACCCTTTTAAGATGCAGAATATCCCATTGTTCTTTCTTTTTAAAAAGCAAACAGAGTGCACCAATCTAATTTAATTATAGATTGTATTTCACCTGAATCAATGCTGGATGTTTACTTACAAGTGATGTGGTGTGTGTGGGGGTGATATTCCTGTCTCTGAAACCTGGCAGAGGGATCACTGGGAATGTTTTAATTTAGTGGGAGTGTTTCCCATCCCAGCCCACCTGCTTTGCTTGTAGCTTTCTTAATGGATCATCTGAAGCTCCTTAACCTCATACCCTTTATTCCTCTCCTGACACAGCGTTCTGGAATCTGAGCCACAGTTTGGATTTGAAGAAGCCAAGTCAAAACTACAAGGTATGGGGAGATGGAGAGTGGTGGTTGGAGCTGGATGGGGAGTTGGTGTGGGAGGAGAGGACAAAGGGAACATGTTTGTGGGGTGCTTTTGCTGCCCAGGTGACATCCTGAGTACTTGTGAGTGTCATCTGAAATGTCTTTATGTTCCAAATTAATTGAAATTTTAACACCTCTCCTCAAACACATGTTTTACCTGCACAGACACTCAGTGTCTCACCCAGGCCTTTGGTACCTGAACTAACCCCAACAGGAAAACACTGTCTTGGGAGACACAACTTTAGTGTTTCATTATGAAGATTCAATTTTAAGATTGGTGAAACAGAGGATAATTAAGAGCATGGGAACTCTTTGAATGTACTCATTTAACACTCAGAACCTGAAATAACTGTAAAAGAGCCCCCACCTGCTTTTTGTGATCTTCAGAGTAGCCCAAAGGAAAGACTAACATCACTTTGTCTGCCACAGAACGGCCCTGGTTAGAAGATTCCTACAGTCAGTGGCTGGAGCGACTGAAGGTACAGCACCACCAGAGTTATTAACCATTCACTAATTAAATTAATCACTAAACTACCTTCTTGATTAGGGTTTTAACAGAAGCCTTTGCAGACAGCTCAAAATAAATTCTGCTAACACTAATTCAGCAGCCTCGCCATAAAGGAAGGAAGGAATAAAAGAAATAATTCATTAATTAGTAAATATCCTGTGCTGAATTCCTTCAGAAACAGCAGCAGTTGGGACCTACTCATTTTGGGAACCTTTTTGGGTAACAACCAGGTTCTGGTTCTGCTTTACTTCTGTACAACTGCACCTGGAACTTGACTCCATTTGGCTTGTTCCTCCATCTGAGCAGCCAGATTTAGGAGCCTGCTGAAAGTAATTAACCTCTCAATTAGCAAAGCTTGTTTTGCTCTGTGTGGTCTCTATTACTATTTAATTAACATTAATTGGAAGTCTTGGAAACACTAGCAAACCACTAGGTGTTACATCTTAAAGCAAAAATCTCAGCTAGTTCTGTAGAGCACTGCTAATTAAGGAACTTAAGCACTGCCTTGATAGGTTTTTATTAGGAATTAAGCATCATTCACTATCCAGCCCTGTCATGGGCAGGTTTAGCTTCTGTTAGTGGAGTTTGAGACCTCACTCCAACAAAGTAAAGCAACTACAGACTGAAATAATTCTGCAGAGGCAATCAGGGAACTTGTTTCCTCCTGAGGGTGGGTGATGTTTAATGATTTACACTTTTAGTAGGGAACAAAAGACTTAACAGTTGTTTAAGGGGCCTGAAAGGGAGTAGATGGAAATAACACAAACTGTTTATTGCAGTGAACTGTGACCTCAGTCCTAAACATATTGGTTTTCTCTTACAGGAAGGTCCCCCTCATAAATGTGCCTTAATTTTCGCAGATAACAGTGGAATAGACATAATTTTAGGCGTCTTTCCTTTTGTCAGAGAGCTCCTTTCTAGAGGGACAGAGGTAGGCGGTTTTCATTGTGAATTTACCCTGTAATAGAGCTTTGCTAATTAATGGCAGGGTGTTAACTACCCACCAGCAGCACGCTCAGCCTAACTGGGAATAACCCAAATCCCTGGAACTCCAGTGTTGTTTCTATGGAGGTGGTGAAAGGTAGCAGAGCAGAGTGAGTCTCTCTCAGACCTGACTCTGCTGGACAAGGGTCAAAAAACCTTTAGTAGCTGCTTTTCCAAGGGAAAAGGAGGCTGAGCTTTTCTCTTTGCCTTTTTTCTTTGCTGTGTGGCCGTGGAGATTTAGCCAAACCCAGCTGTGTCACCTCACCTGGGCTGTGCTCAGCACTGACCTCTGTCATCCCCACTGCAGGTGATCCTGGCCTGTAACTCTGGCCCTGCCCTGAATGATGTCACCTACAGTGAGTCCCTGATTGTCACCGAGCGGATAGCAGCCATGGACCCTGTCATCCAGTAAGTGAACAACCAGCCTTGCTCACATCCCACAGCACAGGGAAGGGAAAAGCAAGTTTTTCCTTATTCATTTTAGTTCATATTTAACTCGTGGCTATTAATCTGCAGCCTGGAAGGAAGATGAGGCAGAGCCTTTACTCTCCTTCTGGTGAAAAAATTTAGAAATGAGATCTTTCTGGAGTATTCAGAGTTATTTTTCTTACCTATAATCCCTGCTGAGCACTAAAACACAAATGTGTGTCAGCAATAATAGAGACAATAATATCGAGCCCAGCTGCAGTTTCCCCAGCAGAGGGCACTGACAGGATAAACTCAAGGAAACACATTCCTTGGTGATCTATTGACAGAAAAAGAAGCCTTTGCAAAGAATCTTCAGCTCTTGCTTGTTGTCTGGCTTAGCTCCAGTTTTTCATGATGCCAAGGGAGGGGTTTAACTGGTATTTTTTTCTCATTTTTTAAAAATAAAGATCTGCACTGAAGGAAGAGAAGCTGCTCTTGGTTCAGACGGGGTCAAGTTCGCCGTGTCTAGATCTCAGGTATGGTGTAAAAGTCTTGTTGCTGAACTCTTTCTTTTAATTAATTTATTAATTGAGGAACTTAGTCTTGGAGGGAATTTAGGTACATATTGCCTCGCCTTGCCTGTGGTTTCTGGGAAATCCTAATTCTGCATGCACTCAGTGATGGTTTTTAAATTGTTTTCAGTTGCAAATCCTTTGATTTAAAGCATCGCTGATTCAAGGGCTGAAAAGCCAATTCCCCCCCCAGTTTACCATAAATCATAGAATAGTTTGGGTTGGAAAGGACCTTAAAGATGATCTTATTCTATGATTCTATGATCCATTGGGGTTGTTCAGCCTGGAGAAGAGAAGGCCCAGGGGGGACCT
>VZTY01029014.1:15518-32821 GCA_013400935.1 Turnix velox
AGGGATGGGGGAAGAAAACAAAAAAAAATTCACAGGAAATTCCGTATTTATATTGTGCTTTTGTGACTTTAAAAAAAAAAAAGGCAACAATATGATTCACTCTATAGTCTACACACACTCAAATATATATATATGTATATCACTCATTGTTTATTTTGGTAAGTGTTTATTTTGATGCTGCAGTATTTGTGATGAAAAGACTTTATTTTTTTGTTCTGTGAGACATTCATATAGAAATATATTTAAATGTCAACAACTCCTTTTTTTTTTTTTAATACATCTCTGCCTCCTCTGCCAGCAACAACACAGTCCCCACCAGTTTGTAAGTGCTGCTGGACCTCACATTGCATTTTCCACATCAAATTTGAATCAAACTGCTGTGAGCTGAGCACACTGAGCTAGTTCTCAACCAGCCCAAAGAACTTCAACTCCTGCTGCTTTCTTTGGGTGGGAGGTGAATTCTGCACCTCCTCTAAAGTCACAATTTGAGTCTCTTCACCTCTGAGTGACCGTGTCAGTGCTCAACTCAGGGATCCCCAGCCATTTTTCTGGCATTAATTTCTCTTGCCTTGAGTTACCTCCTGCTGGAGCTGCTCAGAGGCACCCTCTGTTCCCTCACTGCAGTTAAAGCCATTTCCAAGTAATGGAATTTATTGCTTTTGTTTTCCCTCCAGCATCTTCCTGCTTCGAAGAGGGGAAAAGAGAGTCTATTTGTAACTACACCATTTACAAAGCAGTTGTTCTTGATTAGAACAGGCAGATGAGAGCTTTAATTTGCAGGATTCTGTAATTATGAAGCAGAGGCTTTGCATGAACCTATCCCAGGCCACCCCCTCCTGCAGCCAGTCAGGTACTTACACAGGGTAAACTTCTAAACTAAACATGGATCCACCACTTCAGCCACCTCACTTTTGTACTAGGGAGGATAACAACTTAGTTACACTTATACTCTGTCCCTCATCCATTCAGATTCTTTAAAAAAAACTTTATTTCCATCTATATCCAAGCTCTACCCCCAATCCAGAAGAGCTCTGTATGCAATTAGAAAACTAACATTTTATAGATTCACAGAGAAATCTCTTCCTACAGTGATGTGGTTCCTACAAAATACACAGGGTATAAACCTAATACAAGCCTCCTCTTCCAGGAAAAAATCCTTAAGCATTAGCCCTCCCTGGAGGCTCCTGGTTCTGCCTTGTCTTTCCCTTGATCTTCAGCCGGGAGCACATTTCTTCTGTGAAAACTGAGCAACAAGATTTCTGGAAAACAAACAAAAAAAAGGGGGTGAAATAAGGCAGGGAGTTGTTTTGGGTCATGGAATCACCCTCTCAGTCCACGCAGCCAAGGAACAGATGGAGAACAGTAACACCAAGGTGGAGCAGTTTCATTTCACATGTTTTCCTGCTGTCAGATGACTTAAGAAAAGCCAAACATGAGAATAAACTTTTTAGGGATATCTTACTGTCCTCTGTGCACATGAGAGTGCAGTTTGGCTGCCTAGGAATAAATTTCTAGTTGATAGCAGCAGGGAAAAAGAAGAATTTTTTTTTGTTATTACCCAGTTCATGCTTCAAACCCACTCCACAGCCCAAGTTGTGAAATTGCAGTGCTTTAGAGTAACCCCCCAGCACCCTGCTCTGCTTCTCTTAGGAAAAGTGAGCTTTGCCAGCAGGAAGCAGGGCAGGAGATGGTGACCCTCACCCACCTTGGCGTGCCCAGCAGTGTGTCTGCTCTTGTTGGAGAGCTCTGCCACAGCAGCAATCACCCCCAGGGCCAGACCAATGGCCAGGGTGAGGAAGAGCCCCCCCAGAGCCTGAGGCTGCAGAGGGCTCCAGCGTTCCCTGCTCCTCTGGAGGCAGCTGCTCTCCCACCACTTGTTGCGCAGATAGTCCAGGTCCCCCGACTCACGCAGCTTGAGGACAGCAATGGAGAGCTTCTTGGTCCATGGGGATGCTGGCAGCAGTAGAACAAGAGAGAGAAAGACAAAGAGAGAGAGAGGAGATGGCAGAGATCACAGCTTCAGTCACATCTCTAAGTGATTTACTGCAACACCACCAAGCTGGGTGGTGCCATGTCCCAGCTCTGATGATCACTCTGCAGCCAATTCACCACCTAAAGCTAAGTGCTTTTTGTAGGCAACAACCAGCCCTGCCTGTAGAAGCACAACAGCACTTGCACAATGACAGAGAAAAAAGGACTTTGAGAAATAAACTCTGTGAGAGAACAAGTGGTCTGAGGAGCTCTGTGTTCCTAGGACACAGGCAAACCAAAACAAACCAAATATTCTCCAAGGACACCCCTGAGAAGTGGGGGTTTCCTCCCATCTTGCAGTTCATACTGAGAGCTGGTGGGTGCTGGCAGTAATTCAGCCCCTCTGCTACCTGAGACTCTTGAAACCCAAGTGAAGAGGGAGAGGAGCAGTGCACAGTGACTAACCCTGGCCAGTGGCAATGCCAAATCCTCTGGCTCCAATGACTTCAGGGGCCCTGGTGAGGTCGCAGTGACGAGCAGCTGCCAGATCCTGAGAGATGGACTCTCCAATGAAGGCATAGTCTGACTCCAGCACTCTCTGAACTGCTTCCTGGTAGGTTTTGACCAAAACATGGTCTCGCCTCTTGTCCATGTATTCATAGATCATCTGGTGGATGGGATTCTTGGAGTTCTGCAGACCAAAAATCCAAGAGTTGAAGTGAAAGAAACAACCATCCACAATAAATCTCCATCTCTGCAAAGCAATTTGGAGAATGGTTGTCCTGAAACCATTGCCCTTGAGCTCTCCTGCACTGAGAACTAGCTCATAGCTCACACTGATTGCCTGTCTAATGCTCACAGATCTATGTATTGAATTCCTTCTTCCCAAAAATCAACCTTTGCAGGCATCCTGGTGACATCTCCAGAAGTTACCTACATCAGTTCTCATGTTCAGGGTACACAAGGTACTCCTTAGGGGCAGCAATGATTTTTTTTTTAAGAGAATGGACTATAAAAACATTATTCTCTGCAGGCTTTTCTCTCTGAGAAAAGGTGGAAGTGAAGATCACAAGAGAACAGACACCAAGCAGGCTACATGAGGTATTACAAGGGCCAGTGGGCACGTTGTTTAAACATCTTGGCCTCACACTGTGTACGTGCACAATGAGATTCTCCACACCTTGAAGAAGTAGAAGGTAGAGGAGCCCTCCAGCGTCCCAAATTCCAGCTTCCTTTGCTTCACAAGGTCTTCAAAAGTCTGGATGGGGAGCTGCTCGGTGCCGGAGCTGAGCAGGGCAGTGAAGTTGGCGATGTAGGCAGCCAGCAGGGCTATGGTGAACAGCCACCAGACGGCAGCAATGACCCGCACAGACAGGGCTTTGGGCCGAGGGGTGACACCTGCATGAGAGAGAAGGTAGAGGAGATGCTGTGCAGTGAGAGAGCCAAAGAACTTCAGATCCACGAGCCTGAGGTAGAGTTTTCCCTTTAAAATAAAGGCCAAGCTACAAAACTTGCCCTGCAGCAACTTAATGCAGGAGCCTGGAAAGATCATCTGTCTGGTTTGAACTGCACTGAGTAACGTGGAGTTGAAGCAAAGTCAGTGGCCCAAAGCAACAACACGATACTTCACCCCACAAAACACCAGCAGAGTGGTTTGCTTGACATTCCCTAGAGCCACTGTCACAGCACAAAGCACATGTTTCTCAAGCCAGGGCAGCCATCTGTGTCATTGCAAAAGGTCTGCAGCAAACTCCCCAAAGTGGGAGGATTTGTGTTGCCCAGTGTCTCTCCTGGAACACCTTTTCCCTCAGCAGGCAGATGAGAGCTGGATGCTCAATCAGGTTAAACAAACCCCAGGCTACAGCCCTCTACCACTCACCTTGCAGGGAGAGAGCTCCTGCTCCAGGTTTAAACAAACCCCAGGCTACAGCCCTCTCTACTCACCTTGCAGGGTGAGAGCTCCTGCTTCAAGTTTAAACAAACCCCAGGCTACATCCNCCAGGTTTAAACAAACCCCAGGCTACAGCCCTCTACTACTCACCTTGCAGGGTGAGAGCTCCTGCTTCAAGTTTAAACAAACCCCAGGCTACATCCATCCCTCTCTACTCACCTTGCAGGGTGAGGGCTCCTGCTCCAAACCAGAGGCTGTTTAAGAAGGTGAAGTGGTTTTCTTCATTCTTTGGCTCATTCCACTCACAAGGGCTCAGTCTGGGGGAAAGCAACAGGGAAAAAAGGTAAAATTCAAGGGGGGGAAAAAAACTTAAAGCCTTCAGTGTGAGTGCAGCAGTGCAGACAGCTTCAAACAACCCTCCCTTCCATGTCTAACTGTGAAACAAGTTCTTACCTACCTGGCAACAAGAAAGAGGCAGAAGCAAGTCAGCACATAAGCAAACAAGAGGCCAGTCCAGGTCTCCTTGCTGAAAGGAGCCAGGAAGTGGAAGAAAGACATTTCCTGAGAGGCTGTGTCCTTTCGAAGCAAGATTCCAATCCCAGTCTGCAGGAAGGGGGTGGTGAAGGAGACAACCTCTTCCCTCGCTGATGTGACTGTCAGTGGGGCCACTGCAATGTCTGCTTCCTGGGTGATGGAGATAAAATAAAATCAATTAAACAACCCACCTGAAGATTTCTGCCACTCAACAAGAAAGCTTTCCAGGCCACATGGGCAGATGGGTGAAAAACCCTAAATGGACAATTACCGCCCTGAGAATCTCACCGATCATCCCCGTCCAGTTCCCGGTGGAGGAGACAGCCCCGTACTGCCCATCTCCCACCACCTTCACCTTGTAGCTGAAGTGCAGCATGGCAGCCAGTGCCTTCAGCAGATCCATGCAGTAACCCTCCAGCTCAGAGCTTCTCACCATCACGTAGGGATCTTCCTGCAGAGTGAGGGGAAAACACAGAGTTAGATGCAATGAAACCATTTCTCTGGCGAGCTCTCCTCAAAAACCTCCATCTGCATCACTGGGGGAGGGCATTTCCAAACTTGAAACCCTTTGAAGCAGCTACACAGAGCTGAGAGGCTTGGCTGTCTTCACACAGCAGCCACTAAAGTGCATCTGAGAGCCTTCAAATCCTGCCAACACAAACCACAGAGGATTTGCACCTCTGCACCACTGCCCCAAAAACAGCCTCTGAGATGAACAGGGGTATCAGTGTCAAAGACAGCCTGAAAACCTGTAAATATACAAGGATAAAAAAGAAAGTGTGAAGTCCAGGTCTCTACCAGAGCCAGTGGCTGCATCACCACCTTACCAGAATTGTTGTGACAGTCAATACTGGAAGCCCCTCTCCTGATCCCCTCGAGTCAGTGCCCTGCAAATCAAAAAATCCAAAATATAAAACCTTTTTTGCACGTGCTCCTCCATCAGCAGCTCTGCACCAATGAACTTACACATACCTGCATCCCAACATCATCATTCCTCATAGTTCCTGGAAAAATACAACAACAAAATTAACTTCTGCCCCTTCCCACTGCTAAGATTTCCCCCCAAACTTCTGAAAAACCTTGGCTATAGAAAACCAAAAATCTCTCAAGATAAATCAAAAGAAAACTTAGCTTGTTCTCAATCCTTCAAACAAAAGGGTTGAGTTTTTCATTAGTTATAACAACATATTCATTCATTGTGAATTATTCATTCCCTGGTTCTGCAATTTTCTGGCCTTGTGCTGAACTCTACATTATTGTAAAACAAAACCTGTTTCTTCCCTCTCCTCTCCAGTTCTCCGTGGGAGCTGGAAATCTTCACAAAGGCGTTCTCTTGTTTCCCCTTTAGAAACTCATTAAAAGCCAGTAAAAGTGTTTTTGAGGCTCATTCTGAAAACCTGCTAGGGTGTCCTGGAAGCAAACAGCCTGTACCCATGGCTCCAGATCCCCCACAGGGGCCCTGGATGCAGCTGTTGAGAGCCCTGCTGTGAGGAGCAGAAGCAATCAAGCTGCAGCTCTAACTCCAAGTTCACAGCAGTGACACTTCTCAGAAGCCAAGTCCTCATTGTGAGGATCTTTTGTGAGAGGCTACAAAAGACAAAGAGGCTCATCCCTCTACTCTTGCTCCCCACGGGCTGCAGGAAACATGGAAACCTTGTCCTACCCCTTCTCTGAGCAAACCCTTGGCCAGAGACACAGCTGGTGAGATACCTGTACCCTGAGGTGAACTGTGGCTACCACAGCTCTGACATGAGAGGGGCAGGAGAGGCAGCAGAATTAAAGAATTCTTTCAGCAGGCTGAAAGAAATAAACACTCAGCAAAAAGAACAAAAGATTTGGATGCAGTTTAGATTTTGGGACAATTTTTCCTCACCTGCCTGGCTGGATCTTCCCAGGAGCAGCAGGATTGTAATCACACAGAACACGAAGTGAAGATGTTTGTCCATTGGAGCAGAAGTATCTCCTTCTAAAGGAAACCTCCTGCTGGAAATGAAAGGCAAGTAGTTAGTAGTTTAAGCTGGTTTATAGTTCCTCACAGCTGGGTCAAACCAGAATATAAAACAAACAAAAAAGTTTTTGTAAAAGCTAAAACATTAGTTCTAATAGTTCTAATTTACTACTAGAGCCATTTAAGGGCAAACAGAGTAAGTTAGAGAGAGAATAACAGGAGGCAGAAGGGGTTTGTGCCTCCCAGTGTGCAGAGTTCCTTAGATACCATTAAATTAATCACTGCAGTATCCTGAGGAGGGACCACAAAGCTTTCTAGCAAAACAAGGTAAGGGGTTTAAAAGTTAACTTTGCTGGATTCAGCTCTCTCTCCTCAGAGGGTTCCCAGTCGTTCAAAATGTTAAAAGAAAAAACAACCTTACTCCTCAGGCAGGCTTCTGTACCTTGTGTCTCACTCACAGAGATCCTTCTCCTCTCTCAGCTCTGTCTGGTCAGCAGCAGGATGGACAGGCTCACTGGAGCTGCTGTGGGAACCCAAAGCTGTTATAAAGATAAAAGAGAGGGAGGAGCTGGAGGAAGGGGCTTCTGTAGAACATCCCAGCTCAGACTGGGGGCATCTTGGGTTTTGGGAAAGAGAGGAGGAGACCACTCAGCATAATGACAATGGTTGGAAGCAGTTTAGTCATCAGCTATGCTGGGACCCAGAAAATACTGAGTTGCCCATGAGTTACCCTAAAGTCCCATCTACACAACCATTGCTGTGTATTAAACACCAGGATGACAGTCCCTACCAGTACTCACATGTGTTTTGCTGGGCCTGAGAAAATCTGAGCAGGGTCTGAAACCACTACACCACTCTGAAAAAGACTAAAATTAAAAGTTATCCACAAAAAAAAAAGACGGCAGAGTTAACCAGGTTCGTACATGGAGAAAAGTTTTTTGTGACAGCTAAAGAGTCCACAGCTGGAAGGTTAAATATGTTTATTTTAGTAGTGTAAGGTGGTTTTACAAACAAATTTCTTTTTTTTTAAGATTTTTTTTTTCCAATATACACAAAAGAATCATTACAAACAAAAGTAAAATATCCTCTCAGCAATAGGAACTCTATGTAGCCTGCAATAAAATTAAACCTCTGTTTCTCTTTAAACACACATCTCAGTAAACATTCTTCTCCATCACTGGTAAAATAGACATCTATAATAAAATGACATGATAATTGGATGGGGCAACATTCCTAAAAGTAAAAAAAAAAAAAATTATTCTTTTGTTTAGGTTAGTCTTTAATTCTAAAGATGTCCATCTAAAAAAATTAAATATCTCTTTTTTTTTTTTCTCTCCTTTTTTTATATATATATGAAAACTTTGCATGGCAGTGCAATACAGAAATAGTAAAATTCATCCAAAAAAAGTGCTATGTACAGCAGCATTGGTAAAACACCACAAAAAAAGGACAATGCTGTTTCCAAAAGGAGACCAGCTTGCTTTTTTAGCCCTTTCTGAATAAAATTCAGAAGGTTTTTTCCCATATATTTTAATAACTCCCTTCTCTCTCCTGTCTCATTCCCATCAATTATGGTTTTGAGATAAGGAACAGCCACAGTTCAATTCCAGTGTTGTACATGTGTACAAACAGTGCAGACATAGATTGGAGACACACAAATATATATATATATTTATATATATAAACAGGTTTGGTTTATAAAAGCATTGCTTTGGAGAGCTCTTCTTCAAAGAGTGGATTTCCACTGAAATAAACAAGGTGGACTTTATCCACTGAAAAAAAAATTACACTGCAATTTGGAGTATTTCCCAGAGATGACACCCTCAGAGGCCTCAAAACCTCCCCAAAAAAATAGAACAGAAAGCATTATAAAAGCATTGCTTTGGAGAGCTCTTCTTCAAAGAGTGGATTTCCACTGAAATAAACAAGGTGGACTTTATCCACTGAAAAAAAAATTACACTGCAATTTGGAGTATTTCCCAGAGATGACACCCTCAGAGGCCTCAAAACCTCCCCAAAAAAATAGAACAGAAAGCATTTTTTTTTAAATCCAGCCTCTTTTTCCTGGATCTACAGCTTGCAAGAGCAAAATTTACATCAGCTGTCAGAAACATGGATGTGATGTTCATCCTATTTTAAGAAGCAATTGCTGAAATTAGTGAAGAGCACGAGATACGCATCGAGCAATCTGCAGAGAAGTCACAAGCAAAAGAGGCCAAAAATTGGAGGCTGGGAAAAGCATAAATTAGAAATTAAAAAAAAAATAATAATCAAAGGAGGTCAAATCATTAGGACTGTTAAAAAAAAAAAGTGAAGTTGTTGATTTTAGTTGATTGTTCTTTTTCCACAAACCGCTGACAAATTTAACAGTAATCTGTTCTTTTGGAGTCATGATATTGAGTTCCCTCATGCTGGAGGGAAGGTCAGGAAGCACTAAACCATGTGAGGATATTTTGTGCCTCTTGGGTCACTGTGTAGTGACAGGGATGTAAACATTGCCTTGCTCAGTGCTCCCCAGGACTACAGTTTCAGCATAAAGAAGACTTCGGTGTCCGCGTTCTGTTCCGTTTGGTTCTTGGGTTGGGATGTAAACAGGGCAGGAGGAGAAGCTACATCCATACAACCTGCTTTGGCCACGCTGCAGGCACCCTCAGGGTTCCCCCTCTCCTCGATGGGGCTCCCCCCGAGCTGGCCCAGGCTCTGCAGCCTCTGCCTCTCCTGAGCCTGCTTGGCCCTGTTGGCGATGTAGCGCACCCGGCTCTGGCTGCGAGAGGAAGACCTGCGCAGGAGCCCCAGGCTCTCCCCTTCCTCTTCTGATTCTGTAGGGTCCAGTCTGATGGGGGAAGTGATATCATTCTCCTGCTGAAAGGCTGTCAGCTTCTTCAGCTGCTCAGTCAGTCCATCCTGGGATTTGACTGGAGGTCTCAGCCCCGCAGAACGGCGCTGCTCCCGCATGGAGCGAGTGACAAAGCTCCTGCTGATGCTACGGTATTTGCTCTCAAAAGTGCACACAATGTCATCAGAGGTAAGGTCTCCAAGGCTCTTGGATTTTGCCTGGTTGTTCCCAGCCACATCCTGTGCTTTGGATTTGGTAGAAGCCTGTCTGAGGCTTTCCATGTACAGCCTGTTCCAGGTGTGCCTTCTTGGAATGGAAGAGAATGCATCTTGAGGGCTCCTGGTGAGAGGACGGGGCCGTAAATCATCTGCTGGCAGCTGGTCAGACCTCAGGTTGGGGTTGGATTTGCTCTTGCTCACCATTGGCATCTCATTACTGGATGCTGTAGCAGATCTGGGGCGCATTCCCTTTCTTATGGCCAGGGGCTCCAAAGTTTCATGCCGGATGCCAAGATCTGGGAGGCTTTTTCGAGCCAGGTTGGGCAGAGAGAGATCTATCACAGTGTCATTGGAGGACATGCTGGAAGAGGAAGACATGCTGTCACGGTGATTGCTGCCATCTAGCTTGCTCCAGATCCTGTCGTTAACAGTGGCATCAAAGTACACTTCTGCTGCTGGAGACAGGCTACTTGGAAGTTTGATTAAGGCTGAGGAATCTGACATCTTCAGTCCTTCACTCTTTGACCGCCTCACTAACACGTAGGAGTTAGTCTGAGAACCAGAAACAGGTTGAGTCTGTGCACATGGAGCTTTCTGGAAAGGCTCAGGAGTCAAAGTTGTCTGTGTGCTGTTAGTCACATTGTTTTGCTGCACTGGAACAGCTGCTGCACCCACTTTTGGACCTGTGGACTCTGTGGTGCTTTTCATGTCTGTTAATCCCTCACCCTGGTGGTCATTTTGCTTCTTCTGGCAGTTCTCAGCAGGTTGTGCAGCCACCACCAGGCAGCCTTTCTGAGGATGCCCTGCCAAGCCCTGCTCATCTTCAGCTTTACTGCATGTCTGTGTCCAACCATTTGCTTCTTTGGGACACCCTGCCCTGCTTGTCCTCTCATCCTCTTGGGCTGCTAAACTTGTGTCAACTGCTCTTGTGACCACCTGCACTTGGCCTTCTGCAGCCAGAGCTGCTGGTTGGTGTCTGCTGAGCAGACACTCCTGAGGCTGGTGGGACGTGCTGCTGACTTGTGACTGAGATCCGGTGGAATGATCAGACACAGACCCTTCTTCAGAATCACTGTAAGGGGTAACAGGTAGAGGGAAGAAGGAGCTGGTGTGGTGGTTTTCATTGGCAACAACAGGCTCTTCAGTGATAGTTTCCAGGCTGCATAAAGAGGAGACCGACCTCTGCATTGAGAAGTGGCGGACATCTAGTGGGAGACATAAAAAAGAAAACACAAAAACACAAGGTTAATCATCTATTATTTTAGCTCAAGACTTACTCTTGATGTGTTATCATTTTGGTTTTAAATTAGCAATTGGATATATTGATGATGTTTGTTAAAATATCTTGATTTCAAACACTTGGCTAAAAAAGGCAGCAAAAAAATTCTGCTCGTTTCAGTTTTAGCTGCCCAAAAGCCCTGCTGCTTTCCAAACAACCTCAGCCCATGCAAACCAGCAACATGTTTCTTTTCAGATGACCTTATTCAAACAACTGTACCCATCAATTTCTTCTTGTCCTTGTATGCCCTCTCTCATCAACCGTTTCTTCTTTCTCCATCATCCAGCACCACTTGATTTGCTCTTTTTCCTTCCTCCCAGCACTCAAACACATCAGTATATGAGCTCATAATTAGACTATGAATAATAATCAGGACATCATTATCCAACCAACAAAAGAAAAACAACACTTTAATGCAGCCTAACTTTGTTTTCCTTTAAAAGTTGCAATTTCTTTTTCAAAAAACTATAGGGGCACAAGTCTCATGACCCCCAGGACAACAGTATAACCTTAAAGAATCACAACAGCCACCAAAAGGTTCCACCTCTCTGCAGAGTTTATTACCTGCACCCTGAGAGCCAAAGCAGTCATGCCATAAAAGATTTTATTTCCCCACATCTCCAAACCACGAGGCCACAATGCAAACATGCATTCAAAGAACTAGCAAAGCACTGCTCAAAGCCAGACAACCTCAAAAATATCAGTGCAGATAATTATAAGGTAGGAAACAAACAAAAAAAAACAGGGCTACAGGCAACAAGGTGCTGGAATCAGGGACACTCAGGAGACAGTTACCTTTGACTTGCTTGTCCTTTCAGTTCTTAACTAGAGAGAGAGTGTGTGCATGTGGAATAATGGGATAGAACAGAGGAAAAAAATCCAGTTAATGTGGGGAAGGCAGGTGCAGGTAACAGGATAAATTAGTGCTGAGGGAGGGAAGGGAAACAGACAAATATTCACACCTTTGTGTGGGATCCTAAGAATTTCTGACCAACCAGAGCACACAGTGGAACCCACACATGGACAGATGTTCAATCCATTGCAGCAAAATCCACCATTCACAAAACAGGAGACTCTTTTTGCATCAGGAGGAGCCCAGAGATGATGAGACTAATGATTTCTTCTCCCCATCCACACAGATTAAGGCAGAAGAGTAATGCTGTTGCCACACAGGGGACAGCTAGAAATTATAGTTTCCTGCCCTGTCCACAGAATGTTAATGATGAAATGCAGCCATATTAGGCCAACCTTACTGGTTTCCCTGGTTTCTTGGCCCCAAAAGAGCAGCGGATGGGGGGAAGCACGTTGTTTGTCCCTGGATCATCAGCACCCAGGCCAAGTGACTGTTCCACCATTTCAAAGGCTTGCTGATTCCATGCTTGGGAAGTCAGATGGATTTAATCAAATTTCAAGCATATTGGCAATATTTATTTAGTAACTTGGGGGACTGGCAGGGGAGCTGGCACCGACAATGGGAATTGGTTTCTTATGTCACACTACTCAGAAGCTTATGAAAAGCTTAATGCCAATAATTTAGGCACAGAAGGAGTTCCACAGCTTTGGATTCAATCCAAATCATAACAACTGGCAGAATTCTATCCTCACCCTCCCATGGTCCTGGTGTTTTCCTAAAAGCTCAAACTATACACTGGGAAAAAAAATGTAAAAAAAAATAGTATATACACAAAAAGGAGAAAAACTGTAACCACCCAACCAGATTAATCAAACAAATAGAATATTTTATATTTCTAGGTGAGGCTTTCAAAGAAGTCAAAATCTTTCATGAAAAATATGGGTTCCTTGTATTCAATCTCTACTTAAAGCTCTGGTTTGAGAATTAAAATTGACTTAGTATCACAGCACACTCATTAAAGATAAAAAAAAACAACAAAACAAACATGGAAACAAACCAAGAACCTTGAACAAACAGCCCAAGCATTCAGGGACTACTGACAGTTTTGCTACTGCAGATGGTTTAGCTAGGCATGGAAGGGACTAATCTAAACCAGACAAAACTAGGCAAAAAAAAGGAAATAAAAATATTTACACAGACTATTTTTCTGTCATTGCCAAAAAAAAATAAAGAAATAAGAGCTCTTGCCAGCAAAACAACAAACAAAACAGCTTCTAGGATGCTATGCGGAAGCTGAGACAGCGACGTGATCTACGGTGGAGAAGGGTGAAGAAAATCTGGTCTTACCAGTAAAGAAAATAGGGGATTTACTTCGAATTTCCTCCAATTTTTGAACGAACAAGGCGTTCATTTCCCTCTGGAGGGTGCCCACTTGCCTTCGAGAAGTTTCAGGCCAGCGCTTGGGGAATTCTGGGCTTCCAAGGCTTTCTAGACTGCTGGAGTTGGAGGATATAGAGCCATTGCTGGCTGCAACCAAGTTGACAGTGCTTCCATACTTGCCACCTGCTTGGCACTGCCAGCGCTGCCGGGGATGAGCCTTTAGATGACATTTAGATTCAACATTTTTCTTCCCTGGGGTCACAAAAGACTGGGTGCTCCTCGTTAGATCCTCGGCAGTTCCAGGGCTGCTGCAGGGCTGCAGATCTGCTCTCCGCACCGGCTGAGTTCTAACACCCCAGGGTTTCAGCTCTAACCTCTCTTCCCCACTGATGCTGCTATAGTGCTCCTGCTGAGCTATATCTTTAGCTATAGGCCTGGTAGGGTGGTCACTCCACTCACATTCTAGATCTGGGCTTTCATTGGAACCAATCATACACTTCATGCAATTGGTGGCCACTCCAATCCTACCAGAGCTGTTGATGGCACAGCGTGCAAACACACTTTGCTTCTCACTTTGCTGCTCCTGAAGCCGGACCCTGTTAGCCCTCTGCAGGGGTTCACTGAAAGCAGCACCCCCTTGAGCACAAGTCTGGCTTTTGGCTTTACTATGAGCCTTACCTTTCAACCCCTTGCCATGTACCTCCCCACTGGCACCATCTCTGGGAGCTGGTGACAGAGGAGCACTTTCTGCCTCTTGCTCGAAGCGAGGCTGGGAAGCAGCTTCCACCTCGTGGTCTTCACCTGCCCCTTCTGAGCTGTTGTCTTTGGAGTCAAAAGCAATTTCTGGAAAGCCCTTTTTGTTCCTCTTCTGGCTTTTGGTGGGAGCGCTGGCTGTCCTCCTCAAGATGTGGCTGCTAAAGGAATGTTTGCGATGGAGCTGCCCAGCAGCATGACTGTCCAGAGAGGCCTGCTTGGGATTTCTGAGAAATAGCCCTTTTAGACCTAGAGCTTGTTTGGCCTGGAAAATTAAAAGATAAAAATAAAAATCCCTTAATAGAAAAAAAAATGTAGAAAATATACAAGACTCTTTGGGCACAAATGAGCAGTACTGATACTCACAGGTCTACAGTTTCCTGCCATATCCCTACCACCAGCATGAGAACTTAACCAGGGATAGGACAGAGATTAAAAGTGATAAATATCAGCAACAGCAGTTTGGCAAAATTTTACCATGCTTTAGGGGATAGACTAGATCTCTGAAGGTCCTTTCCTCTCTAGGGTTCTATGTATATTCAAATTGGGATTTACATTCTTTAGATGAACACTGGAATGAACTCTGCCATGAACAGCAGTTGAACTATATGCATGATAGAAAAAAAAAAATCATCAAATGTTTCCCTTTCTACCCTCATCCCCACGTTTTTATAATTTCCTACCACACAACACTTATCCAAAGACACTCATGTATGTTTTTTCAGCACTGAAGAAACACAAGCGAGGTTAGTCAGGGTGATAACACTTCATGTACTTATTTAAGCATTAAAAATATATTAACCATCACACAAGTGATTTACATTTGAGTGAAACAGAGAGTTCCAGCATTCCTGTAAACATTCCAGCTTGTACTTGCCAACTTTTCCAGCAGAGGACTGACACCTGACAGTGCTCTGCTCACAAAATCCACTGACAGCAGAGAAAGGGCCATTTCCCCTCTAATCTCCTGCTCCTCTTTTGTTCCCTTTTCTTTCCCAGTTCGATCAGACTCTCGTTAGTAGCTGTAGCACAAAAACCAGAGCACACAAAGCCTGGGAGTGAAATGTATTGTAAAAAAAAACCCCTGCTATAAATTTGCTCAGCATCACGCTTGTGGCACTTGCTGTCACTTCCATTTTCACCCCGTGATGTCATGTGAGGTCACATTTCTGCAGTGCCAAACAATGGCACAGAAGAAAAAAAAAGCTCATTTCAATGACAAGAGGCTGTCTTGCACCCCAAAGCATTCCAGGGCACGCTCAGACATTTCAAATTTTGCTTTGTAGGGCTGAACAGGCAGATATTAGCTGCACTGTATGGGTTAAAAGCTGCTTTTATTCACAAGTGTCCTGTGCAACTGGGTTTATTTGCCTGACACAAAGCCCAGTGAAAGCATTCACAATATCATTTCAGCCTTTAATTGACTGAAATTTAGTTACTACATGTCAAGATCCAATGTGAGGAAGACATGATTAATGAGAGACCTAAAATGGCCTTTAAAATATACACAGGGTAAGATAAAGAAGGCAGGGATTTATTTTTCCTGCACAAGGCAGAGAAAATAATTTAAATATTAATAAACCTCCTGTGGAAGCCAGAATATTGAACAGTCTGCTTGGATCATTGTGGATTTATTCTCACTTAGGAAGCTCCAAAATGAGATCCAGCATTTGATAAGGAGTGAAGGGAGGAAAAGCCTTCTGCTCCAATTGAGACAAGTTGGCAAGTACATGAATTTATTGTTTTAAAAATTAGACAAATGTTGTCAAAACCCAGAAAAATATTGCCATACATACACACACACACACAAAAATAACACCCAAGGCAAAGAGAAGAGCAGCACTGATGGGATGGGTGAGACAGTGCAGGGCCCCCAGGTATCATTCCAGCTTACCTGGAGAGTTGTTGCTAAGCTAACCCCCATGGCTTGAATCAGTGGAGTGATTCAAGAACCCAAAGACAAATTTGGTCAACTTAGGGAGTGGAAAAAATGTTCAAAAAAGAAAAAAAAAAGGAGGAAAAGAGCTGATGGAGATCCAGAACATGTGCTTTCAGCTCCTAGTCCAGCTTTTACAGGGCTCTCTCATTATTTAAAAAGATTAAAAAACAGCACAAGGGGTTTTCCTGGAATTTATCAATCAATTCACTCTTAAAGGTCTTAAAGGAGGGGTTTGAATTGTAGAACACGCAGAGCAAAGGCAGCAGAGAGGGAGACTCAGAAAAAATGGGAAGATATAGGAGGAATTTATCCTGGATCTCCTTCATACATGGAGGGATTTCTGGCTATCCATGAGCCAACAGAACTGACCAACTGAAATGTTAACAATTCACATTACATGAGCTGAAGAGCTTTCAAAATGCTCATAAGGAAACACTGATGTTGATGAAGCAACTAGTTAGAGGCATGCAGGTGTGTGGTGGTGGTCACTACACCTCCCTGAGACAGGAGGGGGTACCTTCAAGGCATGTAAAAAGGCTCTGCTTCTAAAAGTAGACTTTTTTTTGGACAGAGAAGCCCACTGAAATCACAAACAGACAGAGTAAAGGCAAAACACCAGTGAGGGAGGATCTCAAGAGAAAAGGCACATCTAGAAAAAACCACAAGTTGTTCTGCAAAACATGAATAGACTACAGAAGAGAGACACACAGAAAAGCATTTCCAGGAAATAGAACAGATTTCAGTTAAACACAATTTAATGTGGAAAAAAAATATATCTAAGACTCAAGCTACTGAGGGGATGTAATAGCTATGTCTTTCCAGAAACAACCCTTTCTTCTATAAATACAAACCAAAGTTTTCCTGAAATTTCTATTTCATGCTATTAAAGTTTTAATTAGCCATTTGAGAAGCTTTTTAAGAAACTTTTTAAAATTCTTCTACGAGCAGCACCACAAGCAGAGGAGCTCAGAATCCCCAGCCTATTCAAGGTCGCCTCCCGCTGTCGCAGTGACAACACTGCAGAAAGCTCAGCCTGGCCTCACCAGGGAATTTAAACTGGGTTTGAGACTCTGAAGGCACTGGGAGGGTAACTCGGCTTCCCTCCTGCGACACGAAATCCCGACAGCTCATTTACACATGCGAGCTGGATTGTCTTACAGCCAAAGCACTCACCTTACCGCAGATGTCATTAATAGCCACATGGACGAAGATGGACGCCTCTTCTATCCCTTCCAGGTACACGTGTCTGTAACCTGAAACACAGCAAGCAAAGCTGACACAGAGCTGAAAGAGATGCCAGGGTGAGCATCTAGAAACACCAAGCCAGCATTTACAGCTTATCACAAAAGAGCTGCCAGACAAATCATTGAATGGTTTGTCTTGGAAGGGATCTTAAAGATCATCTAGCTCCAAACCCTCTGCAATCATAAGCAGGGACACCTCCCACTAGACCAGGTTGCTCAGTGCCTTGTCCAGCCTGGCCTTAAACACCTCCTATGAGGCAGATTTATTTGTTAATCTTTTTACTGTAGAAGTATTTTGTCTCTTGGAATGTGTGGCTGTTTGGATCAATGCTGTGTATCAGCTCTTTTGCATAACTAATGCTTGAGCTCTGTGTTCCCCAAACTTTCTCCATTTAAGAATCTTGAAAAATTCAGTATTGCTGCTAAAAATCATAGAATAGTTTGGGTTGGAAGGGAC